>JAJMSN010000006.1:0-430748 GCA_030558435.1 Kodamaea kakaduensis
TAGTAGTAGTAGTAGTAGTAGTAGTAGTAGTAGTAGTAGTAGTAGTAGTAGTAGTAGTAGTAGTACTTTACTAGTAGTGTTTATACAGTAAAATTATTGTAGTGGTAGTACAGTACTGGAAAAGTGATAGTGTACTTGCAGTGTTTTGGATCACAATAACAATACTTTGCCCGTTGTTGAACTGTAACTGCTTTAGATCACAATAAACAACTCGCTTCGCTCGTTGTTTAGTTGATTCGTTGTTCCGTGTTCTTGTTCTTGTTTTTATTCGCTGTTGATCTGATCCGGTGAAGGAGCGCCTTTCAGCTGGAGCTTGATCTTCTAGCTTGACCTTTTAACTTGATCTTGATCTTTCGGTATGCGTCGATCAGGAGTGCTCGCTTGCTATCGTGTAGTCTCCTCCACCTGTAAAAAAGGACTGATTCGTCTAGAGATCTAGATGCGAAAAAAGAGTGACGAATTTCGACACTAGATGAGCGAAGCGAATTTCGATACTAGATGAGCGAAGCGAATCTAGTGAGAAGTTGATTAAAAGATATATGAAGATATAAAGATATAAATGTAAAGATATATGAAGATATAAAAGTAAAGATGAGATGAGATGAAGAAAATGAACATATAAAGATGAGATGAAGATGAATATGAAGCCAGTTTTTATCCTTTTCTTTTATCTTGATTCTTCTATTCTTTTGTTGTCATGTCACTGATCTCGCTTGTTGTGATGCTGTACTTGTGCCATACTTTTTATGCTTGACGTCGTATTGTCGTTATGATAGCAACATGAGCAACATGAGCGAAGCGAATGTTGCGAATTATCCAACCGACCCTACGAATGCCCTAAAATACTAAATGCCCTAAAATACTAGATACCCAAATCATGATACCCAAATCAGAATACCCAAACCAATACACTCTATATGAAAAACGCCAATCTAAACACAAATCCGTGCCAAACCTACGAAATAACCCGAACATGAACTTACAAAACCCTCTCACTCTACCAATTCTACTAGAACAAAAATGGTTATTCACATATCTCTCTAGTTGCCATTTGTACTGTTGTGTTCTTTATCTTCGTCAACTTACCTCCCACTTCATTTACCTGCTTACCTCACTCAAGTCAACCTCTCACCTTGTTCATCTCAGACTGTTCACCAACCACCTCTCTTTGCTCCCCTCCCTCATTGGGTGCAAAAAAGTCACGTGGATGCCGATCAGGTACACGAACAGGTACCAGTCGCTTCTGTTGTAGACACACACTTGCTGGATTCGAACTATTTCCGACACCACCCGGATACTTTAGATTAACAAACAGAGGATTCGCTTCTGCTGGCATTCGGGAATTGCGTTCCAGAGTTGAGGATTGTGTAAGTCTTGTATGCAGGTTTGCAATGTACCGACCCACGAAATGTCCAAATTGAACATTTAGACAATGGTATTCGCAAATTGAGTAGTATTACCAAAGCATTCTAAAACCTTAATACATTAAGAGTCAACATGTCTAAGAGTATATAAGAGTCGATACATTAAGAGTCAACTTGGATCAGACATTTAGTCATCAGTCAATGAAGACATAAAGAGTTTGTCAATAGACATATTAAGAGTCTGTCAATAGACATATTAAGAGTCTGTCAATGAAGATACATTAAGAGTCAGAAAACATCATGCTTTCCTTTTACTCGCACTCATGTCTCTACGGTCCCCCTAAATTAAAGTCCTCCACTTTCATCAGAATAAACTTCTGTAGCACATTTAACTAAGCTTCACCAGTGTTTCAGTAAAACCAGGCCTGGACATCTGGCCTAGCCCATCAAATAGATTAAGAGTAC
Source organism: Kodamaea kakaduensis (assembly GCA_030558435.1). Taxonomy (NCBI): domain Eukaryota; kingdom Fungi; phylum Ascomycota; class Pichiomycetes; order Serinales; family Debaryomycetaceae; genus Kodamaea; species Kodamaea kakaduensis. The sequence continues at coordinate 1,830 of JAJMSN010000006.1, forward strand.
ATATTGGTTGTAACAAGAAGAGATTGTTTATCCTCATGCGATATACGCTCAACCGTCTCGACATTTGGCATTACTACATTTTATGACAGATTAAAAGTCAATTCAGATTAAAAGTCGCTGTAAAGGTTGTACGTTCTCATTAGTCAGTTTATTAGTAGATAGATTAAGAGACTGTCTTCCAAACATGTGATACAAACATTCAGTGAATGTGCAATCATAAGATGAGCAGTTCCTAATAGTACTGTCTTATGGTTAATTCCTACTCTTTCATATGTACTGCACATAAGAATTTTGGCAGATGCACGCTCCATAAGAGTGTAACCAAGTTGGCTTACAAGTTGGCTCAGCCCTTGAACTAAATTTCGACTTTTCATCAAGTACATCGACTTATCACTCAGACAACCTCGCTTCGCTCGATTGTCTTCCATCTCTACACCATTGTATTATCTCCTTTAGTCATTCAATATTATTTGTACATTCACAATTGCAAGCAAAGCCAATTGTCTTAAATTACCACAATGAGCTGCATCAACTCATATTATCAATCGATTCTTAAACGAGATGTTACCTCAGCTTATTATTTCTCATTAATGCTTACAATCGAGCGGAGCGAGATTGTAAGCCTAGATCTCGTTCCACAAGCGAACGAGCAATTCTTGTTCACATCTCGTTCGCACATCTCGTTTCAAGTCTTTTTAGCACATCTCGTTCGCAAATCTCGTTCGCAAATCTCGCTTCGCTCGATCGTGCTCGCTCGATTGTGCTGGCTCGATTGTGCTGGCTCGATTGTGCTTGAATAAATACTACGTCAACACCTTCCCCCTATACTGCCCCTGGTAATTCTGCAAATCCACCATACTATTCGCACTCCTCAACGAAAACCCATTCATCTGCTGCACCGGCGCCTGCTGCACCTGCTGGTGCTGCATCCCCGCCAAGTTGGACATACTATGTATGGCCCTCAATTCTCCATTCCCCTCGGGCATTTCCTGTAGTTGCTGTCCCTCCACCTCTTCGTAAACAGGAGGATATCGTGGCGGGTGTCCCATCGAAGACGTTTGCGTCATCTGAGATGAGGAAAGGTTTCCTACTTGACCGCCGACTTGGCCGACTTGTCCACCTACCTGGCCAACCTGTCCACCTACTTGGCCAACCTGACCACCTACCTGACCAACCTGTCCTCCTATCTGGTTTCCCATCTGATTCACCTGATTCTGATTCTGATTCTGGTTCTGTCCCATCTGTACCTGTCCACCAATTTGACCAACCTGCCCCACCTGGCCCACCTGACCCTGCATCATATCTCCCTCTCTTTCAATCATTTCCGGAGGCGGAACAGACAAGGTCGTAGGCACCGTACTGGGAATCGACGTCACGCTCCCCGAAGTCGAGGCATCCAACACAAATCTGCACTGTTCCATCAAAATGCCAGAAATACTATCTTTATGGGGCTCCACGGCATGGAGCAACCCCTGCAACACGTCCCTCAATTGAGACACCTGCGACAGCAACTCCCTGTACCCAGTCAGGTAAAAGGTCAACTCATCTTCCATCTTCTGAATGAGCTGCTTCTTGCGCTGTCTACACTTGGACGCAGCCACCCTGTTGCGCTCCAAGAAATTCTTTCTCTTTTCAGCCTCCAGCTTGGGGGGGCCGTCTTCGGGCGACTCGGACTCTTCCTCCTCCTTGACTTTTCGGCTCTTGGTCTTGCGCTTCATCGGTTCCGCCTTGCGCTTCTTGTCAACCTTTTCACTTCCAGAAGAGGAAGTGGACGAGAGAGATGGTTTGGGGGAGACGGAATGGGTATCAGGTCCTTGGACGTTGACGGTGGGTACGGCAGGTGCACCGCTTGCACCGCCTGCACCGCCAGGTGCAGGTCCACTAATACCAGGCACAGAAGCACCAGATACACCACCCGACACACCAGGTCCTCCAGACACACCAGATCCAGGTCCACTCATACCAGGCCCATTAGGCTTGGATTGATGATTCTGTGTATTCTGAATCTGGTTCTGTTGTTGTATCTGATTATTCTGAATTTGGTTATTCTGAATTTGCTGCTGGTTCTGCTGTTGCTGATTCTGATTCTGCTGTTGCTGGTTCTGATTCTGCTGATTCTGCTGGTTTTGATGGTTTTGATGGTTTTGTATCTGATTCTGATTCTGTTGAGTCTGTTGATTCTGCTGATTCTGTATCTGATTCTGCTGATTTTGATTCTGCTGATTCTGGTTCTGCTGACTCTGACCCTGCTCATTACCCTCCTTCACATTCTCTATACCCAAAAAGCTCAGCAATCCCGGGGTCATGGGACTGTTGAGCAAACCACCTGGGGTCGTCAACCCCGGGAGCTGCGTGAACGGGAACCCGCCAGGGGTCAAGCCCGAGCGCAAATTCAGCTCGTTCGGGGTGAGTCCCGTCTTCCGCAAAGTATTGACAAATTGGCCAAAATGCGCGCCTCCCTCCTCCGGTTGTTGTGGCGCCTGGTTGCCATTGTTTGTCACATTCAACAAACTGTTCCAGAGATTGGACCCTGGGGTCCCGGGGTTCGACATGTGGCCGGGCAGCAACAGCGGCTGGAGTCTGCGACCGCCAGGAGTGAAAATGGGAGGGGTTATCCGAGGAAGCTTACCGTGAGAGGGAGCATCTTTGGGTTCTTCTCTTCGCGCCTCCGGTTCTTTTGGAGCAGCCGCCTTTTCCTCGGGCTCTTTGGCAAACGACCGCTCAAAGGGATTTGATTCAAGATCAAACGACGTGGGATTGGACTGGGGTTAGTACGAACAACGGGGGGCTTCAACGTCTACTTACATCGCCGGACATGGGTTAAAAAGTGGGAGATTACGTCACGAAAAATTGAGGGAAAAAATCAAGCGCACAAAAGTCGGCTTATGCTGAGAATACAAAGATTACTATAATGGTTGAAATAACTGCAATCACTTGAATCACTTGAATGATGAACTGAATACTTGTGATAACTCATGATAACTGGTGAGTGAATGAGTATGGAGAGTATCTGTTTATTATTGTCTCGTAGATTCGAATCAGTGGTTGTAACCATAATCACAAACTTAAAACGGACATTTTTAGAAGGACGTTAACATCAACAACGTCTAGCGAAGCTAGATGTTGTAGATGTTGTAAAGTTGTAGCTAGAACTTAACATAGAGCATTCTTTACTCATGTTCAAAAGACGAGACTAGTTTCTCCATGATACTATTCTTTCCTTATACTCTCTTTACTGATGTACTCACTTACTAATCACTACATCACTTTTACATCACTTCTAATCACTATTATTCACTTCTACTAATCACCCCATTCTCCTACTACTCAACTATTCTACTCCACTCAAGTACTCCTTCTCTCTTTTCTATTATTACCTCTATTACTCCATTATTCCCTACTCTTCCTCGGATGACTAATCAACGTTTCGTTAAATTACCTAATCTGTACACCACTCAACATATATTCTCCCATTCTCTTATTCAGTCTCACGTAGTTCTCATCATCTGGATCTCATCATCTGGCTCTCATCATCTGGCTCTCATCACTTCCTCGCTAGATTCGCTTCGCTCATCTAGCTTGCTCGTCTAGCTCGCTCATCTAGCGCAGCAACCACCAAACAAACCAATATCCGCACCCGAACAAATGTATGCGCAACCATATAATTACATCCGTCCCTTAACCACTCAATGAGTACTTCCAAAATTAAGCTTCCGTATACTTCAAGCATGTCATGAGCATACTAGATAAAGATATATGAAGAAATTAAGTATATAGAACTACGAACTACTATCTACACCCTTAATATTCTGCTATACTGTGTGGGATTTGCTTTGTGATCTGATAAGTCTCGTCTAGTCTGTTGACTCAATATACTCTATCTCAATTTATACCTGTCTCAATTTATACTCTCTCAATCATCTCTCTATTTGACTATACTCTGAATCTAACTCTGATCTCTCACTGACTCTAATCTTTAACTGAGTACTCTCACCTTCTCTTAGCTATGCAGAATCTACAAGTGCAAAATAGTTTCACCCCACCTTCGTGCTTCATTCAGTTGTCTTCATGTTCCTTTGTCTTCATGTTCCTCACATTCTTTTCTTTCTCTTCACGCCATTGTCGTTTCCTCTACTCAAACTACCATTTCTTCTGTCCTCCTCAATTGTTCAGTCAATTTAGTTCGCTGTTCCCCTCCTTTTTTTGGGTCACTTTCCAAGTATCACAAGATCTTGCGTGTAATTGCTTGTACGATTCTTGAGGTCTAAGATTAAACTACCAAGGGCAGTGGAAGATAGTGGGTAGATAGTGGGTAGATAGTGGGTAGATAGTGGGTAGATAGTGGGAAGTTGGGAGATAGAAAGTTGGGAGGGTGAGAACGACATATTGAGATAGGAACTCTGAGTGCTAGTGAGTTAGGGAAGCATGTGGAAAGTAGAAACTACTGGGTCGCTGTTCTCAACTCATGACCTTTAGTTATTCTTGAAGGAGAGAACAACGTAATTGCTGTAAATTCACTAATGTGCAGGACCTGAGAAACGCATACTTCATGAAGTTATGAAGTCTTATGTACTGGGTAGAAATGTACAAGATTATAAGTTCTTCTCTATTCCTAGGTCTATGGGATAATCAAGTACGATAACAGCTAAGAGGTGTATATAGATGACTAAGGGTGTTTGAGTAGAGTGTCTGATTTGATTGATTGAGAGTTCCTGATATGAGTGATTGAGTAGAGCATCTGATATGAGTGTTTGATATGAGTGTTTGATATGAGTGTTTGATATGAGTGCTTGATATGAGATTGAACATATGAATGATGAATATGAATTATGAATGATGAGTAGAGTGATGACTCTGGTGTATTCATTCTTAGCTAAATGTGAAACTTAAGTATCCTACTTTGAATCGTAACATTCTGGCTGTTCAAATCCAAATGGCTAGTATTTGACAAGATCTTCTCCTCTTGTCATGGTTCAGAACCTCTCGTATTTCAACTGATACTATTCGGCAAGTAACGTTCGCAACATGTGTTGCATTTTCGGAAATTTGCACCCAAATTCTCGGCAATTTTTGCCAATCTGCAACTTGATTACCACACACATAGACGATTTGTTCACGTAAGGAAAGGCATTTATGATCAATTTAAGAGAACTCTTTTATTGATTCTTGTTTCCATTTTAGCCTAGTCAATTTCCTCAACTGTATCTAAACTTTTCCGATACTTGATATGGCTTAGCTAGTCCCAGACTCGATGAAGGAGGCTGCTGCGTGGGATACGGATTACAAAGCAGTCTCATTCCTTTGTATTCGTTTGAGTTTTGCGGTGTTAAAGATCTTGCCCCAGTAGTTCTCATCCAGTCCATTTTTGCACTCCAAATTAGCATTGCATTTTTGAGTACCAAGAGAATACAAGGGAGGTCCACTTTGCTTAATTTAATTGGTAACCAAATCGGGTCATTCTCATAGATTACATAGACTACTGGTTATAGATTACTGGTTAGACTACTGGTTATAGAAGGTTATAGAATACTAGTTATAGAAAGATCACTGGACTACTGGTATAGAAAGATTACTGGTTATAGAATACTGGTTATAGAATACTGGTTATAGACTACTGATTATAGAATAATGATTTTAGACTACCGGTTATAGCAATCTGGTTATATGCTACTGGCTGTAGACTACTGTTATAGGAACCCATTGTCTTCTCGTTCAGATTAACGACTTCTTAATCTGTCAATGTCTAGATTTTCCCAATTAGGCACTGTCAAAGTTTATTTCCTAATACAGTTCGCAGCCAAATTATTACGTTTACTCAAATAGACAAGTTAAGAGGTGCTCAGTTGACTAAATAGGAATAGGGTCGTAAGTTCCATGATGGGAGGTTGACTAAATAGGAATGGGTCGTAAGTTCCATGATGGGAGATTGACTAAATAGGAATGGATCAAGGTACTTGATGAGAGTTGACAGAATAGGAATGAGTGGTAATAAGTCATTTGACTAAATGGGAAATGCCAACTTATTGGGAATATTACTGGTTCCCATCACTATACGAGTTAGGAAACAGCCTCTGAAATAGGTTTCCTCTAGGAAAAAAGGAAACATCCTCTTAACCCATATTGGAAAGCAGTCCAAAAGAGTAATACAGAATGGTCTATACTGAGAGAAACTTTCCAGAATATACGTTACTAAAAAGGAATCTAGCCCCCAATCCTAAAAGCGTAATAACGAATGGTCTATACAGAGTAGTCAAAGCAGTATACTTTCCAGAATAGGCTACTCGCTCAGCACGGACCAGGTACACTATTTAGGACAAAAGTGGTGCACTTGGGCCTATACTGAAGCGGTCAGCCACAAGAATATGGATGCCAGTACATAGTCCTACAAGTGAAAGACTAGGTCAACTTGAGATTCATGTCAAACTTCACTTGTTCAGATACAGTTTTGAAAAACCACTTGCCTAGGCTCTCACAATTCGCTACGCTCATTGTTCAACCGTTAACCAAATTGACGGGTGAGATATCTCTCGTCAATGTGAAGGCTCTCGGAGCTGCCGTTGTGGTCCCATCAATGTATGGATCATATGGTGAGTTGTGGAAGTCGAGTGACCATTAGCACAGAAATTTGCACCCATTCCCAATTAGGAGGTGGGCCATATAACGACACTCACATCTTGTATCATCAGCTTTATCCAGACATACTAAAGCTTGAGCAGTAGCAGAAACAGCAGGTTGCACAAACGAACGAACCAACGAGGTAAGTGACTGACTGTCTGACTGACTACATGTCTGACTGACTGACTGACTATACAATTTGATTTGAGTGAGCGATAGGGTAGTGTAGACTGACTGACTGAGTGAGAGACTGCCTAACATATAAATTGTTTCGTGACAGATTAATAGACAACGTAAAAGTTGACTTGTGAAACACATTCGCACATGCAACTCTTCTTAAATCTAGCACACCCATAGAACGTATTGGCTTGAAAAATGTGAGGTGAGTATGATCTGATTCCTTTTCTACTATTTTTCGCAGCCATGGAAGAGAGGTAGGAGGTATACAAAACAGAGAGTATACAAAACAGAGGATATACAGTAGAAACAGAGGATATACAGGATACTACATCCGATTCTTTATTCTCAGTTATGACTGTCACATCGAGAGGTTGTAAATTACACTATGCAGTCATAAGCAGTATTCTCAAACAATGAGTGCTCACATGAACATCTTCAACGATCTGGTAATCAAACTACCGTAATATCTCATCATTCCAAAAACTCACCAGCACTTCGTTCTTCTTATGGTCACTTACCAAACGACAACATGATCAAAACTCCGTTATCAAAAGAATGACGTTCTTCGAAACTCGAACCATCGATATAAGGATGGATAACTTCCAGGCACATCACAATTCAAACTAGTTCCAGGAATGATGGCTCTTTTATAAGTCAGCCAGCTACTCACTCACTCACTCGCTTCGCTCGTTCACTTGGTAGGGTCTAGTTGCTCATACATTTCTCGTCTGGCTGCGAAAAACTAAGTTGCACAAAAGGAATAGGTGCAACATGTGGAGAAACGGTTTCATGGGAGTAGACAATCGCAAAGCAGGAACGTTGAACGACTGCAATGAACTATTGCAGCTCAGCGCACTCCTGATCTATCCACTCTCTATCCTACTCTATCCACTCGCTATCCTATCCTCTCATCACTCTTATGACTAACTCTATCATACTCTTGTGATCTTGCAAGGGTATTCGCAAGATTTGACATTGACAGGTTCCGATTCCGAGGAATAAAGACGAGATTACCCTCAATTCTCATTGACATATAGGATCCATGTGGATTGTGAATTGGCTGTGCTGCTCCTGATTTCATATCAAGTCACCACGGTTACAAGAATCCTACGATCTACTCACTTGTGAGGATTGAGTAGAGCTGATTGTAGCGAGAATTATTGAGCGATGATATTGAGATCTACACTAGTGAAGGTACTTAGTGGTGATGTGGTGGTAGTGGAAGTGGAAGAAGTAATAGTAGTAACAGTAATAGTAATAGTGAAAGTGGTGGTAGGGGTTCATAATCGATATCCTAGCATTATATAATCAACAATCTTAGCTATTGTAGCCACAATAGTCCTGATTATCCATGAGTTCTACAAGCTTTCACTATTCGCTATTTCACATATTTTGATTTCGACCTTGATTGACTACTCTCTTGCTCATTCGATTCGCTCATCCCACTCACATCTTGCTCATCTCGCTCATTCACTCATCTATTGCAACTCACCCATCTAGTGCACATTCACCCATCTATTGCTCACTCATCTATTGCTCACTCATCTATTGCTCACCCATCTATTGCTCACCTATTGCTCACCTATTGCTCACTCGATTCGCTTCGCTCATCTTCCTACTATTTTCACTTTTCTTCACTTTCTATATACTTACACTCCAGTTCTTGCTTCCCAGGCAATACAAGCATGAGGTTCACTCGTTGTCAGTACACTCAGTTGCTCAACAACGAGTGAGTATACCTTGTGGCATTTTCCACGCTTCGTGCTGTTTCACTCGTTGTTACTCAAACACTCAAACAACGAGCAAAGCGAGTTGTTGCTGTTTTCAAGTCACTAAACGCTTGAACTTGCTTCGCTCGTTGTTCATACTCAAACACCCAAACATCGAGCAATGCGAGTTCATCTTGTTATTCTCGATAATCAACATTCACCCAAAAACTCGCTCATTGTCCGCTGCCTCTGGAATCATAAACGCTGAACTCACCTTTTTTTAGCATCCAACAGCGCTTTCCTGTTTTCGAATCACCAAACTAGAAAACTCGAGCAGCGAAGCGCTGTTCGAGACAATCACAACATCCAAACACGCCTGTTATTCTCGATCAAACAGCTCACACCTATAGTTACAGTAGCACTCGAACAGCGCGAAGCGCTGTTGGAATCACCACAGTCGAACAACTCGCTTCACAAGTTAGCATTAACTCAAGCTTCACAACTCAAGCTTCACAAGTTAGCATTAACTCAAACACTCAACAACTCGCTTCGCTCGTTGTTCTCGTTGTTTAGTCAATTTCTCTCAACTTATCCTCCAACCTCTCCATCGCATCCTTCTTATTATCCTTTGCCAAATTCGGATTTTTCCTCACCTCCTCCTTCATCTCCTCATCCACCGGCTTATCCACCGGCTGTGCTGCCGGTATCTTCTTTGGTTTCCCCAGAGGCGACGCGATCTTTGCTCTCACTCCCCCCTCACTCTTCTTCCTTTTCCAACCCGTAGTCAACATCTCATTCAAGTCAAATCTCGGGAACGGGTGTGCCTCTGTGTTGAACACGTACTTGTCCAACGGCACCTTGTTCTCATCGTCAAACAACAAGTACAAGTACTTCAAGGTCTCTGCAAACCAGAACAGCTCTGCGTTATCCTTCTTTTTCGTCGGCACCTGTGTCACGTCACTCAACGAAGTGTACGCCACCTCACCCTCCAGGTTCACAATCTTGGTGTGTTTCACAAACGACCTGAAAATCTCGTACCCCCACTTCCTGTACTTTTCATCACCAGTGAGTCTGTACAAGATGAACAACAGTTCCACAGTCTCGGGTCTCTGCAAGTTATGTTTGTCGTTTGGCTTAATGTGAAAGTCCTTTGTCGATCCCGCATTTGTGTTAAACACCACAATTTCAGGTGCCAATCCACTCTCCACATCAGCATACATGTGGTAACAAGTTTCCGTCAACTCCTCACCCAACTTGAAATCTTCGGCTTCCTTAGCAGTCCAAGTCTTTCTGGCTTCCTCCACTGGTTTACCATCAGTTGCTCCCAACGCAAGTAATCCTCCATAGAAACACACCAAATGGTCCATCTTTGGACTCAAAGCACCCCCCACACCCTGCTCCAATTCTCCCACAAACGTGAGTCCATTGGGTTTACTGTGTCCCACCATGTGCTTCTTCACTCCCTCGACACTCTCCCTGTACATTTCACCGTACACACCCTCCATGCGGTTTGTCTGCAAGTACTGTTTCAAGAGGTACTCATAGTACGAATCGCCTCTCGAGCCCATACGGATCAAACGACCCTGGTACTTGCCCGTCTCTGGCTGCACGTAAATCGGCACCAAACCATCGACCGGATCATTATTTGTGTCCAACACCTCCATGACTTTTTCAGCGCGGTCCCAAAACATTTTTTCACCAGTCAACTTTGCGAGGTACTTGAACTCGAGCTGGAGTGTAGCCACCTCTGCAGTCGAGGAAGCCCCGTTATCCACATGATTTTCGATTCCCTTTTTACTCTTGAGATTGACCAGAGAATATGGGATTCCAGTTTTCGAGTTGAATCCACCCTCAAGGGCATTTGCGAGCCCAGCGGCTTTTTCAAAGTAGACATCGTCGTTTGTGAGATGGTAGGCTGAAAGAAGACCACCCAACATACGAATGGTTGTCTCGAACACATTGACGTTGTAGTCGAACTTGTAGTCGAGTTCCTCGTTGACCCATTTGCGTGCGCGCAGCAATTCTTCGGGACAGTCCATAAGCGCCAACGTGTCAAGAGTATCAACAATCATCCAACCAAGGGGTTTAGGACCCATGTTTTTACCACGTTCGCTGATGGGGTGGAACTCGTCCTTGCCCCAGCCATACTTTTCGTAGTGGTGCCACGAGTCGAGGAACACGTCGCGGATTTCCTGCTGGGCGTTTTTGTAAGAGCCAGAGGGTGCAACAGAGTAGGATGTGCGCCCAACAAGGGTGTAGACGAGATAAAGAGCAACCGCACCGGCGAATCCTTTGAGGAGCATGGTTTTCTTGCTTCGGGGGGAGTTGGGTTTGTCTTTGTAAAGCGGTAGTGAAGGATTTTTGGGTTTCCACATCACAATCGAACGAAGTGAGATTGTGCGAAATATCGAACGAAGTGAGATATGAGCGAAAATTAAAAGAGTAGATACAAGATAATCAGAATATTGATAGAATAATCAGTGTATTAATAGATAGTAATAGAATGTAGATTATATCGATCTTATATTGATATGTAAATGACAAAACAATTGAACGAGCGAGATTGGGTTAGCCGTATAGCCGTATGAGTGAAAAGAGTGAAGTGAAAAAGTGAGTGTAGAGTGAATTGAAAGATAAGTGTAAAGGAGTGAAAAGTAAGTGGAAGTGAAGAGACATTGAGAAAAAGTGTGAAGGTTGAATAGACAGATGCGAAAAAGTGGTGAGTGAGATGGTGTGAAAAAGTGAAGACAGTGAAGTGTTGAAAAGTTGGTGGAAAAAGTTAATCATCCCTTGATGACTTAACAGAGACTAAACAGTTGGTAGTTGGAGTGAGAAGATAGTCAGAAGAGAAGTTGAAGTAGATGTAGTCAAAAGTTGAAGTAGATGTAGTCAGAAGAGAAGTCATCAAGAATCCTCCAGATCACGTCTCAGAATCACCCAAAATAGTCTCAAGTATTTTCCACCAAAATCATGTTCACGAATTATGTCCCATTAGATCTCACTCACAATCGCTTCGTCATGTTCCTCAAGTTCGTTCTTTAGTTCATTCGTCGCTCTTAAACTTGAATTTCACTACTGCAACACAAAACCCTTCGTATTTCATCCTGAATGTTGCGATGAACAGTTCTTTATAATGATTCTTGTGCACTGTGATTCTTGTGCACTGTGATTCTTGTGCACTGTGATTCTTGCGCTGTACTGGCACTGGCTGTGTTAATTCCTGACTAGTGGAAAACTAGAAATTGAGAACTTCCAACCTCGCCATCAAATACTCTACGCTAATTGTTGCACTGTTGATTGTGACTCTTACACAAAATCATGGCTGCGAAAAATGACAATCAAGACAATCGAGCGAAGACAATCGAGCGAAGACAATCGAGCGAAGCGAGATTGTCTGAGAAGTCTCTATGGCTAGTATTTGATCACTCTGTTCTATTACTAGCACTTGATGACAATCGGAGCGAGGTTGTCGAGTGAGTCTTGATGATTAGTTGATCATTCTATGAATTGCACTGTTCTATACTACCACTTGACTACTACTCAATTACTCTGTACTAACTACCACTTGACTACTACTCTTACTCTGTACTAACTACCATTTGACTACCACTTGATGACTGAAGTGAATGCACTTCTTTTGGTCTGAATCTAACAACCACTGCTCATTCTGGCTGTATCGACTCTTGATGTGTTCTCTTTTTTAATACATCTACTCTGAAATCTTCTACTCACATTCTCCTGATTCTTTTGTTCTCACTATTATCCTTCATTCTCCAAGTCTGAGACGTTTCACTGATAAAAAGAAAGGTGGCATAAGAATGAGTGAACGGAATATGGAATAGAATATGAGTAATGACTGAGTGGTAATGAGAATATTATGAGAATATGAGAATATGAGAATATGAGAAAATGAGAATATGAGAATGAGAGAATATGAGAACATGAGAATATGAGAATATGAGAGTGACTGAAAGTCATGTCTTGTAATGAGAATGAATATGACAATGAATATGACAATGAATACGACAATGAATATTACAATGCGGGAACATGACAACATGAGACTAAAAACCTACAATAACCTCAGGTTATGTCTGGATACACCTTCCTGAACAATTTCGCTACGCTCAATTATTCTTGTTCTCAATTGTTCTTGTTCTCATTCGTGGGGTCATCTCAGCATGTGAAAAATTCACATCTAGAACAAACCTTAATTTTACTAACAATTACTAATGCCAGGGTCCTGTCAAACATGACGTCAAGTCTTCTCTCTCTGTACTCCCTCTCCTCTTCCCTCTCATCCTCTTCCCTCTTATCCTCTTCTTTTTTCTCCCACCTTCTTCTCCTTCTTCTTCCCCCAACTTATTCTATCCCAACTTCTTCTTCCCCCACCCTCCTCCACTTCCTCATCTTCCGCTCTTTTCTTCTTCTCTCCTTTCTTTTCTTCCGCTCACTCTTCCGCTGTTCTCTTCCATGCGTTCTTTCACCCCTTTTGGTTTCCGTGTTCCCGAGACGCAACCTTGCGAGCCAAGATCTCTTATTTTTTGGCACATAGAGAAGCTCCATCCGTGGCTTCTTAGTTCTCTTTCTCTTTCTCTCTTTCTCTTTACTCTCTCTACTTATTCTTTTCACATCTCCTTTCTCTTCAATCAATCGATCAATCAATCAATCAATCACTTCCACCCTCTCACTCGATTCGCTACGCTCATCGAGTTCATTCGTTTCTTACGTCATGGATCTCCCCCAATTTACTAACCATAAGTCTAGGCATCCAAGAAATTCAACAATACCACCGAATTTCAATGCTTCCGACATCTAGATCAGACATAGCCACATCCCACCTATCCACATCCCACATACCCACATCATATCATCACACCCACATAACCACAACCCAATCTAATCCAATCCACTAATCATCCACCCAAAATCTCTCTGTGCTCCTAGCCTATTCGCATGCAGATCACATCACGTCGCAATCTCCATAGGGCAACCATTCCGAAATTGGTGAAACTTTGCAAGGTTTCACAAACCTAAACCGTTTTACGAAATACGAAGCATTTCCTCCTATTTTCCTTCTCTCAAATATTGTGTAATAGTACTATTTGCTGTTGTTTTCTTAGTTCTTTCACTTGCTCTTCTTAAAGAGTTTTTTCACTTACTCTTTTTGAAAAGCTCTCTTCCTAACCTCTTTCTAATCTTCCTACTCCTCCTACTCTCCTCCCTCTGCTCCTATCTCCTTTTCTCATCACTATATTGTTTCTACTTTAATCTCTTTTTGTAGTTTCTTTTATCTTTGCATCATTCTCCTAATCTTCCGTCTCTCTATTCTCTTATTTTTTCCTTCCTCTTCTACCTTTTATCTACTCCCTTTCTCTTTATCATCCTTCCTTCTTCTTTATCTAATATCTCCATCCCCCTCTTCTTATCATCTACTATTCTCTTATCATCTACTATCCTTTATCCTCCCTCTTCTACTCTCCCTCCCTCCACCCTCCACTCTATCTGTTATTGCTGTTTTAAACCTTATTTATCGCACCTGCATTCCGTTACAGGCGGTTGTTTTGCCCCGGATTATAATCTAACTTTTCTTGTCCCCCGAATTACACTCTCTCTTCCCATCCCCTGATTCCCTTCGCATCCCCTGATTCTCCCTCGCCTCCACCTGCGGCCTGTAAACAGGCGGTGGCCGATCATCGGCTTCTTTTCTCGGCCAATTTCCCTGTGCTTTTTTTCTCCATCACAGCCGTGTGATTTTGACTTTTATAACCGACCCCCGACCGTTCCCGTTTCTCCATCTCCACCGGTATCACCTCATCTCGGGCATGCCCGACGTCTAAGCCTACGTCTCCCACTCTTCTTCATCCTTCCTTCTTTATCCTTCACTATTGTTCCTACCTATTCTTTCCTCTATTCACCTTCATCCTCCTTCATCCTCCTTCTTCTTCTTCATCCTTCTTTATCCTTCTTTGTCCTTCTTTATTCTTTATCGTTATCCTACTACCTATCTCTTTCTCATCTCTACATAATCGAGCTTGGCTCAATAATCGAGCAAGCTAGATTATCGATTCATTATCGATTGAGCATCGATGTGTGTCGGTCCCCTTTCTTGCTGTTCCGAGGGCACCATATTTACCTTTTTACAGCCAATTTTTACAGCCAAAATTATCAATTGCAATTAATAATCACTTCCAATGAGCCTGGTACAACAACCAGGTAAGGATAAGGCTAAACAAAGCAGGCGTTCCGTGGCCTGCAAGAGCTGCCACTCCCTCAAGGTAAAGTGCTCGCCCTCCGACCCAAACGACCCTTCAAAGCCCTGTGTGCGCTGCCTCAACGCCAAGCGGGAGTGTGAAATCGACTTTAACCACACTCGAAAGCGCCGCAAAAAGATAGACATTCTACGTGAACGGGGGCAGCTACCTGAAAAGGCAAACCAACAAACAACAGTCTCCCCAAGATCTGATAGTGATGACGAAATTACACACCTCCGCAGTAGGGTCAGGTACCTCGAGGAAATGGTGCGATTACAAGACGCGGAACGTAATGCAAAGAAGAGAGAGTCCCAATACATATCAAAACTGGACATTGCTTGTGAATTAAAGACAATTAGTGAAATGAGCTCGCGTCTCGCGGAGTTCACAAATACTTTGAAGGCGGTGGCTGATAAACGTACCGCCCTCTTGCGAGACGCTTCCTCATCTCCAGATATAGTGTCGAATGGCATACTCACAAAGGAAGAGGCAGCCCACAGGCTAGAATTGTACCGCTCAAGCATTTACTCAACTCACCCGTTGGTGGAGGTGCCGCTGCACCTCACTTTGGAGGACTTGAGGCGAGATACCCCACACCTCTTAAATGCAATAATGTCAGTGACAAATGCTGTCATGAAGGAAGACGAGGGCCTGGACTTGTCATTGATGGTGGATAACTTTGCGATCCAGAGCCTCACCTTTGAAATCATGGCCATAGGTAACAAGAGTGAGGAACTCATCAAGTGTTTGATCTTGCTCTGTCTCTGGTACAATACCCCAGAACTATTTAGGCATAGGAGGTACCACCTCCTAAACACAATCAGTGTGACCATGCTCCATGACTTGGGTGTGGCTACTAGACCAACCTTCCTGGTGAAAAATAACCAGGATGGTGTCTCGGTTCTGGTGACAAGCCCAAAGAGGAAAAAGAGTGGCTCGTCATCGAGCCTGAACCTGAGCCTGAATGTGGATTTGACGAATTTGAATACTCCAAAGGGGCCTATAACGCCAAACACAAATGGCACCGGCACCGTAGGTGCCGGTGTTGGTGCTGGTGCTGTGGGTGCCGGTGTGGGTGCCGGTGTGGGTGCCGGCCCTGCTGGTATCGGTGCTCCTGGTACTGCCGGCCTCCCATCCAACTTATCAACCCCCCACCCCTCATACAATGTCATGAATATAAAAAGTATAAACAACTCAAGTGGAAACGCAATGACCCCTGCACGTCACTCCTACCCATCAATACCGTCGGTGCCCTCTGTTTCCTCCATGAGTCCCAAAGACCAGCCCTACTTGCATACGCCCGCAAAGAGTTCGGCGTCCGATGAAAACGAGGCATTGCCCTCGTGTCTCCTCAACACCATTCAACCCTCTGACGCCGATGAATCTGCCGATGAGCACACCCTTGAATTCAGCAGTTTGATCTTGATCATCTACTTCAGCACTGTGAGTATTTGTCTCATCTTGCGTCGTACCATTTATGTCAAGTGGACGCCCTATGTCGAGGAACTGTGTGCCCGTCTAGAAAAACTGGGGGTGCAGCGCTTCCTCGATATCGCTCTTTACTCGAGGTTAAGTAGTCTCTTGGAACGGATCCATTACATTGTACACTCGGCCGACACTCCGGACAGACGTCCGTCCACCACGCGGTTCGTGGTGAATGAGTTCCAGAAACTGCTCAATCAGTTGAAGGAAAAGATACGCCCCGAGGAGCATTGTCAGTTGGCATTCTTTTACCTGGTGGAGGCATACCTCCACGAACCGTCACTCCAGGCAGTGATGAATGGAGGTGAAAATGGTAATTTCCTCACGCAAGAACTGATTCAAATCGTGTCGAATTGCATTGATTCGTGTATGAATGCGCTTGACGAGTTCAACAAGTTGACCTACGAGGAGGTGGCCAAGGTGCCCATGTTTTTGGTGTCACGCGCGTCTTACACAGTGGGTATGCTCCTCCGTTTGCGGTACTTTGTGTTGTCGTTACCGCAGCGCGTCGAAAAGGACTTGGTGCCGCGTGATGCCCTCATTGCGATTCAAAGCACGATTCGGTTGGTTGACAAGGCGCTGGAGTTGTTTACTGCAAACCATTCGCTCATGAAGCTGCGATTCGTGTTGCAGTTGTTTATTCAAACTTATGCAACTCAGGTACACCAGCTCGTGAAAAAGAAGAAGGATTTCTTCCCTGGACCCAAGCACCCGAACGGGGGTTGGAGGCGTCCGGAGATGGGTGACGCCCATCTCTTTGCTCCACAAACGTACTCGGATAAGTCATTGACCAGAGATAGTGGCGACACCCTGGTTCCGTTGGAGATGCTCTCGATAGCTGCTTCAATGAAGGAGAAGAAGAATAATCCAAGTGGACTGAGTGGAGTTGGTGGAGTCAGTGGAGCCAATGGAGTCAATGGGTCTGTTCCTAATGGAGGAGCCAACGGAGTCAATGGAGTCAATGGAGTCAATGGAGCTGGGAACTTACCTGCCAATGGGTTTGTTGCACCCGGTGCAAAGTCCAATGGGTCTGCTTATGCGAACGGAAATGTTTCTGTTCCCATGCAAGGATCACCTAGTGTGCGTGTGAAGGATCTGCCGCAAGACCGAGTTAACTGGCAAGCGCCCAGTTCTGCGAACGGGGCGTATAATAATGTGTTGGCTGAGCAGCTCGGGGACTTTCAGCTGCCGAGCAATAGTACTGATAGTGCTGGGCCGATGAATGAGGATTTGGAGAACCTGTACTTTGCTGTGAATGATGAGTTTTGGGCGGATTTGTTGAGTACCGAGCAGGACCGGATATATTTTTCGAATAATACTGTGGGGCATTCGAATGAGGAGGTGTTCTTCATGAAGTAACAGAACAATTGAGCGAAGCGAAATTGTTCTGTGAAAGTCATGGTTCAAGAACAAATTCGCTTGCTCAATTGTTCTTGAGCAAGCGTTAATAAAGAATAACAGCTGAGTGAAGGAGCTGAATAAAAAATAAGAACAGTTGAGCAGAGGACAATTTCTCTTCGCTCAATTGTTCTTGAATAAAAAGGAGATAGTTTTTGTTGAAATTTTTGTCAATGAGAATACAAGGATAGGCAAGCATGCTAGCGCGTGTTTGCGGTGAGATGTATAATATGTAACGGATTAAGGGATAAAGATTGTAGGGGGAAGATTGTGAGATGACACAGGAAGAGAGATGAAAGGAGATGAAAGGAGATGAAAGTAGATGAGGTGAAAGTAGATGAGGTGAAAGTAGAAACGCAAACGTTGGAGTGAAATTTGAACATTGGGTAAGTGGCATTGGAGGTTGAAAAAAGGGCGCTCATTCTATGAAAATTTGAAATTTGAAAACAGAGATTCATGGTTGCACATTGAGCATGTTCAGTAAATGTCTTGTACTTTTTCGTGTACTTTAGGGCAAATATTTGAACTTGAAAATTGAGAGAGGATGAATTCATAACTGAAATGATTGAAAGCACATGGTTTACTGTAATCTTGAACGCTGAAATTGTTATTTTTTGATCCTTTCGTCTTCTTTCATTTTTCTTATCTTTCTCATATTCTCTCATCTTTCCACCTCCATCTCCCCCCTCAAACTAATACCTCTATAGAAAGCCTCTATAGAAAGCCTCAAAATTTTTTCGCAGCCATTTATCCAAACAATTGAACGTCCTCATTCCACATCAATCTTTCTCAATTTTTATTCCCAAAGCCTTCTTGATGTTGAGGATCTCTTTTCCCTCTATAACTACAGCACTAATTCCAATGCAGTTGGTCAACTGACAACTTCTTCATCTTCTTATCTCTTTATCAACCTCTCTATAAACCTCTTTTTTATCTTCCATCTCGTCATTTCATATTGTTTCCTCGTTCTCCCAATCGTACCAAAAGTTTCTTTCGCAGCCAAACAACTCGACGTCATACCCCTGTTCCTACTTTTTTATCGCAAGTTGAGAGGAAATTTTGAACTGGAAGATGGCAATTTATGTGGTTCAGTGTTACTCTCCCTACATATTCTTGTACTTGTACTTCTTCAAATACTTATTCTTTTATGTACTTATTCTTGTACTTTTATACTATTCTTGCACTTATTCTTACTCTTATACTTCTACTACTTATACTCATTCTTGTACACTCTTGTACAACTGTTCTTCTGAAGGTCCTCACTAAAGATACTTTGAAGTGCTGCCACTTCTATTCTGTTAGAATTCGAACAGTTCGCTCATTCTCAGATTTATTGTGTCGCTCACAATTTCTCACAATTTCGCTGCGCTCAATTGTTCGCTCAATTGTTCACTCCATGTACTTTGGTCCCCTCGACATCCTCCGAATCCTCGGGGGCGTTCTCTTCTTCAACGCCATCTCCTCCTACTGGTTCACGGGCTCATCCACCTGGGGCTACAAAGGCAAGTATATCGATCCACGGTACTACCAGTACCAAGCATTTGGCACCACATTAATACTCAATGACACCGTCCTTTCTTTGTATAACGGGACAGATCCAGCACTCCCCATCTATTTGGCCGTGAACGGGACGGTCTACGACGTGAGTCTGTCGCGAGGGCTCTATGGCCCCGGAGGCAGCTACCATAAACTCAGTGGGAGGGACTGTGCGCGTGTGTATGCTACGGGATGCTTGAAAAACGAGGACCAGTACACTTTTGATTTAAGGGGATTGGATGAGGAGGAGGCGAGCAAGGATATTGATAAGTGGAGGGAGTTTTTTGGGAACAAGTATTGGAGAGTGGGGGAGGTGGTCCATGGGGAGGTTGTGGGGGAGATTCCGGGGAAGTGTGAGGATGTGAAGTGGATGTGATGCCAGCATCACCAATGAGCGTTACACCAATGAGCGAAGCGAATTGGTGAAACGCGAGTTGGTGGTGCTCAGTATTACAATGCGAACAGTGAATTCATTGCAATTGGTGAACATCTTCAAGGACACCAATCTCATTGGAAATACAACTCACCAATTCTTCATAGATGATCTCAAAAGTATTAAGAAGTTTGAAGAGTAATTTGCGTGAATAAGAGCCCTCGATTTTTCAGTTGACTAAGGTGAATTGTAAAGATAGAAAAGGTAGTAATGGGAGATACAAAAGGTAGTAATGGGAGATAAAAAAGGCAAGTTGAAGGTGTAATAGATAGAGTATAGTTATCAAGCGATCATGATATCACCAAGTAGCAGACATTTGATACAACTTCATCGTAAACATCAACAGTGCTTAATCTAAAACCATTAATGTACCATCTGCATCTCATTTTTCAGACTTCCCAATTAGGCAATTTGCAGCTGGAAAACTACAGGAATGTTCAACTAATCTTTTTGAATAACATGCTTATTTATGTACTCTAGCACTCGTCTAGTGGGTGATGTGAGTGCGTTTCTCAAAACAATTGAGCTTAGCGAAGTTATTTTGACTAGATAGTTGAGATAGTGAAGTTGTTCGAGATAGTGAAGTTGTTTGTTAGCAAACAGTTGAACAGTAACATCTATGTTTATTATCTTAATCAACAATTTCGCTTCGCTCAATTGTTGCTCAATTGTTGCTCAATTGTTCAAATGTCGAGTTGAGTACCAACAATTGAGCATTTCGCTTCGCTCAATTGCTATTGTTGGCACTCTCTAAACTCTTCTTTAGAATATCCAACAACTCCTCTGGATCCTCCAACCCCACACTAATCCTCACCAAATGACGATCCACGCCATACTTCTCAATCTCATCCAACTCCCCGTAATGTGCCAATATCGAGTACGGACACGCCAACGTAAAGTTCGTCCCCAAACTCGGTCCCTTGTACAAGTCCATCAGATCAAAGAATTTCACCGCGTGCTCTGGCTTTTTGAACACACACGAAACAAGCCCTCCATAACCCCCGTTTGGAGTCCGAATCTTCTCGTAGTACTCCTGTGACTCACTTCCTTTGGGGTAAAATACCTGCGACACAAGCGGACTCTTCTTGAGAAGATCCACCACAAGCAACGAAGTGGCATCGATTTTCGCACTTCTGTCCATGAAATCACGCGAGTTGCGCTCGAGGTACAACGCGTCCTCCGCCCAGAAGTTGTCCTCGTACTCCGCCTCGAAATACGGCTTCAAGTACTCGTAGTGCACAGACAGTGGGTTCAATACAAGTGACCCTGCCATCACGTTACTGTCTCCCGAAAACACCTTGGTTAACGACGAACACACAATGTCGGCGTATGGCATCACGTGGATGTTCAAAAAGTTGCCCACGGTCTCGTCCACCACGACTGGAAACCCGTACTCATCTGCAATTTTGCGGATTCTCTCGAGATTCGGGGTCTTCAACAACGGGTTCAGTGGACACTCGCAAAACAAGGCCAAAATCTGTTCTCCTCCTTTTAGGGAAGTTTCAAGTTCGTCCAATGCGGCATCGTCTCCGTTTCCGTAGAAAATCATCCCGGGTCCAAACTTGGTGAGAATATTGCGTGTATCCACGTAGGGGAACCCAAAACACACGCTCTTTTTGGGCTCACGGGTCTGCAAAAGCGCATGGTGGGCATGGAAAATCGACGTCATTCCTGATGGGTACAAGTAAACGTCTGTTTCGCTCAAATTCTTACCTCTTCTCAGCTTCTCCATCTCCTCTTGTTGGTTGTGCGATTTGTCCACCTTTCCACAGATTCGTCTTCTAAGCGCATTCTTGGCCTGGGGGGCGAACTGGAGGTCGAGCACACGCCCAAACTTTTGTTCTACAAACTTGTTGTACTCGAGATCAGCCTCGCTGCTATTCATCCCAAAGAGGGAACGCGCAACGTATTCCGCCATTCTCGAGCTGATTCCTTCACCGCTGTGCTGCCAGTACGCTTTGGCAGCGCCAAAGTGCTCGCTGGGGTAGAAAACAGCACAAATGTCGGTGGACATCGATAACTCATCCACCGGAGTACTCAATTGCAATAACCGAATCAGGCGCACTGAAGTCCCGCTTTGCGCACTGATGAAGGTCCGGCACCGTTTGGCGCTGTTGCTCGAGGGGAAGAGCATTGCGCTTTCACCTTCACGCCCGTACTTGTCCTCGATCTGCTTGGCAAGCAGCTGAATGGAACTATGGATGAAAAAGCGGGGATACCCGGACTTGAACTTTTGGACAACCCAATCCTCGCCTTCTTCATAGGCAACAGTAGCTTTCCATGTGGGGAGGGTGACGCTGACAGCGTGGGGGATGTTGGGGATGGGGGCTCCGACTTCTTGGGAGACCATCGCACTAATAATGATTTGAATAATTGAGCGCAGCGAAATTATTCAATAGATGCAATGATTCGAATAATTGAGCGTAGCGAAATTATTCGGATCATACATCTTGATCATGAATCATATATGATTAGATAACATCAAAAAGTCCTTAGTAAGACCAGCCTATGCTCCTATCTTCTCTCTTCTACTCTCTTCTCTCTCTTCACATCATGACTCATGATCATCTTATGTAATGGATTATGTAAAGTAGACAAAATAAACGTGATTTTACATCATGGGCAACAATTGGCAACAATTGAGCGAAGCGAAATTGTTGATTTTCGCTTCGCCAATTGTTGGTGGCTCATTGCAATTGCTTGTCATTTCGATCAACAATTAAGCCAAGCGAATGCTGATAGCTTGTCATTCTCTTCACTTGTCAATCTCTTTACTCTGATAACTCGACATTTTTTTCCTGAGTACTTGAGGAAATAGCCTGTTCGTTAGAGAATACATAGCAAGTTTGCCTGATACTTCACACAGAGGGCACCTTATCAAATAAAATGGAATCTCTTCTCGATTTGAAAATTTCCTTCGCTATACATTAACTGTACGATTTTTTGTTTGAGTGTAGTGAATACCGCGATATCCTCACCAGTCCACCTGATCTTATCAAGAATCTTTCACCCAAATGAGCTTTCTCAAACTTCAAAGTATTCTGATAACCTATCAAACTATCCATCCTTTCGTGTCAACTTACTTGAAAGCTCAACATCAACAAATTTCGCAGCCATTGTTATATGCAGGATGGTAGAATGCCTTCTGATCTTCACAATAGCAAAGTTGTTGGAATACAAACAGCAGCAAATTAACAATTTTTCATTTAATTTGAGAACTAATAGTGAATAGAGCAAATACATAACGCCTTGTTGTAGTACAGCAAATAATTCATAGTGAAACTTATCCAATATTGATCCATTTGGTTTGGATGACCATTTATGATTGCATTCAATGAACGAAGCGAATCGAATGTGATATTTAGAAGGCAGAAGCTTTACTGTCTATTCCCTTCGCACTGGTATAAATAAGTAAATTCACCAACATCTCACATACTTAATTTAGTATGACTTTGTTTCACCATCCCTTCTTTCGATCAATCTCCCTCATTTCTTGTGATGAACCAATTTCGCTGCGCTCATTGATTCAAGATTCAATCCACCCTCATTTTTTGTGAATCTTGAACCAATTCGCTGCGCTCATTGATTCAAGATTCTCGCTACTCTCATGTTCGAATACTTTTCATTAATCAAACGATCCATCCTCTCGAATGCAACTTTATGCTATACAAATTCTCGCTATATGTACAAGTGTTTGCAATCCGCACCAACGGTGCGGTCAACGACCTTGTCGTCAAATGCCAACAGTCATAATCTCACAACTTTGCTAATACAGTGCCATAACTTGATCAGTGCAATGCGAGCAATTTGCGAACGGTATTTGCGAACAGTGTCAATGCATCATTTTGCTGTTCACTCGAGTAGCCTCACTGGCTATCTAATGTGCTGTTGCTAGCACTCACTCGCTCATTGCTCGACTCATTTCTCCATTTCGCTTCACCCACAATTCGCTTCGCTCATTGTGAGTGGCTCATTGTTCGCTCGCTCTTTGAATATTTACGACTTTATGCAATTCACCGCCCCCTCCTTCAATCTCTCCACCTCCCCCTTTGCCGGCGCATTACGATTGTGTGCCATGTGTGCCTGCACCAAGTGCCCAGCGGCCAACGCAGAACAAAGCGAGAGCTCCGCAGCCAACACAGCAGAAGCAACAACTCTCGCCAATTGTCTGGCATTCTCTCCTGGCAGTGTTGGGTGTGGTCCTCTGACTCCAAGCAACTCCAACATGGCACTCTGCGGCTCCAAAACAGTACCTCCTCCAATAGTACCCACCTCAATCGAGGGCATCGACACACTCACGGCCAATCCACCGTCAGGTAACTTGTTCATCAAGGTAATACAGTTCGAAGACTCGACATTCTGGGCAGGGTCCTGGCCACACGCAAGGAAAACAGCAGTCACCAAGTTGGCAGCATGGGCATTGAATCCACCCACAGACCCGGCCATCGCAGATCCCACAAGGTTCTTGGACACATTCAACTCCACCAACGCATCGACATCAGACTTGAGCACCTTCTTCACAACATCCGCAGGAATACGTGCCTCAGCAACAATCGATTTACCACGGCCTTCGATCCAGTTGATCGCAGCAGGTTTCTTGTCGGTACAGTAATTTCCAGAAACGGAAATCACATTCATGTCAGACCACCCGGCCTCCTCAGTCATGTACTTGAGCGAAAACTCAACACCCTTCGAAATCATATTCATACCCATGGCATCTCCAGTAGTGGTTCTGAAACGTATAAACAAAAGAGTACCTGCCAACGCAGTCTGGATATGCTGCAAACGTGCAAATCTAGACGTGCTGTTAAAGGCCTTCTTGATTGTGCGCTGTCCCTCCTCAGAATCAAGCCAGATCTTGGCGGCTCCAGCACGCTTCAACGTAGGGAACGAAACACACGGTCCTCTAGTCATACCATCTTGCGTCAACACAGTCTCAACACCTCCACCGGCATTGATGGCCTTGCATCCTCTCATCGTGGAGGCAACAAGACACCCTTCGGTGGTGGCCATGGGGATATGGTACGGCTTGTTGTCAATAATCAAGGGACCCGCAACACCAACGGGTAACGGCATGTACCCAATGACATTCTCGCAACACGCCCCGAAAACACGGTCGTAGTCATAGTGCATGTAGGGCAACTTGCTGGTGTCCAAAACGGGGGCATCTGCAATCTTGGCAATGGCCTTACGACGAACAGCAACAGCACGCAAATTGTCACCAAGCTGTCTCTCCAACGCGTACAAGGGCAACGTACCTTTCGCAACGAGCGAGGCAACCTCGTCGTCATTCAATGTCTTGACATTACCCTCCTTGAAAATCTTGACACATTCATCAACAGACAATTGTTTGCGTGGAACAATCTCCAATTCAATACTGGAATCGTCCTCGGTAGAGTCCACGGCAACAACCTTTTCGCCATCCTCAACCTTGAGCGGGTTAACAGAAGCACGTCTCAGGGTACTGGTCTTTTTAGCCTTGGCATCGGCAATCTTTTCATTAATCAAGAGATTGGTGGCACTGGCCTGGCGTCTCGACAGGTTCAAGAAATAGGCATTGGTGGTGACGGAAATGGCAAATGCAAAAAGCAAAAACTTGGAGATGATATTATCCTTGATGGCATGGCTCACCAGCTCCAAGATGTACAACACCGAATCCTCCAATTGAACCAACACACCTTGTGGCATGTACACAACAGCAGGAAGCACAGTCACGATGGTGCCCCTGGGGCCCATCCTCACGTGTTTTGCGGCAACCAGGAGATTGGCAGGAAGTGCGATGGAACTGCTGGGCTCATTGTACATCCACGAGGACCCCAACCACACGGCATGGAACCCGAAAAACACAGCGAGTCCAACAACCTTGAGTGGGACAGAGGTGGGTGCAGCAATACCATCAACAAGCGGTTTCTTGTTTTCAGCAACTTCGGCAGCCACAAGCGAGGAAATACCATCCTCTTCGAGTACTTTGCGCAAATCCTCAGAACGACGGGCCCTATTGATTTCAACCTTAAGTGCCAACACAGCAGAGTAAAAGGTGTAGATCAACACCAAGTCAAAGGTCAAGATGAGAGCCGACAAGATGCAAAAGTTGGCCAAACCAACCAAGTGCAGCGCATAGGCACTAATGGCAACAAGTGCCCCCACAACCACACAGTGGTCTCTCAACAAGCTCACCGTGTGTTCAGAGATGGCCTCTGCAACAATAGCAGACACATCGCGCGGCTGCACTGACGACAGCAGGGGCAATGCCTTCAGCATAACATAAGCAGCAATGGAGATCTTGTGCTTGAAGCCAATGATGGCCACCAAAAATGGAATTCCCTCGGAAAGCGACAACAAGGGAACTTTACGTTCCAATACTTTGGAAGAAACAGTGAGTGCAATGAGGAATGCAAAGGTTGACGACACCAAAGTGCAAAATGCCAACCAAAACTTGGACCCCAACGCCCTCATATCAATAAAGACTTTTATCAAAGTGTACCACATGGCAACATAAGCACTTGTAATCAAGATAATATCAAAACTCTCTGCCCCTTGGATCAATCTCTGGAGTTTCAGGGCAGTTTGTCTAGCATAGTCAATGTACCTCACCACCTTGTTGTTTGAGCGGGCCTTCCACACGGTGGAGTCGGTGCCCTGCACTCTGTCAATTGCCTCCAAGGTGGCCTCCACGTCCTGGGGGGGGACGAAAATGACGCGCAGGTTGGGTGATGAGCCCTCCACGGCGCCAGCGATGTCTGGGACCGCTTGCAGTCTACGGAAACGGAGGGGGATCATACAGATCTGGGTGGCTTCGGGGTAGGCGGACACGTCGTGGATCTGGGACCAGTCCTGGGACGCTGGTTTTGCGGGCGGGTGGTAGTAATGGACGCCATGGGTGTTGCGAAAGGACTCGGGGACATACTCGTCAACCTCGCTCAAATAACATATGGAGGCAATTAAAGCAGTCACCAATATGAAGTGGAGCGGATGCTGGGCGGATGTGCGAGCCACGGCACTAGTGGCCTTTTTAAGAAACGCAATCATACCAAGGTGAGAGTTGGCTGTAAAAGAAAATTTTTTGTCGTACACGGAACGACAATTAAACGAACAATGAGCGGAGCGAATTGTGAGTGTATATTAATATGAAATATGTCGATTTCAATATGTTAATATGTTAATGTAAATGTATGTTGATGTTGGTATGTTAATATGAGATACTACACTGAAGGGTAATCCAACATGTCTTATTGGACGCGCCATACGCGCCCAAAAAAGATGGCAGAATCAGAGTAGAAATGGCAGATAGACATAGTAATGGACAGAGAAATAGCTGAGTAGCAGAATAATAGGAGAATAGCTGAATAGCTGAATAGCAGAATAGCAGAATAGCAGAATAGCAGAATAATAGGAGAAGTGAAAGAATTAAAGCTTCTTTAATACTCTACTGAAGTCATCCAGATCAATTGAAATTGAGGTTGAGGGTTTTGCAGAATTTACGCGAAAATTCCAAAAAGGGACAATTTAATGGAGGAGATACAATAGAAGATGAGAGAAGAGAAGATAATAGAAGGAAGATAATAGAAGGAAGATAATAGAAGGAAGATAATAGAAGGAGGTGAAATGACGATGAAGAATAGATGGAACATGAAAAGTCAAGATTTGAAATTCACTTTGGGCGTTGAGGTGCGGATTTCATAGTCACCTGATAATAAGATGAAGATGGGTGGTAGTCATAGTTTCATTTCGAAGTTTCTTTGTACTTTCATAGTTTCATTTTACTTCCATAGTTTCCATACTACTTTCATTAGACTTTCACTTTCACTTCATAGTTCAACTTTCTCATCATCTCTACTTTATATTCCACATTTTCTATATATTCCTCCATCTCAGACTAAACTGCACTTTATAAACTGTAAAGTATACAGCAGAAGGAGTAAAATTATGACGAAGTGGGACAATAAAGAGTAGAAGACTGGGTGGGGTATCAATGTTTGTAGCGAGTGGGGTGAGAGTGCTAACAAGAGTAATAGTAAGTGAAAAGTGAGTGAAAAGTGAAGAGTGAAGAGTGAAAAGTCAGAAGTATGAAGAGCCACACATGACTTCCTATAATACCCCTTTTCATAATTCTTTGTGAATATACCCAAAAACCAACTCCTTTTCATCTAACACACGTGGGTGGAACTTTTTTGTGAGTATTCAAGAGGAGGGGTTTGAGTTTTACTGGCTGCGAAAAGATGAGCAGAGATAAAAAAAGGAATAACAGACAATGAACATAAGAGGGACAATCAGAGATTGTTAGAAAAGAAGAAAAGAAGAGAATTGATCACTTAGATCGCTCCTCACCAGTACTATTCAGACTTTTCTACCATATCTATCTCTACTCTACTATTCATCTCTACCACTCGAGAGGGCAGAGTACATATCAAAAGTATTCACTTATCATTTCTTGTCCTATGACTATGCTGTCCCGCAATAGCGCGAATTGGGTTAAGTTCACTATTTGTCTTCATCTCAATAGATCTTGACTACTCATTTCTTGTCCCTACTAATGGACTATTTTATCTCACAATGAGCGGAGCTCATTGTGGTCTACCTCAGTCTTGACTACTTGAATGTCCTATTGACTCTTATCCCACATGAGCTGAGCTCATGTGGTCTGTTCGCTACAATTATGGTCTCAACAGTCTTGACTAAATAATTCTTCCTAACTTCTTATCCCACAATTCGCTTCGCTCATTGTGGTCTACTTAATAGAAACCAACTTAATATCAAACGTCAACTCACTGTTTGCTGGAATCCCCGGCAAGGCCTGCGATCCATATCCCATCTTGGCAGGAATAATCACCCTTCTCTCTCCCCCCACGGCCATGCCCGCAACTCCAAGGTCAAAGCCCTTGATACACTCGCCCTTGCCCAATCCAAAAGTAAATGGCTTACCAGAGGTGTTCTTGTCGAAAACCTTGCCGTTCTTCAACTTTCCAATGTACCTGATTCCAACCCTGTTTCCAGACTTGGCAGTGGTACCCTTTCCAATTTTTCTGTCCTCAGTAACAACTCCCCCCAAAAGAGTGGAAGTTGGAAACTTCTTGTCTTTCTTGTCGTCCTTCTTCTCTTCCTTCTCCTTCTTCTCCTCCTTCTCCTCCTCCTTCTTTCCCTTCTTCTCCTTCTTACTCTTCTCCTTCTTACTCTCCTCCTTCTTCTCCTCCTCCTTCTTGTATGTAGAACCAGTTGGACCCTGTTCCAACTGAGGAGAAAACTGGACACTCTTCTTATCCTTCTTGCTCTTCTTCAGTGGCTTTGCGTCCTCCTCAGCAACCCTCTTCTTCTTGTTGTCCTCCTCCTCCACCAACTCCTCGATCTTGTTCTCAACATCACTCTCGTCAGAGTCGATGTCGTAAATATCACCCTCGGTGCCGTAAATTTCATCCTCATCTGGAGAAAGATCGTACTCGTCGCTGTCGTACTCGTCGGACTCCTCGTCGGCTGGGTGCTCAACGTAGTTTCCAGTGAGATGGATGGGGTACGAGCCCGTGACAACGAAAAATACCTCCTCATCGGGAGTAATGGTCAAGTCAATGGTCTGCTGGTACGCAACCTTGGGTCCGAGGGTACAAACAACGAACTCCTCAACACCTTCATCGTCAGAGAGGTCAGAGAGGTCGTCGTCTTCCTCATCATCTTCCTCCTCATCATCCTCATCCTCTTCCTCATCCTTCTTACCCTTACCCTTCTTTTCACCCTTACTCTTCTTTGCCTTCTCCTTAACCTCCTCCTCATCCAATTCATCTTCAGAGTCTTCCTCCTCATCATCCTCCTCATCATCCTCCTCAGAATCCTCCTCATCATCAATAAAAGAAGATCTCTTCAACATTCTCAAAGTAGAAGGTTCCTCCTTGTCGTCGACCGCTTCGGGGTCCACAGCAGCCAAGGTGATTCTGATGGTGACTGGGTAGTCATCCTCGACAGCTGGGACGGGGCTGAAGGGCTGGAGTGCGAGATTGTACGTGCTGATTGGGAGTAGCGACATGGTGAAAAATGAGATGAGCAGAATTTGGAAAAAGATGAGCTATGAGCACACAATGAGCACACAATGAGCGAAGCGAATTGTGCGAATAAAATAGCAATAGAATATTCAAGAACATTCACTAGCCAGCTCATAATCGCGAAGCGATTGTGAGATGATGTAACAGTATTCAGAACTAAATGTAGCAATAGAACATTATGAAGACCTACGATGAATATTCATGAATCTTACATGCATTTGAAC
This sequence comes from Kodamaea kakaduensis, assembly GCA_030558435.1. Classification (NCBI taxonomy): domain Eukaryota; kingdom Fungi; phylum Ascomycota; class Pichiomycetes; order Serinales; family Debaryomycetaceae; genus Kodamaea; species Kodamaea kakaduensis. The sequence continues at coordinate 31,689 of JAJMSN010000006.1, forward strand.
TACAGCTACTTCTACAACTACTCCTACAACTACTACAACTACTACAACTACTCCTACAATTAAAGACTTACTAGACCTTACTTCATGAACTGCACTTCGTACCATCTTTTCTTGGACTTTCTAGATCCTTCGCAACCTTGTTGGATACTGCACATAAGAGAGCACGTTCTACAGAAGTAGGGTACCGAAGAAGTAGATTATCGAAGAAGTAGGATTAAAGAAGTAGGATTAAAGAAGTAGGATTAAGAAGTAGGATTATCGAAGAACTACGATTAAGAACTAGGATTAAGAACTAGGATTTTCGAGAAGTAGGGTTATCTAGTGAAATATAGATGATAGAGTAAGAGTGGAGTGGAGTAAAATTAAGAGTAACAGTAACAGTTAAAACAATTTGCTTCTCAATTGTGATAACCGTGGAAATGGCCAATCACTCAACAATCTACTCAAATTCTGAAAAAGTGATGCGATGGTTGCAATATCAATTGTGCTGGTCTTCAATTACCAGATTAGGTAAGTGTTATGTAAGCAGCCAAATTGTGAGAGTATAACGGAGTTATGGTTCGACATTACCTAGTTCCGATCCTCCGAATCTTCATAATCTGAGGTTTTCATTTTATTCACATACTTCATTCTTCGTATTCACATTCTTCATTCTCATTCATCTTCTCTATTCTCTAGTCCTACTCTCATTCTTCTCATTCTTCTGTAATCTCTAATCCACTCTACTTCTTCTTTATCATTTCATACTCATTCCTCTCTTTTCCTACTCATTCCTCTCTTTTCCTACTCATTCCTATTATTCTTATCATTTTCTTAGCAGAGGTTGTACTTTGAGATTTCAATAGTTCACCACTATTCTCTTCAAATTTCACTAAATTTCTTTTCTCATCTGAAAATCTCGAAAATTTCACTCTCAATATTCCAATATATTCACTCTAATATATTATGATATATTCTATTCTACAATATTTTAGGTGTATATTCTTGTCGACACCACTCATGTATCCTGAATCACGTTGATTCTACACTCACATTCGCTTCGCTCATGTTCGCTCGTTATCTACACACTCGCTAGCAACATTCGCTTCGCTCATGTTGCTAGCTTCGCTCATGTTCTCTTTTCCATACATTACGAAACATCTTCTACCTATTAAAACTTCAACAAGTGTGGCTTGTCACCATTCTTCAAGCTGAAAGAAGTGCTCAAGTACTGCTTCAACAATGGGGTCTTCTTAATCTCAGCCAACAAGGAAGCGTCAACCTGCTTCTGGTCGGCAACTCTCTCGGCCTTGACCTCCTTTGGAGAAGTGCTCTCCTCAAAGAAAGAGGCCTCGCTCTTTTGCTCTCTGGTTGGCTTCTCTCTGGCAAAGTATGCGACGTTGTACTTGGAGGTGTCGACATCGGAAACAGAAATCTTGGTCGAGGTGGCAATCACGTAACGCGAGTTGACTCTTCTCAATGGAACACCGTTCACCTTGAATGGACCGGAGACCAAGAGGGTGCCGTCCTCAAGGGACTTCAAGTACACAACTCTCTTACCTCTGAATCTACCAGCCAACAAAATCAAAACGGTACCTGGAACCAAAGAGGCACGCAATTTCTGTGGACGTGCAACGTGTCTGTTCTGCTTTGGAACTGGTGCGTCTTCAGACTTGTACCACTTTTGAGGCTATATGTTAGTATGTTGTCTTCGCATATTGGCAATATTCTTATTCTTCTCATCTATTCTTTCTCTCTTATCTCTTCTCTCATCATCTTCTTCTTCTTCACATCATCCGTTCATATCACCTTATTGCTTTCTCTCTCTGTACATACAATTTGGGTCATTCTTGATCTGATAATTGGTGTTAAGAAAGGTGAAAAAGTCTTTTCTATAATTTTTTTTGCTTCCTTGGTCGGGCACAATTTTTTTTTCGCGACATTGATTCACGTGGAAAAAGCGACATTGAAAGCAGTCATGGGCACGTGACAACACATAGGGCACAACAACATGAGCGAAGCGAATGTTGGTGTGCCACATTGCAACATTTAGCAACATGAGCGAAGCGAATGTTGCGACTAACCCAGAACATGAACTAGAATGTCTTTGAATGATCGTAGATATCGAGGACGTTTTGAGATGTGTAAAGAATGAAGAAGTGAAGAGTAAGGTTACAGTGAATGTAGTCACTTCAGAGGTAGATTGCAACAATAACTATCATTCAAGCATGAAGTATTCCAGCATGAAGTATTCAAGCTTGAGTCGTTAAGTGATTTTTCAAGGAAATCTGAGATCGCTTTCAGTTTCTAAATATCTTTTCATACTATCTCATCTGTATATTCCTTCGTACTCTGGTGGCTGCAAATTTACAAGATTTCTGCAAAGTTGTGCAAAATTTAAGAGTTATGAAGACTGGATTGAAATTGACTCGATAGTACATGCTACACACAGAGAGGCTTTGTAGAAAGGGCGGAGAATCCAAATGACCTTTTTCACCCTAACTAGTTTAACTTATGGCGTATATCTGAAGTTCACTATTTGAATACGCACTAGTTCTCTTACTTTGCACCATTATAAACAATAGTTCTCTTAGCACTTTTCACCCTTACAAACACTAGTTGCCTTGGCTTGCATAGACGAGTACAATCTATTCTACGTCGATGGTTGTCTTGCTACTTTCCCATAGCTCATCTATGCTCTTCCCAATCGGGTAATTTGCGACAGTGCCCACAATTAATTATCATGAATGCTCATCTTCTCATCAGTCATCTCATTCTTCAAAATAGCCCAGTAGTTGTGTGGTAGCACCATTCACTGAAGTTCTCGCATCATTACTCTTCCTTCAACCCAGCTTCACATTAGTATGGACAGGTGATTGGTTTGTTCTGTGAGACTCTCCTGCTGATGTGTGTACTATATGCAGTACGTTAAATATGGGCATCAGGGAGTGAGTTGTTTGAGCAATATTACTACACGTAAAACAACTCGTTTCGCTATTGGATTTTCAGGTCCTAAAACAAACACCAACTCACAATTTTGCCTCGCTCAATTGCGAATTCTACTTGGTTCAAAGATACTGTTGTGCAACTAAATAGTACCACCAGTATATTTCGCAGCTCTTTTCTTCATACTATTTCAATATCTTCGCTTTACGTGACAACTAGACTCTTGCGAATGCACCTTACCTGAATTGTTCTGAAGAGATCTCTGGCTACGAATGTGTTCATATATTATATGCAGTACATTTCCGAACAAGCAGTTGTTCGAGCACTAAATAGGAAGTAGAACAACGAATAAATAGAGTAAACTTGCTTCGCTTGTTGGGTTAACTTTAATACATTAACACCAACTCACAATTTCGCTTCGCTCAATTGCAAGTTGAAACAAACACTCTCACAATCTCGCTTCGATCGATTGTTCCTACATGCACTCACTTACTATTCGTCTTATTTAATAAACAAAATCCGTACATGGTACCAACAACAACTGAATCTTCTGACCAATGTCCCGTGCAATTTCAAATTACACCATGATACCCTAAACAAGTGAGGCAATTGAGCGTAGGCAATTGAGCGTAGTGAAATTGCTCACTTGTCAACTCCCATTGTTCTATTGAGTTGGTGAAATTGTCTCACTTGTCTCACTTGTCAACTCTCCTCTCTGTTCTATTCTCCATTCAACATCACATTTCACTACACTAATCGTTGAGCAGACAATTTCGCTACGCTCAATTGTCGCTCAACGATTAGTGTCGTGAAATTGTGATGTTTATGGAAGATACTTCACATTCACAACCAAACTCCCGTTGTCTCCCTCCAAAATAATATTCTCCTGCACATGCGCAACATCCGACAACTTCACCATCGCCCTCAGAAGCTCAACATCCTTTCCAAATGTATGGTGCTCCTTCAAGAAAAAGTGCAACTCTCCGGTCGGCGCAGCCTTGAATGGAACACTCTCGTTCCACTTGTACTGCGACGAGTCCTTCTCCACCTTGGTGGCCCTCGTCTTGTACAACTCCTTCTCCTTGGTACTGGTCTTCAACACAACCTTCACCACAAGCGGTGCACTGCTCGTCATGTTGGCAGCAGAAACAATACTGATTCTGCCCGGAACAGCATCTGTTCCATGAACAGACGCCGCGTATGTCAGCGGCGCAAAGCTCAGCGCATCGGCTCCCAGTGGATTACGCGAGTGACCCATGAACTGTGGCGTACCATTGAGCTGACCTGGGTGCCCAACCCTAACTTGTCCAGCGGTATTTGGACGCTGTGGTGCTGGGAGATCATCGGGTGAAATGTTGGGTATACCCACACTTGGTCCACCCTTGTGTCTGTGGAACTTACCACTTCTACTATTGGCATTCGACAGCTCAGTATCGACAGGTCCAAGTGACTCTCCTCCCTCAAAGTTCTCTTCATCGAGGTCATCTTCTTCCTCATCCTCACCCTGTGGCAATCCACCCAATTGCTCTTGTTGCTGGGCCTTCTTCTTCTTTTGGGTCCTCAGTCTCTTGCCCAATCCCTTGAAAAAGTTACTGCCCTTGGTCACAGTGTCCGCAGCGGCTCCCACAGTGTTACCCACGGCGTTACTGGCAACATCTCCCACATTTGCAACAGCCTTCAATGGAACACCGGAAACTGCTCCAAAGTCAATGTTCAACCCGGTGGCTCCCAATTTAGGTCTGATGAATTCAGGCTTGAATGTAGCACGCAACTTGACAGTACCCTGGGTATCAAGCTCAACCTCAAACGGTGTCGAGTTGAATGGATCAAGTGCAGTCAAGTCCAAACGAGCACGTCCAAGAAGTTCGTCCTCGTGGGTCAAGTCCCAGTCGTAAACCTCCAAAACAACCAAATCAGTGGATCTGGATCCAATAGGGAACACAACCTCCTCGTTCCACACGGGATCAAGTGTACGACGCTTCTTATCGGTCTTGAACACTTCAACACCATCAATCTTGAGACACACAAGTGGGTCACTCTTACCGTTGGAGTCCACGGATGGGAGCCCAGACGCACTCAAAATATCCAATCTCATCATACCAACATCCAAAACAGTGTCCACAGGCGCCAAAACAACTTCGATCGGCGCAAAGTCAACTTGCACTTGCACAGAGTTCTTGTTGTCAATCTTCAAAGTAACAGGAGCATTCTTGGCCTTCTTCAAAATGTCGAGAGTATTGAACGTCTTTTCAGCAATGATTTGGTTCTCAGCAACAACTTCCATATGTTCACTGATCCTAAGCACCATCAACGAGTTCTCGAGATCACGCACGAATCCTTCACCCTGGGACGCAACACTGAGGTTACGGCCCTCACTCTTGGGTGAAATACCACAGGGGTACGCACTGTCGTCAAACAAGGTCTGCACATAAACGTAAGGCTTCTCAAAATGTCCCAGATCAATACGCACAGTCATAATACCAGCCTTGTACTCAAGCAATCTCGAAAGTGGAAGCTCACGCTTGTCTGGAACAGGAAGATCGTCCTTGTCAGTAGTGACCCATTCGTACTCTTCTGGGTTCTCCTCGTACAATTTCTCCTCCTTTTGTCTCTGTTCCTTCTCCTTCTTCTTAGCCTCTTCCAATGACTTTTCGTACTTGTCTCTGTACAACAACTGGTTGTTGGTAAACACAGGAACAGCAGGCACAAACATAACCGAATATGTCATGACTCCATGCTCCTTTCCATCCAAAATAATCGGCTGCTCAATAATCTCATCCAGTCCATCATAAGCTTGGAAGAACCCATTCTCGTCCTTCTTCAAGAAATCGTTTACTGCAACAGCAGCAGTACCAAGAGTCCGGTCATGAGTCTCCTCTTCCTCATCCATAATTTCCAAAAGGTAGTGGGTGTGTTCATTCGCAACAGGAAGGTAAAAGTTACGCTCCCAGCTCGGCTCCAAAGTATCGGCAATAGTGGGCGTTTTACCCATAACCTTTCCATCCAAAATAACACGCACATATGGGTCCACTTTTCCAACAGATTCGAGATTCTTGACCCCAGATGCATTGCGCACAAACAAACGCAATCCTCCAATCGGGGCGGGGGTAAAGTTGGACACTCCAGAGTCTTCCTCCATGGAAAGTGCCTTCCATCCAGCAGTAATACGGAAACGTGCAGGCGGAGTACCAGGAGGAGCATCGTCAGCAGGACGCGACGTGATCCATTGCTGACCACGGCCACTCTCGAAAATGAGATCTTGCAAGTTGGCATCCAACTGGCCAACAATATGGTTATCGACAGCATCCTTGACATAAACCTGGATTCTGGTATCTGACTTTTGTGTAATCAAAGTCTCCAACAGTTGCTCCCACAGCGGCTCGTTAGTTCTTCTAAGATGACGACACTCCTTAACCATCTCGTAATTCACAAAAATCTCGGCATATGGGTTCAATAATCCAACAGGCGACGCGGAAATGTCGAGGTCACGTGCTTCATGGAGGTTCAACTTGAGAATACCAACCTCGCAATCGGTCACAGGTTCCTTGGTTCCATCATCCAATTCAATCGGTGGAAGTTCAGCGTACCATCTCAAGTCGAACTCAATCTTTCCAACAACTTTACCACCCTCGGTAACATTCTTGACAAGTCCAATCTGGTGACTATCCTGTAACATTTCAGCAAGCGGGAATTCGACATTTCCAATCAACTGGTCCTCGGCCTTGTCCTTGAGAAGATTAAACACATTCAACTGCAAAAAGTTATTCTCCAATTGGTTCACCAAAAGGAACTTGGTCTCGAGGAACACTGGATCATTAACCAATTTCTTGACACTGGTAGTCTCCTCCAACTCTGCATTGCTACTGAGCTTGAGTTGAACATATGGCAAAATACTATTGGGAGCAGTATCAGGACCGGTCTTGAGGTTCATACATCTCTTGATGGTAACGGCCAATACACCCACCAGGTCATTGGATTGTGCAGCCATGAGAGCTTCAACATCAATGTCCAAAGAGTTGGGGGCATACATCATGGGACGAAGGTTGGCGTGGATCAAACTGTTCACAAACTTACTCAAACCTGGAATAAACGACATGATATCGAGTCCAAGAGTATCACCTCCAACAGGCTTCAAGGCATAGTCAATGGTGGGGGCTTCCAAGAACTGAACACTAACCATCTTGACATGTGGAAAGTTCTGCGACAATTTCAACTTGATATTCATCCGACCAGTAAATGACATGTCCTCAACCAAAATAGGTAAACTCTTGGAAATAAAGGCCTTACCAACAGTGACACCAAGTGCAACTTTCGGGTTAATCTTCTTCTTGATCTCATTCTTGGTCATGTCATCAGTATCGTTTGGTGTAAAGGAGAATGCCCAGTCCATCTCAACGTGATCGTGGCCCTTCTTGGTATAACTCTTGATACTGTCTACTCTGGGAGCCTTACTACCAAGAGTAAACTCCTCAAGCGAAACAGCCTCGATACCAAACCCAGGGGCCTGATCCTTCATGATTTCGTTGGCATTCCACATCACCATCTCGGAAAATGCAGGCATGTAAATCACCCAAAACTTGTCCATAAACGAATTGAGCCACTCCATGGTTTCCAACTCATTTTCCAAACGGTTCGAGGCATTGACCCTCACCATATCGTCACGAATATTACGGTTAAAACGACGGAATTCAGCACGGTAAACAGAGTTGGTAAAGAGCAAAACCAAACCCAAACTCAATATACCACCTCCAAGACGTGCAACAAACCACGAAAAGAAACAGGTTCCAATAATAAGCGAACAGTTCCAGTACCAATCCTGATAAAAATGTTCGAGCACATACGTTTCCACAACCTTGGCAAGTTTCATAAGCTTGACCTTATCTTCAGAGTCATGATCTTCCCAATATGCAACACGGTGCCAACTAAAGGTGGCCCGATCACGGGTACGTACACGTTCCCCACCCTTTTCCTCTGGGGGGGGTTTGGTTTCGTAATTACTACCATCCACAGGGACATTTTGCTTATTCAAGTCGCTTTGAACAGCAGCATTATAATCCTGGACATCATTCTTGTTATTTCCGCGTCTGGCCTCATTGGACTCTTTTTGACTCGAGCGACTTTTTGTCTGTCTAGACGATTTGGATTTGGAGGATTTGGACTTTTCATCAGAACTAGAGGAGGCGCGAGCCGGATCGAGAGAGGGATCACGATTGGGGTCGCGTTGACCATCATGGGAGCGTTTAGATTCATTCTAAGGTTAGTAAGAGCGAACAATGAGCGAACAATGAGCGAAGCGAATTGTTCGCTATTGAAGAATAATGTTGATTAAGTTGTTGAATGTTGAATTGATTAATGTTAATGTTCAATGTTAATCGATTAACATCGAACATTGGACAACATTGAACAACATCGATCAACAATCACAAGTCCAAATGTAATGAGCATTTTCAACCTCTTCAGACTCAATTGAACAAATAGAATACAAGCAACACCAAGTAACAGTAACACCGAGAAACACCGAGTACAGTAGAATGGTCATTGTTATCATGTGGTCGAATATGATAACTCATAAATGGTACTGGTACTACCAGTACCATTAGTACACCATCAGATACTAATCATACACCAATCATAAACCAACCACAAACTATCATCACAATTTGGTGTATATCATGTATCCCTAGCAACCTAATCTGGAGTATCTCCTATTCAATCCTTCTCTCTCAAACTTCAATTCATCTCACAATTCTTTCTCAGTTCATACATTCTCGGCCCTGGGCTTCTTCTATTGTTCATTCACGTTGGTTCCATCAATTGATACTTACAGCCGCCATGATCAATGTTGTTTGAAATTTGTATTTTTCGGCTGAGATGAAATTTGCAGGTTGCTCTCAGAACAATGCACAATCGCAATTCTCACAATTCTTCACAATTGAGCGAAGCGAAATTGTGTATATTTGCAGCTTTAAAGAAGTAGTTTACTCTCTGTTTATCTATTTGTTCGATCAATCTCAATCTATCTGTTTATGTCAGGCACAAGTCAAGATCTCACCAAATAGCATCCGAGGCAGGGAAGGAAAGTATAAGAATAGTAGCAAGACAATATTTATCAGCTAAAATAAGACAATATTAGCATTAATACAACATTTACAAGCATTAAAAAGATTTATTACCAACAACATTCAATTCATAACCTCGGATTGATCCTTTGAGTCTTTTGGATAACGTGGGATAACTAATCTCGGTATACTAACCATCGTGAATTTGTGTTTCAAGAAGGAATGACAAAAAGCAATGTATAGAAGGTAGAGTTATCAATTGTACTACAAACTATTATACCACCTGACCTATTGCTTCCTCGTACATACTAACATATACTACTACTTACCACTTACCACTTCTTACATCTTCCGCTACTTACACTTCTCACTACTACTTACACTTCTCACAACTTACTACTTACACTTCTCACTACTTACACTTCTTACCACCTACCACTGCTTACTTATACATCTTCTTACTTCTTACTTCCCACAACTTCACTTCCCACAACTCTACCAATACTAACACCTCATACTCACACTGTCACTCATCATCACTTGCTCAGCCCCTCGCGTTTGCACCCAAAAAATAGAAGTTCCTAAAAGGGAAGTCAAGGCTGAATTCGCTCACGCTTGATATTAAATACTTGAGTAGTGAGTGGTTGGTGAGTTAGTGATTAGCAAGTTAGTGAGTGATAAGTGAGTGAATCAGTGGTAAGTGAGTATATGATTGGTGAGTGGGTGAGTGAGTCGGTGTATGATCATTTACTAAATGAATAAATGATTAGTGAATGATAAGTGAACCTTATTTAGTACCTGGGTCAACTGTTGCTTGTGTAGTATCGAGTGTCACTGGAATAATTGTCTAATCAGTAGCTGCCTCTTTTGGTACTGCATACCGCACTGGCTGCGAAAATCAGGCTCAGATTCTCAGGTCGTTTCTTATTCTAAGGGTTATTCGGTTCTTCGGTTTCTTCGGTTTCGGGGTCTTGTGAGCTTATTCACACAATCTACTTTGCCGTGATTGCAAAGATTGCTAGTGTTCTGATAATCATCAGACCAGTAATTAATACAGTTGAATACTCAATCGAGTGAAATTTTTGAGATTAAATATGCTGCAGCCTTAAAATGCTGCTCGATTGAGAAGGTTTGAATGAACAATCACTTCATCTGTTCATGTCATAGCAGAGAGTCGAAGCCACGACTCAACATTCCTTGAGATTGAAATACAAGTAGAATTGCTCGCTATTTTCGTCTCAATCCGCTTATCTATGCCCTTTAACGTTTAGTTAGAACAGTACCATTGCATTGTTTCTTGGGGGTGTAAAATATTTCAATCTGAAGCATGTTTATGGCTGCGAAAAATTGACAGAGAAATGAGTGTTCGGAGTTCTTAATGTTCAGTCATTTCAAGAGGTTCTTACTGCACTCTTGGTAAGAACAATTCCATTGGACTCTGTAGACATATGGCTAATTCACACTTGAACCCCCGTCAATTCGGTATCATCTTCGCTTTCACAACGTCACCGAGGTACTACCCTGTTGAAGCCTGGCTTTCTCTTTTGAGCACAGGTTCAGAGACAGAATGACCCATAAAACCCCTGGAATTTTCAAACCTTTTCGCACCTCAGTGTCCTTTTGACTGTGCGAGGTACGTTCAAAGAGGTTTACATAAAAATATAGGAAGAAATGGGTTCTCAGTTGGTCTTTTGACTTTTCTTCAGATTAAGAGTCAACAGAATAATGTGGAGACTCAAAATCGATTGACCCAATGCTTCAAATCATCCGGTTTCACTCTCTAAGTTTCTCAGGGTAATCTCACATCTTTGAAGTGCATTCTGAGATGTTCAATGTTGAAAAAATGAACAAAAGTGCCCTTTCGCGTTGGCCTGATTTGCTCAGTCTTATACAGATTAAGAGTCAACACAAGAATAACGCAGAATAAGAGCCACACAGAAAGACACACAAAACCATCAAATCATCAGGATATCCTTTTCAAAGAACCTCAACGCTCTCTGAGCCCGTTGAGGTACACTCACAAAGCTTCAAATATCAAAAACCGAATCAAAACGGGCTCTCGCGTTGACCCTATCTGCCTAGCCATTTACAGGTTAAGAGTCAATGGAAATGATATGGACAAGAGTCAAATAAAGATCATACATAAAAACCTCAAATCATCAACTATCTCTTTAAAAGTCCCTGAGTGATTTCAAAGCTCCCTGAAATATGTCACAGGCCGTTCAGATATCTAATATCGAACAGAAATGGGCTCTCGCGTTGCCCTTTTAGCTCAGTCTTACACAGATTAAGAGTCAACAACAGGCCAAAATAGAATGGCCCACAAAATCGTCAAATGATCTAGTTTCACTTTCAAAGTCGCTCAGCATTCTCTGAACTCATTTAATTATACCCTTCAAAGTCCAAATACCAAAATGCCGTATAAAAGTGGCCTCTCGTGTTGGCCCTTTTTGCCCTACTCTATGTAGATTAAGAGTCAACGAAAAGATCAATGCGAAGAAAGACCAATAAAATTCTCAAGTCATCGACTATTAGTTTCAAAGTACCTCAGTGTCCTCAAGGCTCTCTGGAGTTTATCCTGAGATGTTCATAAATTGAAAAATCCAACAAACCTGGGCTCCGCGTTGGCCCTTTTAGCATAGTTCATCGCAGGTTAAGAGTCAATATGGGACTAAATAGGATGACCCACAAAATCCACAAATTATCTAGTTTCACTTTGAAGGTCTCTCGATATTCTTTGAACCCGCAGAAGTGTTCTCTTCGATGTTCAAATATCAAAAAAACGAACAAAAGTGGGCTCCGCGTTGGCCCTATTTGCCCAGCTTTGTGCAGATTAAGAGTCAACATAAAGCACAAACATCATGTTAGTGAAGTAAATTTAGCAGGCATCTCGGAAATCACTCAAGCCCAATTGTAAATCTTTGCATTCAACAATCAATTTCAATGTTCATTTCACAAACCAATTCGCTTCGCTCATTGCTACATTACGTTATTAGGCAACATTATTAGGCTTCGCCTAATAATGTAGCCTGTCTACACTCACTCACGAACTCTCTATTCTCGCTGATTATGTTCGTACTAACTCACAAACATTCGAAACCAATTCGCTTCGCTCATTGGTTTGGTTGTTTGCTTAGACAGTCTCCAAAACAACATCCTTGAAACCAGCCGAACCAACCTTCTTACCCTTGTCGTTGGTGGCGGACTCACCGTGCAAAGCCAACAAAGCACCCAAGTCGAACTTTGGCTGCTTCAACAACTTGACCTTTCTGATGTGGATGTTCTGCAAAGGAAGAATGCTCTGGGTGTTCTTCTCAATCTCACGGCTAATCACCTCTGGGATCAACTTGGTGGTCAACTGAGCCAAGGTACAGTTGGCAACCTCTCTCTGCATAATCTCCACCATCTTCTTTCTCACCTCTCTCAACTTGGAGGACTGGGCGTAGGTGGTCTTCTTAACCTGGTTGGCCTGTCTCTTGGTGAAGGCAATGGCGAAAACTCTCAAGACGTAGTCGTCCGAGGTCTTGACAGTCACATTGGCCTCCACAAGAGATTGCCACTTTCTAACAAGCGATCTGATCTTGTCAGAGGTGAAGTCCAAGCCGTGAAAGTTGGTCAACAAGTTCTTGCCCTGAACCTCATCGACTCTCAACTTGATCTTTCTGTGCGAGTGGTCCTCGGATCCCTGGAGGTCGGCGAGGGAAACCTCGACAACACGGCCCTTCAAACCATCGGCAGCATTCTTCAAACCGGTACTTCTGTTGATGACGGTCTTTCCAACGTCCCTGTGCTCAAAGGTGGTTGGTGCCTTGATGTCGTACCACTCCTTCTTGGAGAATGGGTCCACAACCTTCTTCTTGAGGCCCTTCTTACCCTTGGATAATCTCTTGTTCTTGCCAACAGCCATGGTGTGTGTGATTGATTGAAAAAATGAAATTGGTTTTTTGACCCATAAAAATTTTCAGAGGGTGGAGCCCTAGTCACATGATCACCCGAGCCAGCGAGGGTGGTCATGTGATCGAAATCCGAGCGTAGCGAGGATGAGATATTAGAGTACAAAACATAATACAGAATATTCAACATCTACCCAAAATTATGATGGAGATTGTAAGATCGAATGAAATAGAGAAGTAATTATTTGTTATTTTAATGTTCATATTTGTTCATATTCATATTTGCTCATATTTCTTCTTTTGCTCATATTTGTTCATATTCATTCATATTCGTTCATGTTTTTAGTTCCCTCTTATTTGTTCATATTTATTCATATTCGGTCATATTCGTTCATATTCGTTCATATTCGTTCATATTTGTTCTTACGTTCATATTTGTTCATATTTGTTCCTCCATATTTGTTCTTATATATTCTTATATGTTCGTATTTGTTGTTCCTACTTATTACTTCTTTTATGTTCATATTTGTTCCTTAAGTTTGTATTTGTTCATATTTGTTTGTTCATATTCATTCACTCCATTAGTATTCCATTCATTCACCTTTCTCATTCTATTCATTCTACGTTATTCCATCCATTCTCATTCTTTTCTATTCCTCTTTTTAAGGTGTAGGGAACTACGCCTATAGTCTAAGACACTACAAAAATGCACTTTTTCACTTCATTCTATGTTCTTCCAAAACATACTGTCTTTTATGAAGTTCTCAAAGTCTTCAAATTCTCAAAGTCTTCAAATTCTAAAGAACTTCAACTTCTCAAAAGTACTTTCTCAAAATCACTTCAACTTCTCAAATTACTTCAACTTCTCAAAGTACTTCAACTTCTAAAGTACTGTCTACTGTACTCAGAACAATGAATTGGGCGACAATCGAACAATTTCGCGCACAATTTCGCTCCGCTCAATTGCTCGCTCAATCGTTCAATTGTCGCCCAATTTCATTGTTCTTTATAATCTCTTTGTCAGCATCTTTGTAAGCGCTCACCTAACATGTTTACGTTTTGAATTACACCATGGAAGAGGACCAGAACCAGTATGTATACAAAGGAGTGAGTTTAAGATATTCAGTTGAGGATTAAGGAGAGTAGAAGGAGAGAAGAAGGAGGAGTGTCGAAGAGGAGCTGAAGCAAGAGTAAAGAGTACTGAAGAGTCAACTGAAGAAGACTGATCTCACTCCAACCGCGCTACGCGCAGTTGGATTGTACTAACCTCAGGGTGGCTCTCAAGATCGGCCTCATTGGCGACTCGCAAATCGGCAAGACCTCCCTCATGGTCAAGTATGTCGAGGGTCTGTTTGATGAAGACTATATCCAGACACTTGGGGTCAATTTCATGGACAAGAAAATCCAGATCCGCAACACCACCATTACTTTCTCGATATGGGACCTCGGTGGCCAGAAAGAGTTCATCAACATGTTACCTCTAGTGTCCAACGACGCGGTGGCCATACTATTCATGTTTGATCTCACCCGCAAGTCCACCCTCAACTCCATCAAGGAATGGTACCGACAGGTGAGGGGGTTCAACAAAACGGCCATTCCGTTTTTGATCGGCACAAAGTACGACCTGTTCATAGACTTGCTGTACCATGACCAGGCAGAGATAACGCAGCAGGCAAAGAAGTTTGGCGTGGCCATGAAGGCACCGGTGATTTTCTGTTCAACCAGCCATTCGATTAATGTGCAAAAGATATTCAAGATTATTATTCTGAAGGCGTTTGATTTGAAGTTGAACTTGGAGGAGATTGTGAATGTGGGGGAGCCGTTGTTGATATACAAGGATTAACAATCGAGCCAATCGACACAATCGAGCAATCTCAATCGAGCTACGCTCGATTGGAGATTGAGCGAGATTGTGGAGATTGCGTGAGATTGTGGATGTTGAGAGAGAAGCGATGGTAATCTGCAACATCGAGCACACCTCGCATTAATCGAGCGGTGCGAGATTGTTGTGAGACATGTGAGATGGCAGATTGTTAGTCGAGAAATAATGGCAATCGAACAATCGAGCGGAGCGAGATTGTTAACGGATCGTGGGAGATTGTGAATCTTTGAGAGAAGTAATGGACACAACAATCGAGCGCAGCTAGATTGTTGCAAGATTGGAATGTTTGAGACTGTTTGATTTTATCTATGAGCAATGGAGCAAACTCAACAATCTCACTCCGCTCGATTGTTGGAGATCATCAAGAGAAATAAGGAACAATAATAGAGCGTGGCGAGATTTACGCTCAGCTGTTTCGACATTGTTCAAATTAATGAGCAAAAATCGAGCGATTGTGGGAGATTGTGTGAGATTGCTGTGAGAACTCAGTGTTTCGAAATTGTTTCGAAATCGTTTGATTTTATATGTGAGCAACAATGGGCAATCGAGAAAAATGAACAATTGAGCGAGGCGAGATCGTTGTGAAACGAGATTGCTGCGGAACACCAAATGTGGTTTATGAACAAACAAGCATGCTCGTTTCCGGTTTGATAATAACGAAAGAACAAAGCAAGAAAACAATGAAAAAGAATGCGGTTGTTGAAGTGAGGAACGAACTAATGAGCAAACGATTGAGCGAACGATCGAGCGAAGCGAGATTGTTTGTCATATAGCCAGATGATGATGATTCGCTTCGCTCGATTGTATGCAATAAGATGAGATGATCAACTTGCTCCGCTCGATTGTTTGTGTTTTAGCAAGGTCGGTGTGATGGACAAACAAGCAATTCCTCCCCCGATTTTTCCACCATCTGGATCGCATAAGCCTGGTCCCGCCAGAAAAGATAATCACTACACATTTGAAGACACTTGAGACAGCATTGACATTCACCTGACAGCATCTTGACACCTTACTTGACAGTTAACTACTGACAGCTAACTACTGACAGCTACTACTTGACAGCTAACTACTGACAACTAACTGACCACTTGACTCACCCTCGAAATGAGATGCTCGTTGAAGACCACCATCAAGGGAACCTGGTGAGGCTGACATGGTGACATCTGATGCAAGTGAAACATGATGTCGAACAAATCTGAAACAGGACTACTGCATATGGAGTCTGGTGAGGGTGCTTTTCTGGAGTGCCTCACTAGTACCAATCAATCGAGTGAAGCGAGATTGATTGTTGTTGTTTATCAATCGAGCGAAGCGAGATTGATCGTTCTTGCCTGTTCTTACTGTTTATCAATCGAGCGAAGCGAGATTGATTGTCGTTGATTGTTCTCGCCTCGCTCGATTGATTGTCGTTCATTGGTCTCGCTTCGCTCGATTGATGGTTTCATTGTTCCTGATTGTCTAATCTGTGAGAGCGAAACGAGATTGTTGATTTTGGATCTGCGATCAAGCGAAGCGGTTGTTGATTGTTGATTTTGGGTGAGATCAAGCAAAGCGATTGTTGATCGATTTCAGATCTCGAGATACACTTCGCTCGATCGATCTCGATTGTTCATATGACGTTTGTAAGATACAACCTATTCTGGAGATAGGTAGCACTAGAGGTGCAAAAAGAATTGGAGCATAAGCGGAGATGCTCCGCTTATGAATTATAAGAAATGAATAAATGAAAAGAGGGTTGTAGAAACGAACGCACGAGCGAGCGAACGCACGAGCGAGCGAACGCACGAGCGAGCGAGTGAGTGAGTGGTGGGTGGTGACTCCTGACTACTACTACTACTATTACTGCTACTGCTACTACTACTACTACTACTACCACTACCACTACCACTACCACTACCACTACCACTACCACTACCACTGCTACTGCTACTGCCACCACTTACTGCACTTTTCGATCTCGCTTGCTCGTCATATTAATCAGTATACTCTTGATTTGTAGTCTACACATTGCCTGTTCCAATCTTCTGTGGTAACGTCTACCCTATGAACACCTGCAAGCTACACAATATCAACTATACATTGTTCGTACCATCTATATACATTGTTCGTACCATCTATACAAGATTGTTCATAAGTTGTTCTGCCATTTTGATGTTATAAACCATTACAATGTTCAGTTTATACATAATTCCATCCGATACACAGACTACTTGTTTATCACAGGAGCACTTTGCAAGAATGGTATTCAGTACACAGGAACTTATATCCCAATAAATGTTCATACAAACCAATATATTTATACCATTTATTGTTCATCCGTTACATGTTCAAGTCAACCATTTTTTGATTCATATCAGCCATTGTTCATCCTTTTTGAGGTACCCATAAACTAGATAGGACTTCTCCAAACCTATATTTGTAGGTCCAAGATACACATTTTCTGAATAACAAACTGAGCTACACATCCGCTCTAGTTTGCTTAAATACATACTCCGTAGTGATATATCAACGAGTATTAATCCCCAATATCAATTTTAGTGGTCATATCAGCCATATTCACCAACCATTTATACATTCTAACCATTCATGCATTTTTTATACTATTAATGCATTCCATCAATCATTACAAGAGGTCATTCTTATAGATCGTTCTTATAGATCGTTCATATTCTCACAATCTCGCTTCACTCGATTGTTCGAGATTTCACCAATTTTCTTTAAAATGTCCCGATTTGGAACTCCAAACAATTTCGCTGCGCTCAATTGTTTAATTGTTGATTGTCATGTCCTGGCTGTATGAACTCCCCCGAAGGCGAAATGCCCCCATCACCCTCAAACGAGACGATGGACTCGAACTCAAGATTGGCGACACTGTTCTGGTAAACAACGACATTGCATTGATCAAAGATATCAAACTTGGTGAGGAAATAGTCGTTGAGGTGTATTGGTTGAGGAGGAACAAAAACAGTGAGAATGAGGATAAAGAGAGTGAAGAACTCCTTTTAACCGCCCAATTCTCTGAAATTGACAAAAATGATATTGAAAAGAAGGTGGTTGTTCTTTCAAACCAAAAAGGTGATGACTACTACTTATACCGCGGATACGATGACTCTACTGGAACGGTAGTGGAGTCGAATATTGACTTTGATGTTTTGAGGGGATTGACGAGAGCTGCGCTCGTCAAGATGGTGAAGGATAAAACTGATAGCAAAAAGAGAAGGAGGGCAAGAAGTGGTGTGAAGAGGAGAAGAAGGGATGATGAGATTGAAGAGAACAAGGATGAAGAGAGGAATAAAGAAATTGGTGAGAATAATGAGAATAATGAGGAAAATGAGGAAAATGGGATTAAAGAAAAAGAGGTTGATGACTTTGAAGATATGGATGATACTGAGGGAGATTATATTGATGAGGATGATGAAGAGGATGAAGAAGAGGATGAAGATGAAGAGGAGGATGATGACGATTATGTGAAACCTAAAAGAGGAAGACCAAAAAAGTCTTCCAGTAGGTCTCCCACCAAGTCTCCCAGTAAGTCTCCCAGTAAGTCTCCCAGTAAATCTTCTCCCACCAAGTCTTCTCCCACCAAGTCTTCTCCCACTAAAAGGTCGTCTTCTCCCACTAAATCTCCTAAGAAGTCCCCCAAAAAGACCTCATCTCCCATCAAAACATTCAAGATAAAACCCATGGTTTCTGCCCCCTCGCTCAACTCGCTTTCCCCCCGCAAGAAAACCGTCCCCACCTCCTCTGCATTCAAAGAGCTCAAAGCCAAGCTCCACACATCTGCGAAATTACATTCTCTCCCCGGCCGCGAGGAAGAGCTGTTCCAGCTCTTGGACAAGATATCCACCGGAATCGAAACCGAGACCGGTAGCTGTATTTACGTTAGCGGTACCCCCGGGCTCGGCAAAACCGCCACTATTCGCGTGGTGATATCGCAGCTCCAGGAACTAGTGGAGTACGGCGACTTCAAACCATTCGATTTCTTGGAAATCAACGGGCTTAAACTACTTGCACCCAATGTCGCCTACGAGATGATGTGGTCCAAGATCATGGGATACAAGGTGAGTGCTTCCAATGCGGCCATCCTTTTGGAGCAGCACTTTAGTAATCCACACGCACACAGGCCGTTGGTGGTGTTGATGGATGAATTGGACCAGATCGTGACCAAAAACCAGAATGTCATGTACAACTTCTTTAACTGGCCCACATACGAGCACTCCAAGTTGATTGTGGTGGCAGTGGCCAACACAATGGACCTTCCGGAGCGGGTGTTGTCGAACAAGATATCGCTGAGATTGGGACTAAACAGAATTCAGTTCATTGGGTATACGTTTGCACAGTTGGGAGATATCATCAAGCATAGACTAGAGATGATTACAAAGAGTAACAAGAGAAAGGTGGTGTTGGAACCAGATGCAGTGGGGTTTGCATCGAGAAAGGTGGCCAGTGTGAGTGGAGATGCTAGAAGGGCGTTGACAATTTGCAGAAGGGCAGTAGAAATAGCAGAGATGGAGTATGAGAAGCAAAAGAAAGAGGAATTAATTGAAGAACAAAAGAATGAACATGAGAATAAGGAGAATGAAGAGAATGAACATGATAATAAGGAGAATGAACATGAGAATAAGAATGAACTTGAGAATGAACACAAGGAAGAAGAAACATTCTTTGTTAAAATCACCCACATCTCAAAAGCTATTATGGAACTGGTGAATTCTCCAACTGCCCAATTTCTCAACTCTCTACTGTTTGCATCCAAACTCCTACTTCAGGCAGTTCTTTCGAGGAAAAGACGGTCGGGTCTTGCGGAAAACAGCTTGGGGGATGTGATTGACGAGATGAAGAGTGCATTGACCATGAGGCCGCGGAACCTGGGCATTGATGTGGCTTTGGCCGATTTGTTGTATGGAGACAATATCCGTATATACAAGTTTAAGCAGATTGTGAATGAGTTGGTGGAGAATGGGATATTGTTGCAGCAGAATGTGGCGGGGGAGAGGTATAGGATGATTCATTTGAATGTGTCGGAGGAGGAGGTGGGGGGGATGTTGGAGAGGGACGGAATGTTCAAGTAAACATCAAGAAATAATCGAGCGAAGCGAGATTATTCTTGATGTTTGCTTGTTTGTACATTATTCAAAATCGAGCAATAATCGAGTTTGCGAGATTGTTGCGAGATTGTTGCGAGGTGTTTGCTTATTTGAACATTGATTATACAGGATGGCTGCAAATAATCTCCAGCATTCCGCTACGCTAGATGCTGGTGATTATTTCCTATTTACTTGCGAGATTTTGCTTGATGTTTGCTGTTTCCTTCTTGATTAACAACAATCTTGCGCGAGATTGTTGCGAGATTTGCGAGATTTTCTTGATGTTTGCTTGCTTGTACATTGATTGTAAAGGATGGCTGCAAATAATCTCCAACATCTCGCTTCGCTCGATGTTGAGATCATGTTCATTTGCTCATTGTCTGCAAAATCGAGCAATAATCGAGCAAGTGACCAGCAAATGCCGAGTACTCAAGCAGAATCGATATAATCTTCGCTCGGCTAGTTTCGCTGGTGATACTTTCACATATGGGTAATTAAATAGAGAACGGTACTTATCTCTTCGTAACAATCATTCCTCTAGCTGAATGGTGAAAGAAATCTTGGAGTGAATCTCGGAGGTGGTGCGTACCATTTTTTAGCATTTCCCGATTCATACTTCAAGATCAGCAAAGTTATCTTTAAAATTTGCAGAATTGCCTCAACGTCTAAAAAGCTTCACAGAACTCTACGCAATCAAAAAAACAGAAGCAGCTTGAAAGACTTGGTGTTTGAAAGGCCTCATTATTTCGAGATGACGAGATGAATGATCGAGAAGAGCAATAATCGAGCGAAGCGAGATTCGTCTAGATGAGGAAGAATGTGTAGAAAGATTACCAAGTATGAGTTAGATGAAGCATATGAAGATGGGTTACCAGACAAGTGGAAGATGAAGCAAGATTAGATATGAGTGATTATCAATTGAAGCAACATTGGATGAAAGAAGACAAAATTGAAGCACATTTTACAGAAGGTATTATCATGAAGTAAATTACAGTTGTACCAAAGTTAGCGCAAACACTGAATGTAAAAGTAGTCTCATCACCAGAATCGTTTTACATTGTAACACTCCCTCGATTGTGAGATTTAGTATAGTTGAGTATAGAGAATGTGAATATGAGATGAGAATATGTACCGGCCAATACGACTGAGGTAAGGGACCTGCATATTATTGACTCTTAATCTATGGCTGCGAAAAGTTACTGGCTCATGCCAATGGAGCACACTACATAGCTTACTAGGCTCAAGTCGATCTAACGCGTAAAATAGTTGTCAAAGACTGAGGGCAGGTGCTACTATCCAATTGGAACTGACTACGAGTAAGACCTTAGCAACGGGCGAAGCTAGGGAGTGAAAAAGAGGAGTGGAGAAGTGAAGAGGAACTAGTGTAGGTCAAATCAAAACCAAGAACATCTGCACTCATCAATACCAAAGCTAAACCATCACTTTAGCATCCGTTTGACTACATGATTCTACAAGTTCCAAGTACACCCAGCAATTATTGTTCATCAGCTTGTTCAGTTGTCTTTGCTCGTTGTATACGTTCAGTAGTCACAAATCAGTATTTTTTCCACTCACTTACTCAGTCCCAGCAGTCACTGTTTCCTCATCTGCTCTGTTCTTCCCCACTCAGTCTACCTTTCTAACTCTCAGTAGATTATCAACTGTCCAAGCATTCAATTTATGGTTCTGGGAATCGGTAGACCAGCTTACGAGACATTGACCGGAATGTGGTGCTAATGAAATTTTGGCTATCGTTAAATTCGTGTGATTGAGTGTATTAATTTAATAAAAAATTGTTCTTAGATTTGTAGTCCAAGTTCCAGCCCCTCTGTAACTCCAATTACTTTGGCCTTCCACGCCTTTCAAATCAGTGGGTCTGAAAAGCATAAGGAGGAGCATTGCAAAATTGTTACCAAAATAGACAATCCATTGTGCAGAATAGAAATGAAACATTTCGACTCTTGGGAATTGCTATCATAAATGAAACGAACCAGTTCTACAAATCACTATCGCAATGGTCCCACTAAGAGATTTGAGGACTAGACCCTCAAGTCATTGAAGTGTAGTCAATCAGTTTGTCGCGCAACTTCCGCTAGTCAACACCTCCGACCCCAAATACCACTTGTCGATGGACTCTTCCCTAATGCTTAGCCCATATTCTCTGTAATACACAATTTATTTACACTACTTCTAGCCTCCCAGTATCACTCGTCATTCATTTGCATTCGTAAAAACTAAACGTTCTCATTTTTAGGTCTTTCATAACTCTGACTAATCATCGCTATCCATAGTAATTGACTATTCCTCTTCCATATCTTGTATACAGGACTGAAATTTTCGCAGCCATTTTGAAAGCCACCTTCCCTCATTAATGATTAAAGTTAGCGAGCTTACTTAGTCTGATTTCTGACAGAAGATTATAATGACCCTGAGAACATCTTGGCTCAAATCGAGCACGCTTGTGCTTAATACCTGAATATGACGGAGCGCATTAAGCTGATTCAACAGACAAAGAATGTGAGAGATGACAGAAGCAATATGATTGGATTACCTTTGCGACTAACATTACGAATACTAATACTGATAACTGGAACCACCATCACTAATTGGGACCCATTAGGTATTTAAGAATATAGAAGGAATTCATTAGACTAAAGAGAAATGGACTGGAGGAATACATATTGAACACTGAAGGGGTATAAATTAGATGAGAATGCACAATTTAAGTAGCTTATCGTTCAGTAACTGAAGATACGGATATGTGTGACTCAGATGAACAATTGAGCGCAGCGAAATTGCTCAGTAACTAAATATACGGAACATATGCAGTGGTTTAAGTAAAAATGAAATTTCACTACGCTCAACACATACTAAATATGGAAAATATTCTTGTACGTTAGAATACTCCACTTGGAATCACTTATTCTATCAGTATAGCCAATATCAAACTAGGTTGTATAGCTAGTCAAACAATTTCGCTGCGCTCATTGTTTGAAGATTTGACTTTTTCAACCAAATATCTCGCTTCGCTCGATATTTTTGTTTGAAATTTGTTTCCGATGAGCATCGACCCCACCGACTTTGTCGAGTCCGACCTCCCCCTCAAATTCTCCGACCCCCACCAACAAGCCAAGTTCGAGCTCGGGGTCTGCATGGCCGTCCACAAGTGGGACGAGCTCACCACCGCCGTCGACAACCTGTGGGGTGGTCCCAACTCCAGCGACAAGCGCGACTGGATGGTGGGTGTGGTAGTGGACCTTTTCGAGGAAAAAGTCGTGGATATCCAGTTGATTGAAGAGACGTTGCTCTACGCCATGTTTGACGAGTTTGAGGCGAATGTCGACAACGATTCGGCCCTCGAAATCGGTGCTTTGGTGTTGAAGATCTACAAGCAGGTGGCCGAGAAGGACTACGCTTTGGTGGACCTTTTGTACGAGAAGTGGTCAGAAAAGGAAAAGACAAGGACGAAGAATAAGGTGGAGATTGAGGATAGTGAGGGGGAGGAGGAGGAGGAGGATGATGATGAGGAGGGTGACGATATGGAGGTTGATGAGCCAAAGGTGAAGGAGGGGCCGATTGTGGATGATGATGGGTTTGAGTTGGTTCAGAAGAGGAGGAGGTAAGCTCACAATCGAGCGAAGCGAGATTGTGAGCAATAAGTTGGAAACAATCGAAACAATCGAGCGAAGCGAGATGAGGACATTTAAAATATGTCAGCATGAGCCAACAATTTAGATGGAGATTTAAAGTGTATGAAGAGAAATCTGATGGAACAATTGAGCAAGATTGCGAGTGACATGGTAATCTACAAATTAAGTGAAGCGAAATTTGAGGTTCAACCTATATGTGAATCTGCCAAATCGCTTCACTCGATTATGAGATTACCTCGCTTGAATATCCTCCTCGCCGTATGGGAAGGTACTAATAAACATAAGATACACAGTTTGTAGGAGATTCAGAGTACGAGATGCTAATTTGATGGGAATGGAAGATTTGGTGAATGCAATTGAACAGGGAACAATTGAGCGGGAAACAATTGAGTGTAGCGAAAGAGTATGCGTAATTTGACTGAGTGGAGAAGACGGAAAGATAATCAAGTGATAGTGGTCACCACTGTAGTAAAATGGAGAACACACCATTTTGTATGTTCAAATGGTGACAGCCAACAGCATGTAATTGAACTACGCTGTAAACCAACTGAGAGTCAGTCGAGAATTGAACAACAGCACCAAGCAACGGGTGGGGCCATTTTATGAGAAATGACTACAATAAATGTGCGATTGAAAAGTGTTTCTCTTCCCATAAATTGACCAACTTGTTCTAGACTATTGGGTTGAAACAGATCAAATAAGCGAAGCACTGAACAGTAACCATACATTTACATCATTCACTTGAGTGATTTTTGATTACCGCATTTGGACATGCTGCATGGGTGCAAAAACAAGTGTCCGATCAGAATTCAGGGATAAACGCACCTGACTTCACTGCTCATTATTGTTATACATTTCGGATTTTCAGCACTGACCTATATATTCACTGTTAGATCAATCATTCCTCTATGTTATTTCAATATTACTACCAATGATATTCCAATATCTCGCTTCGCTCGATATTGCTCTACTGATCATCATTCGCTTCGCTCGATACAATCCATTAAATGCTTCTTTATTCTCGTATGAATCTCGTAATCTAACTAATATCTGGAATGAGGATGCCCATTTCCATGTAATGCACTTGATAATAAAGCGTAGTTGTATTGTTCCTTTCTCTGGCGAGCTCCATTAGGTTGACATTTCTTAACCGCCTCAGAAATCGCATCGAGCAACTTCTTTCCATTGTTTGGTCGTTGTCGTTCTTTGACGAAAAGAGGGTCATTGAGTAAGAAATTAAACATTGAATGTTGAAGAATGTTGAGTGAATGATATTGCTTTCTCTAGTACTCCGCATGTCAGGGAATTGCCTACTCTTCCTCCCTTTGTTGTCGTTCGAACAATATGCTCAGCCATTCCTTTGATTGAAGAAAATGTTCTCCAGACAACTATTTTTCGTAGATTGCTTTTGTATGTTGAGGTCCATCAACCGAGTAATTAAAATGAGCAGGGTGGATATGCGAAGTCTTTATTCATTTGAACATTGTTCATCAAGTCTCTTCAAACAATTCGCTCGCTTAAACTTGATGGTGTGGTGAGTCTTCAAAGATATCGACAAGAACAATTCAACAAATAGGCAAATAATTTTCTTTCATCGGTCGAATTTGCTCCATTGTTCTGGAGTCTTATTCGAGCAATTCGCTTCGCTCATTGTTCTCAATTCATCGTCGTGAAATCCTTCGCTCTCAACCGAGCCTCATCCGACATCGCTTCACTTGTTCTTACTTCTCAAAAACTTCGTTCATTCAAAGACGCTCCACTCATAGTTGTCAACTCCTTGATGCAGTAAGTGAACAGCTTCGCTAATTGTTCTCAAACCATCATACTGTATTGAGTTGAATTCTCACTTCTTGAACAAATCTCTTTATTCATTCGAACATTCGCTCAGCTCATAGCAACTTCTTCACGTTGCAAGTCAATATGTTTCGCCATTGTTGTCAAACCATCATATTGTAGTCGGTTTGCTTCACTCATTTTGAGCAAGTCTCAAATTCATTGGAACATCCGCTCAGCTCATGTTCTCTATTAAGTCCATTTCTTTAGAGCACAACTGCAAGCAAACATTCGCTTCGCTCATGTTTGTTCATGTTCTCAACAAAGTCTTTCTCTAGAACGAGAACAACGCAACATTCACTTCGCGAATGTTGCTCATGTTCTCAGTTAAGTCCGTCATTAGAACAACAAGCACATTCGCTTCGCTCATGTGCTTATTGTTCTAATGATACGCTATTTCTCGGCGTCCCCCCCCTCAGCCTATTCAACGTATTCAAACTATTTATCAGCACAATCGAATTCCTATGCTTCTCCTCCGGCCTCGTACTCAACCTACTCAATCTCTTCACCAACGTCTCCGGGTACTTGATGAACCCCACATTCGCCTCCAACTTAAACAACCGAATATTCATCCCCCCCCATTGGTTCACTGCCGTCAACGCATCGTTTGCCCGCTCCAAATGGGCATCCAATGCCTGCTGCTGCTCGTCCTTTTTCTGGTCGCCCTTGATGAAACTCGTCCAGCTCAGCGTAAATTTCGACACCAGCGCTATCGAAGTGGTGATATTGCTCATAATTCGACTATTGCTGGTAAACGACTTGACGTTCACAACACTCCGGTAAATCTCAAAGTAGAGAAACGACAAGTACCACCCCAACAGCTGGTGCAGCCAGCTCATACTGAGAAGACACAAGGGCGAATCGGGCAAAAAGTCATAGCTGATACCCTTGGCAAACGAAAGGGTTGCAAGATCACTCTCTTCAATGGTCTTGACGGCATCGTAACTACTCTCGAGACTCATCACCTTGACGGTCTGCTTGAGGTACGGCATAATCACAGTGAGAATAATACGGAGCGAATCAGATCCCGCCCAGCTCCGGCTGATCGAGGCCTCCATAGGAAGTTTCTCACGAGCATGCGCAGACATACCCGAAAGCTGCTGCGGCCGGAAATACACCTCGGGTCCAATGTCCGCGCGTGCAATGGGACCGGCGTCGCTGGAAATGGAATTTGCACGTGACCTCGACTCGCGCGACACTTCTCGGCTCAACACCGATCCGTCGTCACCTCGTTCATCCCACTCCCTACCTCCCTCCTCCCAAATACTTCCTTCCCTTATACTTCCCTCTCTTATACTTCCGTCCATAATACTCCCTTCTCTCATGCTTTCTTCCATAATACTTCCTTCCCTTCCCTCCATAATACTTCCTTCTCTTCCTTCCATAATACTTCCTTCTCTTCCCTCTCTTCCTTCTCTAATACTTCCCTCTCTTCCCTCCATGATACTTCCCTCTCTTCCCTCCTCCTCCCCCCTCTTTCTCACTCTCTCACCCTCAAAGTACTCATCATCCAAACTCTTCACCACCGTAGCCAACCGCTCATACAACCGTTCATTCTTCAACACCGCAAAAAAAAGCATTCGAGATGGGGTCGGGTACTTGATCATGGCAGTGCACAACGCCCGAACCAATAGCGCCAAAAGATCACCATTCTGGGGCCGGTCAAGGAGAAACGCCCGCGTTCCCCACCTCGAAAGAAGCTGCGAATGCAACACATGACTCAGCCCATACGAAAGTCCCCCACCAGGATTCGAGTTCCCTAACCGCTTACTCGGCACATCCTCCTCCCATATATCGCTCTTGATCACCACAATCAGGTTGTACAAAATGTCCGTCCACGTCGGAAGGAGGAGGTCACCACGGCCCCCTGCACATAGCAGGGCCACGTGAGTCACCACCAAGTCACGTGCAGTAATTGGTGCCGGGTTTGTCTTGAACCACGAGGGAAGTGTCTCGTACCAGTCCATGCGTAGCGGTTCAAGGGCAGGAGCAATTAGGGCCTCGTCCAGCGAGATGTAAAGAAGAAGGTAGGAACTAACACGGACCAAGTTACGGTGGTTAGATACCGTATGGAAACTGCAGAGGGTAAAGAGAAGTAGCACCACAAACTCCCCCATGAATCGAGAAAAGGCCGTGCGAAAGTGTTTGTTGCACTGCAAAAGTTCCCACATGAGCACCGTCAGTTCAAGGGCCCACAACGATGGTTTTCCAGAAAGTTGGAGACGAAGGTGTCTCATCAATCCACTTGCAAGAAATAGCACTTCGGTGTTTTTAGAAATTTGTCTAAGGAAGCTTCGAAATAGGTTTGGAGGTCTTTTAGTTGGAAGGTCTTTTCCCTCGTCTTTACTCTTTTCTTTATTCGTATTCTCTTTCTTCTCTTTCGTATTCTCTTTGTTCTCTTTCGTATTCTCTCCACTCTCTCCACTCCCACTCTTTCTATCATTCTCTTTATTCTCTTTATCATTCTCTTCCCCCCCCCTCACTATCGGATACGCTGCTGCTGCCGTCAACAACTGAAAACAATAACTCACCATCAAATGCCTCACCTCAGTAAACGGCGCGTTTGGAAACACCAACGCATTGTCGTCTCGCGAGCTCCTACACACAATGTTCACCAACAGACAAACAATTTTCACAAGTAAACTTTTCGGGAGTCCACACACAAATATTGTCATGAAGCGGTTCCCTCTCTCCACCACCTCCAGCGGTGATAATTGCATTGGCGACACCAAAGTGAGCAAAAGACGCAACACTTCTGCCCTGTGTGCATCCAACGTGGGATTGGGCCGGCTATACTTGTTTACTGGGGGCACACTCCCCACTCCAGGCTCCCAAAGTCCCGGTCCTGACACTGTGAATCCTTCTCTAAAAAGAAGTGTAGAAAGACAAACCACAAATGTCTTTTGAAGTGTAGGAAATGACCCAATATCAAAGCCGTCAGCCCTAGGTCCTCTTTCTTCTTCCTCCCTCCTTTTTATAATCATCAACGGATTGAAGGTCTCTGCAAAAAGCTCTTGTTCAATGTCATCGTAGTCTGGGAGCTCGAAAAGGAACGGCATCAACTTGGTAATCCACCGCACGCAGTTGATGGTGGAGGCGCTGTAGCCTGCGGTGATGTTCTGGACGAGAAACCGTACGAAAACAACATAGTTGGCGATGTTTTGCTCGGCAATGGTGTGGAGTTCGGCGCCTGACACGAGATCAAAGATATCGGTGGTGGAAAGGGGGACGCGGAGGAAAACGTTCCAGAAAGGGTCCTGGAGGGGGATGAGCCGGCCTTGCGAGAGTTTGAAGAGGTGGTTGCGAAGGTGGATTTTGTCTTCGACTTTCATTGAAACAAACAATTAACAATTAACAATTGAGCGCAGCGAAATTGTTAATGTTTGTTTAAGAGAAAACTTAATAGACACTAAAAAGAGTTCTTACTAAAAGAGTTTTTACTAAAAGAGTTCTTACTGAAAGAGTTCTTACTAAAAGAGTTCTTACTAAAAGAGTTCTTTACTAAAACTAGAGGTCCTTAGATTGAATGACTAGAGAAGTTGTAATTAACAGTAGCTGCAATTGTTGTACGCTTAATTGTTAATGACTGAAATAAAATTATAAACTATGGAACTATTAAAACTATTAAAAACTACTAGAAACTATTAGAAACTCGAAAACTCGGTTCAACAGATTAGCAACACCAGGAGTCAAGACTGAACGGTGACAAGTTAAATTTTTGTAACTTACTACAAGTTGTAACGGTCAACCAAAAAGTAACCCTTTCTAATCCCATTTTTTCTTCCGATTCTTCTAATCCTTTAACTCTTCACCTCAGCCTACCCTCACTCTCATTCCTCATCCATTTCATCTATTTCCTCTTCATTTCCTCTTCACTACATTCTCTACTTCTTCACATTAAGAGTCAACTATATACAGTACTAAATAACAGTACGCTATATGCACTCCCCAGATAGCCGTGCTACATCGAGCAGACAAGCGAACACCAGTCAACTGAACGTCGAATGTCTATATCAGAATGCCTGAACATTTGAACGAGCGAAGCGAGTGAAAGTGAAATATTCTTCTTCCTTTTTCTTCATTTGAGTGTCCTTACACTTGATATTTCTACACTATTCGAAGCAATATAATTACGGCTTGGAAATACTATCGGATTAGTAAAACTACAAGAAAATGCTTGCCCCACCTTATTAACCTTATTGAACATGTGTGCAGCCGTGATTATGTAATAAAGCCGCACGTTCAAGTTGCAAGTCTTCTCTATTATGTCTAAGCTCGGAAGATCTTTTGTCCTCTAAACCTTTATTGTATACCTTTTTTAAACCCCTTCTAAAGGTCTTTCTAACCTCTTCTAACCTTTAAACCTTCTAACCTCTTCTAACCTCTTCTAACCTTCATCTCAAACAATCTCGCTACGCTCGATTGTTTCTCGATTGTTTCCGATTGTCGATCTCGTCTAATCACATGACACACCCCATCCCCCAATTCGCAGCCAAGAAATCTGGACACTACCGGGTCAATACCGGGTAAAGTCGTAGCAGTACTCAAATTGAGAATAAGAATTACTGCTACTAATTACAACTTTACTGACTACTTCTTTACTGACTTCTTTACTGACCTCTTTATTGACTACTTTATTATTTATTCATTCAAATTGCTTCCCTCAGCACTTTGTTTTCGCTGGTCAGCTGTTCCTCAGCTGTTCCTAGCTTCTCCACTATTATTTTCTCGCTTGGGGTGAATCCCCACTATTCCGTGAAAATACCATGTTGCAATGAAAAGATTCTTTGCTTCTCCTTTGCTACTCCAAGTTCATTATACCCAGTATTGTCTCAATAACCTTTCTTGATAATTTCACTTCGTTCGATATTAGGTGCACATATTTAACATCAAACGAAGTGAGATGTTGAACATCATTTTCTCGCAAACATCTCACTTCGTTCGATGTGGAAACATCTAATTTCTCCAACATCTCACTTCGTTCGATGTTGAACTTCATCTCCCAAAGGAGAAATACGGAAATACATTTTCTTCCGATATACTACCCCAGATCTTCTCCTGCGTTCCCTCACTCCACTTTATGTGCCATGTTCTCTTATTCCTCCTTACTCTTTTGAACCTCAATACATACTTCTAATTTTCCCATTACCATAACCTACCTTCTTTCTCCTTCCACCTTCTCGATACTCCCTGCTCCATACTATAACTCCACCATACTCCCCCTTCTCCCTCTCTCCCTCCCTCCCACTTTCTCCTCCCCTCCACTTCCATCCCTTCACACCCATTCCTTCCTGTATATAAATCCTGCACACAACACTTTTTTGCACCCATTCCCGGGACTCAAGAGTATAAAGAGTCGTTCGACAGGCCAGAAGAAAGCCAGACTACTGCCTTCACAGCTTCAGAGCTTCACTTAGCTTTAATTACTTCAGTTAGCTCCACTAGCTCCACATAGTTTTTTCGAACACTGCTGCTTGTTCGACTTCTGAAGAACTCTTCACTTACAACCGTTAATTTACATTTGCACTCGCTGCTCGTGCAAACAACTCCTCGCACTCCCTCGCACTCCCTCGCATTCCTTCGCACTCGCTTCGCTAGTGCTCAGTCTGCTGGCTCGTGATGTCTAAAAAAGAAGAAACCGTCGAAGTCATCTCTGAACTCTCCGACCCACCTAAAAAAAAGTACCGGTGGAGAGTCAAAGACGACCATTCCCCCCCCGAAATCTACAACTGGACACTCTACTTCACTGTTTTCATTTTCGGTATTCTTGGTGCCGCTCGTGGCTACGATGAAGGGTGTATTTCCGGTGCCATCTACCAAAAGTCCTTCCGTGACACCTTTGGTCTCAATAATCCTGCCCTCTCCAAAAGCGGTGTTGCCGACCTCAAATCAAATATTGCAGCCATGGTCCAGTTGGGCTCAGTCGGAGGCGCTCTTCTCGCGATGTGGACAGTCGATAAGTTCGGAAGGGTTCGTGCCCTTCAGGAAGTGTGTGTGATTTGGATCGTTGGCGCAGCCATCCAAATTAGCTCGAGGTCTGTTGGTCTCTTGTATGCAGGACGCCTTATCGAAGGGCTTGCGATCGGGCAGACCACCACCATTGGCCCCACATTCATGTCTGAAGTCTCGCCTCCCGCGTACCGTGGTTTGTTTGGGTGTTTGTTTAGCGGAGCCGTTTACTTTGGGATCTTTACTTCTTATGCGGCCAACTATGGTTCCACCAAGCACATTTCCGGGAGTAGTAACACACAGTGGATAATTCCCACCTCGATGAAAATCGCCTTTGCGGGGCTTGTTCTCATTGGGTCGTTCTTCTGTGTGGAGTCTCCCCGTTGGCTACTCAAGGTGAACAAGTCTGAAAAGGCCCTTGCAAATTTGTGCAAATTGCGTCGTTTGCCAGAGGACCACCCTTATATTGTGAGTGAAATTGCCGATGTCCAGGACCAAGTTATTGCTGAGCGTGAAGCCAATGCAAACTACCCCATGTGGAAGAAAATGCGCGATATCGTCACTGTCAAGTCAGTGCGTTACCGTTTTTTTATGATTGGTGCCATGTCCCAGCTTTTGGGGCAGTGGCTGGGTGCAAATGCAGTCACAATCTACGCCAACGAGCTCTTTTCATACGCAGGCATTAAAGGTGTCGAAACCATGAAAATGACGCTTATTCTAGGCGTGGTCAAGGGGTGTTCCGCCTACTTTTCGGCATTCTTCATCATTGACTTTTTGGGCAGGAGAAAGGCTCTCTATATTGGAATCACTCTCCAGGCAGTATCCATTCTATTCTTCGCAATCTTCTTGCACATTGTCCCCCAGGCAACTCTTCCCAACGCCATCTTGACAACCTCCCAGAAACACGCTTCCAAGGCAGCCATGGCCGCAATTTACCTTTCGGGTGTGGGGTGGACCATGGGGTTCAATTCGGTGCAGTACTTGCTTGGGTCTGAAATTTTTCCGTT
Organism: Kodamaea kakaduensis; assembly: GCA_030558435.1. Lineage (NCBI taxonomy): Eukaryota > Fungi > Ascomycota > Pichiomycetes > Serinales > Debaryomycetaceae > Kodamaea > Kodamaea kakaduensis. The sequence continues at coordinate 63,974 of JAJMSN010000006.1, forward strand.
GGGATTGCGTTCGTTTGGGCAGTCCTTGATCATGGTGTTGCACTTTGCAAACCAGTACGGTAACTCCAAGGCGGTGCCAAAGATGTTGCTTGCAATGCACAAGTACGGCGCATTCTACTTTTTCTTTGTCATGTGTATGGCATCCTTGTTCTGGTCGTGGTTTTTTATCCCAGAGATCTCGGGCAGGTCTTTGGAGAGTATGGAGGAGGTGTTTAACTTGCCGTGGTATTTGGTGGGGAGAAGGGGGGCGGAGTTGTGTCCGGATAGGTCGGAGATTAATAGGGTTCATGAGAAGGTGGAAATACTGCACGAAGAAAATGCATCAAACCTGAGCGGAGCGAAGGTTTGAGTGAAACCAACACTTGAGCGCAGCGAAAGTGTGGGTGAACAAAAGTTCAGGTGTGAACACTGAAGAAATCGCCCTTTCCGCTACTTCTAAAATTTCTTATTCTTCAATTCTATAGTTTTCGAAAAACTACATATACTTTATGCAATATGAATATCAGTTACTTCCAATATTTCAACTCCCCAGTAATCGTTTCCATGCTTCCCATTTCCTCTCTTCCCATTTCCTCTCTTCCCATTTCCTCTCTTCCCATTTCCTCTCTTCTCATTTCCTCTAACTTCTCATGTACAATTTGTTCCTCAGTCTCTTCCGAATAACTTCCCAACATTACTCCCATTTCTCAATCCTTCTCATTACTCCATATGAACACGCCTTTTTACATTTATCACTCTTAATTGATAGTGCTTCCTCTAATTTTTCAGAACAAACTTTTACTCCACTTACATTGGCATCATTTGTGGTTCGCTTCGAAATGGTTGCATTTTTCGCAGCCAATTATGTAATCAAAAAATATTTCCCTTGAACCATTGGATGAATATGCATTGACTTCCTGATAATAGAATCATATGAGTTGGTTGCTTCTTGAATATGGCGAATGTAATGAATGATGATTTGGAACGCCCCTTCTGTAAAAAATTGAATAAGGGGAGTGATGATCTTACTTGAGCGAAGCAAGATGCTTCTCACACCAATTAACTCTTAATGACTACTGAGTCACACAATCTAACCTATTTCCATTATGCTTGTCGATTATGAGTTATGCTGCGTAATTTCGCTTCGCTCAATTGTGCTTATTCAAATTAAATTTGCTTAAATTTGCTTATTGATTATTCAGTTGGGCTGCACAACTTGACCTCGCTCAATTGACTATTGAGACACACAATTATCTCGTCAAGTATGTTGACTATCTCATAATTTAAGTCCCTCGATTTGCCTGGTGACTACTCAAGATTTTACTTCGGTGGCTACCATGGCAACTCGCACAATCTCGCTTCGCTCGATTGTGCTCGATTGTGCTCGATTGTACTACACAAAAAATGTGGAACTTCTTCCTATTACTATATACGTGTTTGCATATCCTATGCCATGTCTATGATATACCGGAATTAACAAATAGTGCAGTTGTAGCAGCCGTTACTGCTAGGAATGCAACAAGACAATTGGGTGCGGTTCTCAACTAAAAGTATCTTTGCTGGGACCGTCAATTGTGGAACTTTCCTGTTCTCAGCAGTAAATTAAGTATTTGCTGGACATTTCAAGGGAATTGAGCGGATAATGTTTTGAATGCAACTGAAAGTGTCCATTTTGCTGTTTGAGAATTCGTAACACTTCGCTAAATTGTTCAACTGTGAAGTACTGAACAAATGCGGGAGCAAATTCGGGAACAATCGAGAAGCCTGTTCCAATTAAGTGGCCAATATCAACAATTGAGCACAGAAAGTGACCAATATGGAAGTTCGCTTCGCAATTGTTCTCGTAAAGTACCACTGGACAATTTTGCTGCGCTCATTAATCCGCTCTTAACATTGAACACTCCATTCATTGTTCTTGTTCTAATATTAAAAGTGCCAGTTTGGGCACATGGAAGTATTCGGGAAGACAATTAGCGTGGTGGCTTTTTGGGACATCGAGTTATTAACGTTGAACAATTGGGCAAATTGTTATTTCATAATTATTAGTAATGTTGTACAATCGATCGAGGTAGGAAAATTTTGCTTTGCCAATTCTTCTCAATTTCACTTAAACATTGAGCGAAGCGACATTGTTGGAGGACATGTAATTAAGGTAGACAATTTTGTTCGCTGATTGTTCGCAAATTAAAGGTTGATAGTATTGATATTGAACAATCGAGCGAAATTGTTCTCAATTAATGAGAAATGCTCTCCTTTTTGAATCGAACAATTAAGCGAATCGAACAATTGAGCGAAGCAAATTTGTTCTTGAATGCTCTCAACTTTCTCGATTTCAAGAACATCGAACAATTCGCTTCGCTCAATTATTCTCGATTGTTAACAATTTTTAAAAAATCAAACAATTTCGCTTCGCTCATTGTTTGACAAACACTCCCCTTTTTGAGAAGGAACAATTGAGTGAAGCGAGATTGTTCTGAATATTCTCGACTTTAAAGAAAATCGAAAAATTGAGCGAAATGAAATTGTTCCCAATTTTCTCGATTTTAGAGAAAGAACAATTTCGCTTCGCTCAATTATTCTCAATATTGTTCTCGATTTCTCAATATTGTTCTCGATTTTTAGAACATCAAACAATTGCGCTTCGCTCAATTGTTTGAAAAACACTCCTTTTTAAGAAAGAACAATTGAGCGGAGCGAAATTGTTCAACCAACTCTGTGAAAAAAGTAGACATCGCTTCGCTCTGTCTACTTTTTTCTTTTTGTATTCTCTTCCTCCCTCTCCCTCTTCCCCAACACCCGCCTCCACCCCACATCCACACTCATCCCCGCAACACTCCCCCCTTCCCCCATCAGCCCGTCCAAGTCGTCCGCGTCCCCCATGCTCTCCGCCGTCCCGAGCCACAGCGTGGGCACGTGTTGAGTCACGTGATCCTCATCCTCCTCGTCGTCCGCGTGCAACGCCAGGCACTTGCTCATCGCATGGTACAACTCCTCCAACCCCCAGTTGCGCCCCAAGACCGCGTCCACATACTCTTTACCCTCCGCTTTATGTATCGTAATCTCCACACTGCTTGTGAACTCCGACGAGCCCGTGGCCCCAACAACGTCTCCCAGCACCACCTCGAGGTGCAACGAATCCTCACTCAACGCGTGAAGAATGATCTCGGGGTACGCAAACTCGATACCTGTGGCCAGCGCGGGGAACCATAGCACTAGCGCGCAGTTGAGCACGTAAACTGTGGCCACTCCGCCAATGGCACGCCGTATTTCCGGTGCGAGATGGAGTGTGTGATGAGGGTCGTTTGGTGCAATGTTGACCGCGAAATTCGTCCCGCCAGCATACACTATGAACTTGTCGTCATCGAGCGAAAACTGCTCGGGCGAAGACCGTTCGTAAAAGTCGAGTGCAAGCGAGTTCTCGATATTGGGCGCTTCACTCACTAGTCTCATGATGAAAAAAGATATGGTCTTAGATTTGGTAGATTGTATTTATTACTATTATTATTGTTACGATATTATTACTGCAAATTCTACTTTACAACTGCTTTTATATTACTACTTGACTACTACTATTATATTACTACTACTATTATATTTACTATTACTATTAGTGGTAGTAGTATTACTACTACTGTAATTACTACTACTGTAATTATTACTACTACTACTACTACTACTACTCCTACTACTATAGTACCTCTCAACACTTCTATCTTCTATCTCTACTCCACATACCTCTTATCTTTCGTTACTTCACGTGTCTTATCTGATCATGTGGATTTTCACCATTGGTTGCAACGGGCACGTGCCGCAGCGAATTTGCAGTAATTCACAACAAACGAACGAATGAACGAAGCGAGTAAGTGAGTGAGTGAGTAGTATTCTGTATTTAGTAGATAGTAATCAGTTAGTGAGTATGAGTCAGTATTTAGTAGTTGTATTTAGTGAGTAGTGTTCAGTAATTACTAGTTGTTAATCAGTACTTCTCAGTACTTCTCAGTGTCAGTTCTTATTTAGTTCTTCGTAATGTGTGATGACTTGCTGCCTGGCTCAGCTAAAATGTTTCTCTGTTCAAAGATTTCAAACAATGTACTCAATTGTCATTTGTTCCATTTAGTGAATTTACGAAGCGAATTGTTGAATCGTTAATCGTTAGTGGGTGTCATCAAGTCTCTCCTTTTTGACAATTTCCGAGTCGATTGCTGAAGTGAAGTTCGAGCAATTGGGACTACTCGATACTCATCGTCAAAGAGTCTAAAATGATTACTTTGTATTGCAATTTAGGGTTTTGATCTTTGCACTGGCTGCGAAAAGTTGAGCGCACAATTGTGCACAATTGAGCGAAGCGAAATTGTGAGTGAGTAGTGTGGAGAACTAAAGTACAGACTAAGCTAGACTCAAGTACAGAGAAGTAAGTATATAAGTAGATCTTGTATAAGTAGATCTTGTATAAGTAGATCTTGTATAAGAGTTCGACTAGACAAGTAGATATTTTGAGAAAGTAGAGTATGTGGGGAGATAGTAGAGTTGAAACTCGCTGCCTTCAAGCATTATGTACCAAACTCCCAATCGTACCTTGAAAGCATACTTGTATTATCGCTCGAGACAGTCATCTTTTCACAACTCATTGTTGATCCGTTCTCTTTATCATTGTATTCGCGATTTTGCAAATGGTCTTGTGCATTATTCGTCAGGTAATTCCTTTGTACAATACGAAGAGTGTCGGTTCTTAGTTGTTCTATTCATTCAAGCAACTTTCTCTGAAACAACGGCTTCTCGATAAAGCCAGTTCCTCTTCTCAGGGTGTTGAACGTACTGCATATAATTTGGGTGCAAAAAGCGAAGATGCAAAGCGAGTTGGTTGGAAAATAGCTCGATCGTGAGTACTAGCTAATGAACCACTAAAGAGCGAAGCAAATTTAACTTAGCGAGTGCATCCTCTTAGAAGTTCATTGTGAGTTCATTGTGAGTTCATTGTGATCTTTCTCTCAATTAATGAGTTCATTATGAGTTCATCATGAGCACATTATGAGTTCATTATGAGTTCATTATGAGTTCATTATGAGTTCATTATGACTTCATTCTTCTCTCCTTCTTATGAGCTATTCTCCCCTATGACTTAATTGTGAGTTCAATTACTGAGCATCAGTGACTTAAGGAAGATATGGGTGAATAACTCGCTTCATCTTCTCAGTCAATCAGTCACTTCTCATCAGTCACAACCTCACTATCTCGCTCGCTCGAGTGTTCGATTTTGTAATTCGCTCATCGGCTCGCTTTTGCTATTGCTTTTGCTATTGCTTTTGCTGTTGTATCTTCTGAACCATTTATGCCCACTGTATTTCCTTCGATCTCCCTCGCTCAAGCTTGAATAGCATATGTTCTGGTTCCTCTTGATGGTAAGGGCTGCCAAGTTCGGATAGCAATCCCATTAAATGGCTGCGAAAAAACCAGTGAACCGAATGTTCCCTTTAATCTATAATCTTGACGTTTGTTACCAATGATGAACGTTTGCTCCCAATAATGGAGCTTCGTTTATTATTTGGTATCTCTAGTCAAGTCCCTCGATCGACATGAGTCGTTCCGAACTCGCTGTTGCTACACAGATTTATCAGTGAGAAATATAAGTTCGAATTGAGAGTGAAAAAGCATCAAAACTACCCGCATAATGAAAATGATAAATTGATTGTTTCGCTACCTTGTTCATAATATTTAGAAAGCCTAGTCCCGCTGATTGTCGCTCGTCCACCTTAACATTCGGCGATTTCCCTGATTTTCAATTGCACCCATTGTCCTCAAATAATATCGTTCCCTTGTCATTCATCAAAACTCAAAAAGCACCATAAAACCCCCTCAATCATCATTTCCAGGTTGTCAATCTATTTTTTTTACAAAATCGCTTTCCAGTTGTTCTCCCAGGTTCGCTTCCCATTTTTCGATTCCCAGTTTCGCTTCCCATTTTTCGATTCCCAGTTTCGCTTCCCATTTTTCGATTCCCAGTTTCGCTTCCTCAATTGTTATCAAGCTAGATGAAAGATTGGCGATACCTTCACCCATTCATGTGCTATCCCTCCTTCGCTCGATTATTGCACGAAACGACATCACGTAAATAAAATACAAAGCTACATACAATCTCGCTAGTAAGGCTCACAAAATTTGCTCCATAATACGACTCTTTATGTTAATCTCCCTCAATTGATACTTACCTTACTACAATAGCAACATCACTTCCTCAATTGCGCTGATTGTCTCACCCCCAATCTTCATTACAAAAGTCTCATCCCCACTTTTCCTCCCCACCATTGCCAATCATAGCTCCTCAAACAATCTCGCTTCCTATTGTTATTTACCTCACTACAATAACAATCTTATTCCCATTTCCTTTTATCGCTCTTCCGATCTCGCTACGCTCGATCGTTTTCCTCATATTCGTTATGTGCATTTTAATACTTATTGTCACTATCCAATGGTGAATCTCCTCCCATTCACCAACCCTGAGCAAGCTCAGTTCTTCAACGTCAACTCACACGCCAAAAACCACATGACATGCTCAAATGTGTGTAATCTTCACTCATTCCTTAGACACCCACATTTAAGTAGCCCTTTCTCGTCACTTGCCATTCTCCTGCTCACACTATTGCAATTCAAATGATGAACAGGTGGTCCATTTTCACAAGTGGCTCCACATTCACTTCCACACACATCTTGCATTACAAGCTCAATTGCGCTCATTCGTTCCTCAAACATGAGACATTTGAGAATCTCAAATGTGTAGCCTCAAATGCGTAATGACAATCAGAGTAATCAAGCTGCCTAAATGACCGTATTCACTATTGCTTCTTTCAGCAGCCCATATTTGAGCCAAAGATGATATTCCTCATTCTAGCTCAATGACATCACACAATGTATTAGCAATGCAAGGGCATCTTACTCAGTTTGTAGACCCAACTAAACCACTACACATTTGAGCATATATCTCAAATGTGCAATGACGATCGAGTAAGCACCGAACCGACGTTCCTTCACATGCTCAAACAAATCGTTGAGCAGCTCAACGCATTGGCGCTCTAGTGTGAGGCATCGAAACAAGTGTTGACATTCTTATTTCCTCAATCACACTGCAAGTGTTCTTCACTCATTCTTACTCACCATTACACATTTGAAGGCTCAAATGTATTAGTGGACTTCACACTCATTCTTGATTCATTGAGACACATTGAGCTTACTCAATGTGTAATGAAATTCCTTGGAGTACAGTCAAAGTGTACAGATTTGTTCTTGTACTCCTTGATTAAGAAACATCACCATTGAGCAAGCTCAATGGTAATGAACAATCGTTGAAAGGAAACCATTACCATTGAGCAAGCTCAATGGTAGAGAATTCGTGGGACCAAACATTTGAAAAACATTTGAGCAAGCTCAAATGTTCCTCAAATGTTTGGTTAGTTCTTCTCACTCAACCTCCTTATCAACTTCTGAAACACCGGACTCTGATTCTCCCCATTCATCTCCTTCTTTATACTCTCCTTCCTCTCCAACTGCATTCTCTCCACCTCCTCACTCGTTGGCGGCAACGCCTCATTCTTCAAGTCTGCCTGTCTTGCATCCTCAAAATTTGTGATTGTGCTCTTCAATCCCTCAGTTCCATGAAGCAACGAACCCTTTGGCAACATTCCGCTATTCATCTCCTTCAAATGAGCAACCTGTTCACTCTCCTGGCGCAATACCTGGTACATACGTGAAACACGACCAATAGCTATAATCTTGTTACGCAACGCCAAACGCTTTGCCTCCAAGTCATCATCCACATCAACCTGTTTCTCCAACTTGAACCCATCGTCCAAGGGGGTATCCTCTCCCAACTCCTCCTCGGTGCATATATTCAAGATACTCACCAACATGTCGGTAATTTTCTCCCCCACAAACGGCAAACTCCACGTGAACACATCCATAAAGTGCGGCAACCAGTACGGGTGTGGCAGCGAGTTGAACTGGCGGATATTCATCACATTATTCTCGTACTTCAACACAGCCGCCTTGTTGTTGTATGTATCAAGGTAGTTCGGTGCACTAAACATGGTCAATAGAGACGGGAACCCCATTGTCTTGGTACGCTTATACATGCGGTACCCCGCATCCTGTGCCTCGTGAGCCCTAATAATCAGTAACAATCCAGTACGTTCCAAAAACTGGCAACTGGCCTTGTATGTAAAGGCATAGGAACACCCCCTCACAGTATTTCTCACAAAACTCTGGTCGACATTGTCGTCGTCATAATCTTCAATTGGGTCTGCCCAAAGCAAATCACACATGAGACCTTTGGTGGGAGGTTCCCTGAACCTATCGAGCCGCACCAAGTCTTCCAAAGTTTTGAGCTCAGGTGACAATCCACCATGAACACAGAAAAATTGTTTGTTCATAATAGCCGCCAAGGGAAGGGCATTAAAAGACTTGAGACATTCCTCGTAAAGTGCACTGGAATACTTGTGAAGACACTCGCTTTTGAAGGTAAAGTACTCTGTGAGATGTTTACATTCATGATTTCCCCTCAACATCCAAAAAGTGTCTGGGTAATTCAACTTTATGGCGTAGAGATAAATCAAACACTCGATGGAAAAACTCCCGCGATCAACGTAATCTCCAAGGAAAAGGTATGAGGTTGAGGATGGGTGGCCACCGACTTCAAACAACTTCATCAAATCGTAATACTGGCCGTGTACATCGCCACAAATGGTGACGGGGGCGGGGACCTCCAACAAATTGGGTTCACTGCTCAACAAATCAGTCGCGCACTTGACAATGCGAATGGCGTGTTCTTCAAGGAGGCGGCCTTCGTGGATGAAATGCTCTTTGAGGAAGGCAATGTTGGGGAGTCCGTTGGGGAGGAAAAGCTGCGCCTCAGTGGGTTTGAAGGTGGCGGGAGGGTCCACACTGGGGACCGCGCGGTCTACGGTCGACATGGTCTCTCCATCGTCATTTGTATAGACAGTGAGGTCGGGAACAGACGGTTTGGGGGGGGAGAAGGCGTCTTTGGAGGAAATGGCGTTGAGCGCGTTGCTGATTTGGGCAGCGTTGTGGGCGGCACTCATAATGACAACGAATTTTTTCAATACGAAATATTAACGAATAACGAGCGATGCGAGTTGTTCGTTCAAAAACTACAAGTGCATACAAGTATACAAATTTACAAGTATACGAAGTATACTTGTATTTTGCTACTTTTACTACTTTTACTACTTTTACAACTTTTACTTTTACTACTTGTATTTACTATACATTTACTACTATACATTTACTATACATTTACTATACATTTACTATACATTTACTATACATTTACTATACATTTACTACTATACATTTACTATACATTTATCTACTGTACATTTACTACTCTTACACTTCTTCTCAACTTATACCACTATATTCTCCAGAAACACAATAATCTCCCAATCATGATACTCTGTATAAACGATCACTATTTTTCCCCCTGTATCCTTTTGTTCCCCTCCTCCCTCTTTTGGAAACCACTTCATACCAGTTGAGTCTAAGACTCTAAAGGAAGACTCTTAGGAAGATTCTACTGAAGACTCTAAAGAAAGCTCTAAAAAAGACTTCAAAGAAGACTCTAAAGAAGGCTTTTAAAAAGACTCCAAAAGAGACTATATTTGAAAGAGTATCACTCAAAAGACTAGATTTTGAATGACTAATTGAATTACAATGATAACCATGAATGACTACTAATTAATACTCCTCCACTAGTTCTCTACCAATTACTTCTGTTACACCATACAAGCCAAACCCGCGCTCGTTTAGTACGCGTCTGGTCCGCTTACTCTGACCTATTGGGCACCTCCCATTGGCAGAATTAAGCGAGAGGAACAGTCCTCAATTGAGTAAACAACATGACATCAAGTCAATCAAGTATTAACTAACTATCAAGTAACAATCAACAATCAAGTATAAACTAACAACCACTCAAGTGAAACCCCTCAACATTTGAAACAAGGCAACACATGAAGACCACATTCTGAAACCACTCTATCGTCAATTGACACAAGTGGTACAAAAACAAAGTGCAAATGTGCAAATAAAGTGCAAATGTAAAGTGCAAAAGAACCAATGGACTCAGCCACCATTCAACCTTAACTTTATCTATTTTGTGCAGGATGGTCATGAATGACTGAGCCAACTGAGCGAAGCGAAGTTGGAGTAGACTGAATTCTTGCTAAGAGTAATGAATGCTCAGTAATACCACCATAATTCTTACATAATCCCTGACAACATGAACAACCATAATCTTACATCCATAATCTTACGTCCATAATCTTCATTCATGATCATACATCCATAATCTTCATTCATGATCATACATCCATAATTCTACATCCATAATTCTACATCCATAATCTTACATCCATAATCTTACATCCATAATCTTACATGAGCACGCTTCTTCACAGTCGATTGCGAGTCTGAACCTCATCTCAAAGTGAGTTGGATTAGTACTTCTCTAGTCTGCCCGTGGATAAGTACTTGCTTCCCAATCAAGCCAATTGAGCGAAGTTGTTCTCTAGGCGACTTTTTCACTTCAATCTGCTCAACAGTAGTTACTTTTCTACTTAGTCAATCTACTCTGCTACTCTACTCTACCCTACCCTACCCTACTCTACTCTACCCTACCCTACTCTACCCTACCCTACTCTACCCTACTCTACTCATTCATCATTCGTTCCTTGGTACCTTCAACGAACTTTACTGGGCTTCAGCAGATGATTTGAAAAACTCTTCGAACTTTCGCTCAATTGGACTCCCAGTTTTTCGGTGGCTGCAAATTCTCATAACCATACCCGAAAAGAGCTAGAGTGAACGAACGGTTGCCATTCGGTAGAGCTAGACCCAGTGTGAATAGCTAGATCTAGTGTGAATAGCTAGTAGTATTGTAGCTCTAGTGGTGGTCTCACTTTATTAGCATTGACTATCATCTTCTCTTCATTACTACATTAAGGACAATCTCCCTAACTTTATTAGTACAGTCTCCTTGCATCACTTCATCACACTGGGGGTACGCTCTCAAGCACTTCCTCTATTCACTCCGCTCAAGTATGATATATTTTCGTCTCCAGTCAGTTCATTTGCATCCGGCTCTTATTCTGATGCGGTGCACCTCATGTCCTTCTTAATCTGCCATTTTTGTAAGATTCAACAATATGGAGCACTTCGAAACTCAGTACTGACTGTCGAAATTCGAATGTCCCAGCAATATTTACAATGGATCATGTGGACTTTCTTCATAACGTATAACGACGGGAGGTCCACTAGCCCACACTCAATTGTATGAAAGAAAAAATCCATCATAGTAGCATCCAGGAAGATCAGTAAATTACAGCTTCAACCCACGTCCCCCTTCACGAAACTCACCGTAGTATCCGGAAGAATCGCAAACAATCGAGTGAATTGAAAATGTTTGTATGAGAAGAGAAAACTTGTACAAGTAGAGAAGAGAAAACTTGCACAAGTAGAGTTGAGAAAAGAGCACAGTTTGTAAAGTTATGAAAGAGTCCTTCAACACTTCCTATCAGACCAAACATCACCAGTGTTAGTTTTTTGCCTCTAGGAAAAGTTTCTTCTTTATCACCTTTAAACCATACACTTAAGAAATATACTCATATGTGTACATGCATTCATTCTATAAGTCATGTAAGAATTGTGTCAATCTGATAATCTCTCGTTTCCACCGCTATTATTTCTATCATTTCTATCAAACTTTCAACATTTGCTTTGCTCATGTTGAAATCCCAACACACAATCGCTCTATTGAGAACTCCTTCACACTTCCTGCCAAATCAGTCGTCATTTGCCTACTGAATAAAAGATGTGAGTAGCCAACTTTAAAGAAGGCAGTTTCTAGTAAACGAATCTAAACTAAACCCATTATGAATGTTCACTAGATCAGTTTGAGGGCTTGTATGTCCATGCTTCCAACAGGTTCAAAACATTAATTTTTACAATAGACCAATCGACTCTTTGGTCACTCCATTCTATTGGATTTCAAGTTAGTACGATTAACGTTCCCGAATCAGAGCGAGAACGCCAAAAACACGGGTCATATTCTTCCCTTCGTTTTCCTATGCATATTAATCTTACTCCACTCACCTTTGACAGTTCGAAATTTATAAAAAACTCACTAAATTCACAAAAATGAAAAGATCTTACATGCTCCCACTAGGCCTTCTCAGTATCAGCCTTGTTATGATTCAGCATTACCTCACCTTCTGTAAAACAACTCGCTTCGCTCCTTCTTCTTTTTGATTACGTAATATTTTTTGCAGCCATTCTACAGTCTTGAAAACAAAAATCTAATTAGCTATGGAGGAGAATATCAAAAGCAAGGAAAATCCATCGAGGGAGATTGAATTGAATGATCAATGGATATTGGATATTGAATATGGATATTGAATATCGAAAATTGAATATTGGATTTTGAACATTGAATATTGAATATTGAATATGAATATCGAATATCGAATATTAATACCATTGATAAATAGTCAATAGATGAATAATCTCATCATCTCGCTTCGCTCGATGATGAGTTTCTTCACTCGATAATTAGTTTCTCCTATGTAGATTCATCAAACTCGCTTCACGAGTTAGTATGAATCTACATAGAGTACCTCCCCCTCCATATCAAACCCATTAAACCCCGTCCTCGCCGCACTCGTATACGCCCCCATCTCACCAAAATACAACCAATCCCCCTCCTCCACCTCCGCCTCCAAGAAACACCTCTTTGCAATACAGTCCAAGCCGTCGCAAGTGGGCCCCCACACCGAGCACTCGTGCTCGGCCTTTTCACCCGAACCATACAAAAAGCGCCCCCCCAGACTCAACACCCGCGGCTGCGGAAACTGGTGGTCGTACAAAATACAGTTCAAGTTCCCGTAGACCCCGTCGTTGACATAAACCCTCGGGATCTCGTCCTTGCGCCGCGCAATCACGTGTGTGGCCAACGTGAAGGCCCGTTCAACCAAAAACCGCCCCGGTTCCGCAATGAACCGGATCTGGTGTGCGTCCGCAAAGTGCTGCGGAAAGTGCTGTTTCAACAGCGCACGCACAACCTTGCACGCACCCTCGAACCCGGTGCGCGAAAACCCTCCGCCAATGTCCAACACTCTCATTCTGAACCCCCGCGCAATGGCGGCGTCAAAGATTGCGCGCGACTCGCGGATCGCACGCTGCAACGCCGTAAAGTCCGCGGCCCCAGACCCAATGTGGAACGCAACTCCCGCAATGTCCAAATCGAGTTCCTGGGCCACTGCCAACATGGAAAGCGCACTTTCCACCGTGGCACCAAACTTGGACGAAAGCTCACATTGCGCACTGCCGTCGTCCGTCAAGATCCGGAGCAAAATCGCACTGGAACGGTGGTTGGCGTGCATCTTGCGCAACTCGTCCTCGTTGTCGCACGTGGTCAAGTCGACGCTGCGATCGCGTGCAAATCTCACGAAACTCGCAGTCTTGCACGGGTTGGCGTACACGATGCGGCTGGGGTCGACGCCCATGGCCAAAACCTGCGAAATTTCGCCAGGCAGGGCGCAGTCGAAATTTGCACCCAAGCGCGCTAACCGCGACAAAACTTCCAAATTGGGATTGCACTTGACGGCATAGTGCGCGTGCACCATCGGGAGCTCCCGCGCCCACTCGTGGTACGCGCGCTCCACCTCGCCGAGATCACACACGAAAAATGACTTTTCGGCATCGGCATCGCACGTGGTGCAATCAACAGAAATGCCTCCTTTGAGCGCATCCCCAATGAGCTGCTGCTGCAACACACTACCACTAACGGGCTCAATGGGTTCAAACTGGGAAGCTTTGGAAACTTCGGGACAAATAACGGTGTTCATGTAACTGACGTAACTTAAAGTAGACTGACGTAACCTAGACTAGATTAACTGATTAACTAGACTTACTAGATTAACTAGACTTACTAGACTTAATAGACGTTTGGGGGACTGCGGGGAAGATTAGCTCACTATTTCTGTGAGCACGTTTGGGACAGTCAAGCGGCAGCTCTCGTAATTGGTCGTTAGGCTTACTACTAAGTGATAATAAGTCTGGTGAAAATTTGATAAGAAAAAAGAGTCAAAGCAATCAAAAAAAAATTTCACAAATGAACGAAGCGAATTTGTGTTATTTTTAGTTCCCAAATTACATTTACATTGTGAGTTTTATCATCAATTTATATTCTCACCATATCAATTTTCATCAATTCTCCCAGTTCTGATCCTCCAACCCCCCCCTGATCCACCAACCCCAATTTATTCCACTCATGATACTCGGTAGAATAGAAAAAGTCAATTGCCGATCATTTCCATTTCCAAGAAAAATGTCCCTCTACTTTGCTACTTTTAGTACTTTTCCATTTACTACTTTTTGTTACTTTGATACTTCCACTCTTTTTACGCAACCAGCACTCAACTCACAAACACTCGAACACTCGCTCCGCTCGTGTTTGAAGTGTTGGCTTTATCACATGCCACATTTCCGCATTTGTGTTTCAACGGTGTTACGAACGCTGTTCCCAATTATCATTCAGTAGAGTTCGGCATTGACAAACGGCATCAAACGGCACCGAACGGCATTGACGGCATAAATGGCACTACATCCAAACGGCACTATTACATTAAAATGGCCGATTTCTCGGCATCCATAACAATAGAATGACATGATTTGATGAGACACAATGTGCCCCACCTCAATTATAACCTCAATTATTTGATATTAGTGAGTGAAAAAGATATTTCAGATACTTGATACTTAGTATATTCTCTTCTCATCTATATCTGATACTTAGTATATCTGAACCGTATTATCTTCTCATCTATTTGATAATGAACTTTGATGGCTTCATTTGCTGAATTTCTTCATACGACTGTTAACCCATTTGAGTTTCCCCACCATTTGATTACTCAAACACTCTCAATTGGCTCAATTCCTCCACTATGTAAAATAAACTACAACAATTGAGCGACCAGATTGTTTGAGTATATTGATATTAATGAGTATTTCAGAACGGACAAAGCAGGCTTTACATTGAATAGATCGTCTGATATTGAAGACAAACTGTTGTACATTGAACAGACATTCTGTTACATTGAAAACATATCTGCACAAGATACTTTTGTACACTCAAATCCACTAAAAACAATTTCCCAATTACATTCTACAATTTTTACTCCACAAACTCATAATATTCCTATACACCCTGTCGGTCTTACTCCTCCGAACTCCAAAAATATCTTGTCTCTTTTTTCTCTTGTCTCTTGTCTCTTCTTGTTTTGTCCTCTTCCCTTATGTTTTGTCCTCTTCCCTTTCCTCTTGTCTACTTTGTCCTATCCTGTTTGTCTTCTGTTTGTCCTCTTCTGTCAGCTCTAATACTTTGTCCTCTTTTCCGGTCATCTTGTCTGGTCACCGATATTGTGAACCCACTATTGTACCCACTGTACCCACTATTGTCATGCACTCTACTGCATTCATGTTATTGTATGCAGTTCCTATTTGTGCAACTTGCAATGCAATCATACGGCCATTAGTCGTGCGACAATAAGTCGTCCCATTGTTGCTATTCTTGAAGAATTGGACAATGGCGCAGATTGTAATATTTCATAAACCTGGCTTCAAGTAGTGCTCACAATACCGATACGTCTTTGGTCTGCATGAGTAAATGCACTTTAGGTAAAAAGAGCTCATTCACCAAATTGCCTCTTTTTCATTTTTCAACCAGACCGGACCTGTAAAAGGAAATTCTGAAAGGAAAATAAACGCGATGATCATTACTTGCCTCGTTCTCATCCAATTCATTAGCTGTGAATTTTACAAGCAAAACTTCATTAAATTCACAATCGTGCGGAGCTGTCAGGGAAAATCTGAAAAGTAAAAACTCACTCGATTCGTTTACCTCATTCTCATCCAGTAACAATTGAGCGAAGCTCAATTGATGAAAAATTTCAAGCTTACTCAATTCGTTTCGCTCATCTCATCCACTGTCGTTCCGGTAGAATGCATACTTGTAATCAACCGCTCATGCAACACTCAAATCATTTGGATTGTAATTGCTGACCTCTCACTCATATTGGGCTGAGCTCAATTGTTATTGAATGACTTCAATCAGCTCATTCCAACACTTTCATCTCATATCTTACCTCTCACCCAATAACAATCGAGCGAAGCTCAATTGTTATTGAAAAACTTCCGAGCTCACTCGATTCGCTTCGCTCATCTCGCTCGCTACAAATCAATCAACGGCTCAGGCTCCGCAACATACTTCTTCTTCTTCTCCACAACCACCTCCGGCTGCTCAATCACCGGAAACCGCGCAGCCGCATTCTCAACTGCATCAGCAGGCAAACTACTCGACTGTCTCCGCACCCCAGTCTCCGGCGCAGCCAACTCACTGACTCCATACTCCTCGGGGTACGAGGGATACTGGAACGTCTCATCATCAGAAACAGGCTCAGATGGTTCATTATAATCTATCGAGGGGTACCCTGTTGATTGTCTATCAACAGTCTTCAGGTACCCAGTGGTATCGGTGGGGATTTTGGGTACACTGGGAGGGTGTTGATAGTTGGGCTGGTACCCAGTATTCTGTCTCGATATGGCCTCCTGTAATGGGGCAGGAATGTGCAGTTCAATGGTGGGTGATGGGGAAGCGTCTTCAGGTTCAGATTCGGGTTCAGAAGGTCCAGTATAATGGGCGTACCCAGTGTGTCCGGGTTGTTGATATCCAGGGTATCCAGTGTGGCCAGGTTGTTGGGGTTGAACGTGTCCGGATGGTTGAGGTTGAACATGTCCAGATTGTTGAGGGACATATCCAGTGTGTCCAGGTTGTTGTGGTTGAGGCTGTCCAGTATGTGGCTGTCCAGTATGCTGGGGATTCTGTAGCTGTCCAGTAGGATTTTGTGGAACATATCCAGTATGACCCGGTTGTTGAGGCTGGGGATATCCAGTGGGTGCACTCTGATAAGCATTCTGCTGACCAGTAGGTACAGCACTCTGATATCCAGTATGCTGTCCAGCATGCACATTCTGGTACCCAGAATGTGCTTGCTCCTCATACCCTATTCTGTGCCCCCCATACGCAATGCTCAACTTTTGCTCCAAAAACTGATCATACAATCTCAGAATCGTACTGAGTTTGTTGTTCAACTCCAAGAATGCATCGTACCTTTCAATGGCAACGCGCAACGACTTGTTCACTTTGGGTTTGAGACGCACTATTTGGGCGTGGAGTTCACTCAAGTTGTTGTCGTACAAGATATCGTTGCACTTTTGGGGATCGCTCTTGACGGAGTTCATGAGGGTGATGTAGAGGTTGATTTGTTCTTCTTCTTTTTGGGTGAGCGAGGCTGGTGTACCTGTACTGGTTGGACCGATAGGTCCACCACCTGGACCGTTAGGTCCAGTAAATTGAGGTCCAGTTGGATTGGGGGCAGTCTGATTGAATTGACCGGTGGATTGAAAACCAGTAGATTGACCACCAGTGTATTGGAAACCAGTCTGGTTGAATTGGCCAGTCTGATTCGTTTGTTGAGGCTGACTCCAACTATCTTGTGGCATCAAATTACTATACGGATCATCTTCTTGTGGAGCAGGCTGAACAGGTTCAGGCTCGTACCGTTTATCATTCTTGTATTCATTCAAACTCAACTCAATTGCTCTCTTCATTTCTTCGTCTTCGTCGTCGGCATCCGCACCGGAGGGGGCAGGTGCAGAAACTGGTGCAGAAACTGGTGCTGCAGCAGAGTCAGGGGCACCTGCTCCATAAGACGAACTCACCCCACTCTCCTGTAAACTCAACTCAATCGCTCTCTTCAATTCCTCATCTTCCGCCTCATCAGTTGTAGTTCTTCTTTCCAAACCTCTTTCTCTTCCTCCTTCTCTTTCTCCTCTTTCTCTTCCCCCCGTTTCTCTCCTCTTTTGTCTCTCCATACAATTATCGCACACCCTCACAGCCTCTCTAATCCCCAAACTCAACAATGGGGTTGTGCCACTCGAATGCGTCTGGCAAAACACACCACCACACGACCTACAGTGGTGCTTTCTGTTGAGCATCAGGAACGGAGTGTAACATATCATGCACGAGTCGTTATCCACCCAGTCCGGCGGAACTTCCGAGTCCACGAAATTACTTGCGCGCGCACTATCGAAAGGAGTGCCCTCTGAATCACAGTCTGGGAACTCGTACCCCTCATTCTGCAATTGCGTGTAGCGCTTCTCCAAGTAGTTGAGCTGCAACTGTCCCTTGAAAAAATGCACCCACAGCGCAATTAGTTGGAGGATGAGAACCCCCACCAGATTTGGGGGAGATTCCCCCTTGGTATTGTAGTGGGTCTTGAAGACCACGTCAACGAGGTAGTCGATAAACTCGCGGCTGGAGATCTCCACCAAAAAGTGGAATCCCGAGTTCTTTACACATAGATCAATGAGCTTGAGTGTAGAGGTGCTGAGATTGGGGTTGGAGTGCACTAGTGTGAGTCGTTTTTTGAGGGCACGCATACATTGCTTGGCGGGGATCTTCTTGGAACGAATAAGATCTGTGATCTCAAGGGCAGTGGATAGTTCAAGTTCGCCATTGGGGATGGATTCAGAGGTGGCTTCGGCGATTTTGTTGTCGAGTTCGACGGTGGAAATGTTGCCGCTGAACCAGGACATGTCGATTAACAATTGAGCGGAGCGAAATTGTTAAGCGCTGATAATTTATGATAGCGCTAATAAATTAACGATAATAACAATGCGAAGCGAATTGTTATTAAAACAACAAAAGGACCAATTATGCTTTGTAGATCAAGTACCTATTGAAGTGCTTTGAAGTACCAATTGTAGTAAACTAATTGTATAGTACTATCAAGTATCTAGTACCTGTAATAAGTAAAAAAAGAATGACTAGCGCCACCTTTTTTGCCACTAAACGAGATTTAGTGGCGGTTATCAGAGAATAGTGATAGTGAGTATTTAGTGATAATATAGCTAAGAGAAGTAGTTTATGGGAAGATTAGTGTTTAATAGTACTTCACTGGTAAATCGTAGTTCCTTCACTACTATTTCGATGTTAACATGGTGATTCACGGTAATTCAATACTAGTTCATGGCATTCATGGTACTTCAATAGTAGGAAGTTCATTAATGTTAATTCCATCAGCAATAAGTGCTCTGTTAGTGCTCTGCTACCGAGAAATTTATTTTTAGTGTGAATTTTAGCGAGGGATGTAGCGAGAAGACAACAGGATGATAGAATAAAGAGTAAAGCTCATGTACTACAACTGATGGATCTATCGTACAGATTAGTAACTGAAATAGTGGTAGTGAAATTGTACTAGTAGTGCCCTTTAAGAATTACTCTAGCTATAGTAAGTACTTGTCTGTACTGTCTGTACATAGTGAGAAAACTGGCGGTGTTCAGTGAGGGTCTAGATGATAGTGGTTTAGTGACAATTTTAGTGCTGGTTTTAGTGATGATCTAGTGGGATCTAGTAGGGTCTAGCGAGGAACAATTAGTGAGGAGGTTGTCCAGTCAGCCAAATAATACAGACTAATAAGGACTAGCCAGCGGTAACTAACCAGTTATAACTAACCAGTAATAACTAACCACTTACTAATTTACCAACCTTCCAACTAACAGCCCACTTACTACTACCAATTAACTACAACCTACCAACCTAACACTACTAACCCTTACTACCACCCACTACTAATAATCACCACATAAAAATATCACCTTTTTGTCATTCCGACACCTTCTTTCGGACATTCACACATTTGTCTCCCACATCTTTTTTATCTCTTATATTCACATCTTTGACATCCTTTCAAATGTTTTCAAATGTTTTCAAATGTCTTCACATATTCCTTTTTTCCTATCCTTTCATTCCTATTGCCCTTCCTTTTTGTTCGGACATTCGCACTCTTTCAACTCCGCCATGCTCCGCCACCAAAAGCCTAGACCCCTGCAGACACCAACGCGAAATTATAGCCTCCTGCCAAGTATTACGCAGCCACCCAATACACATAATACACTGCCAGGAAATATCGCGTGCCTTCCTAATTCGTGTAAATCCAGATTGTTCGATAGTCTTACCACATGAACAAGGCTCGTTTTTAGAGTTTTCCCTCAAGTGTAGTTTCTTCCCAAGTAGAATCGTTTTATTTTGTCAGATTGTTGTTCCGATGAGACTTTGATTGAGTCTGAGTCTGGGAGTCTTCAGATTAGAGTTACTTCAGATTAAGAGTCAGTCTTTAGAATTATAAGAGTCTCCATATGTTCAACCATCTTCCTCCGTAATTCTTGTTCCATATAGTTACTCTCCTTTATGCAGTAGACACTCAGATCTTGTCTCATAATCATGAGCAATTCATCCGTTCTTGTCAATAGATTAAGAGTCAAGTCGCTCGATTGAGCAACATTCAAGACATCGAAGGGACATTGGAGTAATCCAATGATCAACATTGAAGCGAGATTCAAGTAATCAAATAATCAACATGAAGCGAGATTCAAGTAATCAAATAATGAATTTGGCCAATTTTTGCAACTTACATTCAGTCGACATGGAATAAGCAAATAGCACTTACTTAATAGGTCATACATACTAAGAGTAACTGATAAAAACTAAAAGGACAGCTCATAACAGCCTAATACACATTGAGGTTTCCCAATAAAGCTCTTTCTACTTTTCCTCTTGAAAAGTGCCTTTTTTAGCCATTTTGCAGCCATAGCCCATGCAACCTAAAATTACTCCTCGTCCTCACCTAAATCAGCAAACGTGTGGCTGCTCATCTTCTTACCTTCTTGTATCCTTCGCGAGATGCCTAGATTTTTGTTGAAAACTAGCGAAGCTAGGTTCAATTTTTTGCACTTGAGGCACGTTTGGGTTGTGCTATGTTTGATAACAATGAGCGAAGCTCATTGTTTGATTATACATAATTCTTCATTAGTAGTCTCTTTTTTTACGACCTGAATCAAGATATGAGAGATTAGTCTTGCAATCAATGACTGGCTGCAAATTGACTCTTAATCTTCTCATAACTACCCTAGTGAAAATCAGACATCTTCAAAGATTCCTCACAACACCAGGTATATCCGGCTTCTTTTCAAAAATTACTCTAACCACAATCACTCAACCGTTGTATTTGCTTAATCATATATCAAGAGTGAGTCGTATTGCATCTAAGGGTACCGTAAGAGTCTTTGTACTGACTATCCTTGCCTAAGCTAGTAAGTTTTGTGTAGTCCATTAAAGTAGCAGCCTCTTGTGATGAAGTAAGTTCTAAGTTGTTCTCAGGCTCTCTCACCATTTGGTTGCAAATAAGAGTCAAAAACTTCGAGATAGACGGAGCTGACAAACCAAGGGAGATTTTGAGAGCTTGATCTTTGGCGAGATACTTCAAGATCAGAGGTGGTAGGGTAGAATTTTCTAGTGTTCATCATGACTCCCCACTCATTTTTGCTCAATAATTTCACTACTCTCTATTTTCACTATTCTCACTATTTCTCACTATTTCTCACTATTTGTCGCTGTCCTCACTATTTCCACTATTTCCAATTTCTGTCTTCCAATTCCCACTACATCTCACTATTTTCACTATTTTCACCACTCACTACTCACTATTCTCTCTACTCACTATTTTCACTATTTTCACCATTCTTATCGCTACTCTCACTACTCTCACTACTCTCACTACTCTCACTGTTAAACTGCTATCCATCTTTTCTCAAGTATCATCCACCATTTCTCGCAACACTTTCTCGCTAATTTTTGACTGTCGCTAAAATCAAAACTTTCTCAAAATCTCCCTAATTCACATCACTATTTTCACCCTCCATCACCACTCACCACACCATTTTCACATTCCCACAATAGAGTCACTTACTTTGAACAATTGACTGAAGCGTTCGAACACAAGAATTTATTCTTCCCCCTTTCATATTCTCTATTCTTTCTTCTTATTCTTACAACAGCTTCGCTAGCCAAACCTTGATCTTCTACACTCTCTTTTCTCGCATACATTTCCCAAACCTATCCTATACTTACGTATTTCCGAATCTTAGCACAACATGAGCACAACATGAGCGAAGCGAATGCAAGGTCCACATCCGAAGTCACTTCACTCTGACTAGTCAATACCAATAAAGTTCTCACTTTAGTCAACAAGTCAAAAGTCCACATCGTCTAAGTTACTTCACTGTACCGTGCTCCAGCTCATGTTCTCAACTAGTGATTGCATCACTAGCTGCACCTTCAACATTTCTCCTTCATGTAACTGTGTTACTCTTATATGTAGTAGTGTTCAACTTGAACACCTTCAATTTTGAACTTCAACTTCTTCACTTCTTCACTTCTTCACTTCTTCACTTCTTCACTTCTTCACTTCTTCACTTCTTCACTCCTTCACTTCTTCACTTCTTCAACTTCTTCAACTTCAAATTTCAACGTCAAATTTCAACTTCACTTTTTACTTCTTCAACTTCATATATGAATCTTCAAACTCGCTTCGCTCATTGTTTGTTCTCTCAAACATATCTTCTCACAAACAACTCGCTTCGCTCATTGTTTGTTCATCAACTTACAAACAACTCGCTTCGCTCGTTGTTTGAATATAGTATTTCTAGTAAACAATAAAAAATGAGCAAGCTCATTTTTTATTGAATATTGTAAAGTAAACAACTCGCTTCGCTCGTTGTTTACTTGAGGAAAAGGATCGCCCCCCCCAATCCCAACCCCCCAACCAGAATCCACCAGTACAAATCCATGTTCCCCCCCCAAACCTCCTTGACCGCATTAGTCCTGTACTGGTTCTCGAAACTTCTCCTCACCTTCTGTCCCAAACTCCTCTTTTTCGAGGCCCCGCTCGTTGGGTTCAACGTCACCGTTGGCAACATCAACGGTGGCTTGTAAGCCAAGTACAAGGGCTGCATTTTACTTCCGTCAAATTGGTAGAGCTGGAGGTAGTACCTTCCGTGGTACTCGTTAACTCTCTTCTCAAACGCCTTGAAGAAGGTCTCCTGGTAGTATCTCGAGTACACCGAGGACGAATCACTTCCGTCCTCGCCACATGGGTCGCTCAACAACTGTCTGCCATCGACCTTGATGGGGTGGAGCATCACCAGCCCGTTGGAAAGAACCTCAAAGGTACCGTGCTGAAATGTGATGGAGGCGATGGGACACGCGTGGTCCTTGGCGTTGGAAACAACTCGGTAGAGTGCCTCTTCGTAGTGGCCATCTTCAGTGAAGGAGTAGGAAATTCCGGGTAAATCAGGCTCAATAAGGAGCTCGTCAACGGGGTCGTAGAATCCGGGGCCGGTGAAGACGGAGTTGGACTTGGACGACCAGGTCCCAACGAGCTCCAGCGCGTCGGCAGCAAGACTCGGTGCTGCAAAGAGTGCGAGTGTGAGGAGTGCAAATTGCATGTTAACAGCAAGTAAAAAACTATTTTGAATCGAGCGAAGCGAGATATTTAGAAAAACAAATGTTTAGAACAAATGTTAGTACAAATTAGAACAGTACAAATTATTAGTAACAAATGAGCAAAGCTCATTTGTTACTATTCATTTTTTACTACATCTTATAATTCTCTCTATTCTTAATCCTGATGTTAATCTTCGATCATCTTTTCTCTATCTATACTCTACCCTACCTCTACCCTACCTACCTATTCCTATCTATTTTTGTCACACAGCCTCCCTTGGCGATTATGTAATCAAATTCTCTCACTATCACTATTATTATTATTTCCATTATCACTATTTCCATCATTACTATTTCCGTTATCATTTCCATTATCATTTCCATTATCATTTCCATTATCACTATTTCCATTATCACTATTTCCATTATATCACTATTTCCATTATCACTACTATTTCTTTCTATTTCCATCATCACTACTATTTCTATCATTTCTATTTCTATCACCATCTCCATTTCCATTATCACTACTATCACCATTTCCATTATATTACTATTTCTATCTATCATCCCTATTACGATATCTTCTAAGCTGCCTTCGTTCTGGCCTATGGCAGAGCACTGACATTGAGATTATTGATTACGTAATATTCTGACAGTGCTGCTTACATAAGAAATATGACAGTCGATAAGGAACAGTGCTGATTAAGAAATGAGGAAATACTCTCTTCTACGATTACTTTTGCGAATATCTTCTACGAATACCTCGAATTCCTTCTACGAACACCTCGAATACCTTCTACGAATTTTCTAAAGAGACTAGAGAAGAGAAAAGATAAATACTAGATAGACAGAACGCTCGCAACTGTTTCAGAATATGTTTCAGGGCCTGATCTAATCTTGTGTTGAAACAATCCAAAAGGGAAGAATTTGGACAAGTAGAGTAAGAGGTTAGGTTGAGCTAAAGGTAGAGGTTAATTAGAAAAGTAAGAAGATAAAGAAGATAAAGATAAAGTAAGAGAAGTAAGAGAAGGTTAAAAAAGACAAAATGGATAAGACATAAGACAAAAAATAGGACAGGACAAGACAACAAGACAAGACAACAAGAAGACAACAAGAAGACAACAAGAAGACAACAAGAAGACAACAAGAAGACAACAAGAAGACAACAAGAAGACAACAAGAAGACAACAAGAAGACAACAAGACAAAATACAACAAAATAAGACAAATACGACAACACAACACTGCACAACACAACACGACAACGAGCTACAAAATAAGAGACGACATCCAGACCACTTTTAGACACCTTTAGACACTTTTAGACTACTTTGGACCACTTTTTAGACAGTTAAATTTCAACCTTTCGATAATTTTAACACCTCCATCTGAACGATCTCTATTGTTCCTATCGACCCACAATCTTATCGGATGAGAATCTCTCAACAATCATACCATCTAATCGATCATCTGAGAATCTCCATCATCTGACATGCAAATACCATCTGATTAGATACTGTTTATTTTTGTCTGTATCAGATGGAGCGTTGTCTGGTTGTCTGTTTGTGGTTGTCTGTTTGTGTGGTTGTCTGTTTCTTCGTTGTCTATTTGTCTGTTCTTAGTCGTAGTTCTTGTCGTAGTTCCTAGTTTTGTCGTAATTTGTCTGTTCTTCTCTTTTGTCTGACTTTCTGTCTCTCATGTCTTTTCTGTTTTCCTTCTCACTCTCTTCTTACTTCTCTTCTTACTTCTACTCTCTACTATCTACAGAGTTTCAGGACGCTCATCTATGCTCTTTTCAATCTCTTTGAATCTCTTGTCAATCTACTTCTACGTTTACTCACTCTCACCGTATCTTTGTCAGTTTGTCAGTTTGTCTTATTTCTTCCTTTTGTCAGTTTGTCAGTTTGTCTTATTTCTTCCTTTTGTCAGTTTGTCAGTTTGTCTTATTTCTTCCTTTTGTCAGTTTGTCAGTTTGTCTTATTTCTTCCTTTTGTCAGTTTGTCAGTTTGTCTTATTTCTTCCTTTTGTCAGTTTGTCAGTTTGTCTTATTTCTTCCTTTTGTCATTTTGTCAAAAATTGTCATTTTGTCTTATGTCTTCCTTTTGTCTTCTTTTGTCTTCTTCTTTTTGTCTTCTATCCCTCCTTTTGTCTTCTCCCTTTGTCCTATCTTCTCTATCTCTGGACATTTTCTTTGTATATCTCGCTTCCTTCGTTGTACATACAACCATTGTCGAACGATAGGCACGTGGATAAATATGTACACTATGGTACCATATGACTACACGTCGCTCCTGAAACTGAGAGGCGGTGAGCGGATCATCAAGAGAGAGGCACTAACTAGAATGGATGTAGAATGTAAAATGTACACTAAATACAGAGTAACCTAGAGACGAAGAAACTAAAGTAACTAAAGAAACTAAAGAAGAAACTAAAGAAACTAGGGAAGAAACTAAAGATACTAAAGAAACTAAAGAAGAAACTAAACTAAAGAAGAGAAAACTAAAGACTAGTTCCTTTAGAGACTAGAGAACTAAAGAATACAGGGTATTTTTAAACTAGTACTAGGTAAACGTCATACTAACCTGGTCACTAGTCATACTAGTACCTCATTACCACTTGTGCTCCTAACAGTGATGTACTCATAACGATTATTTCTTACACCATCACTTATTTTTGGCTCTCAACGAGCATCACCACCACAGTACTAAAACAACAACGTCTAAAAGAGAATAAAAGAAATATTGTCCATCCAGTACCTAACCATAAATTGCCATAAAAATTCTCGCTACCTCACAACCTCCTCACAACCACCCCATCCATAATAAACCTTGATACTTGTAGTCATACTTCTAGTCATACTTCTAGTCATACTTGTAGTCATACTTGTAGTCATACTTGTAGTCACACTTCATACATCACAGTCTAGTACACCCTACATCCAACACCATACCTACTCCTTATTATTAGACGTTCGCTAAGATCTCGCTTATTGGTATCCCGCCCCTGTTTCGAACTCTATCGTGCACATGATTAACCCTTTTGGGACCGCCAAAAATAGAAGACAAATGTTGGGAATGGTTACGACGGTTTCATCTGGATCAATTGGGATTTTTCGGTCCTAAAATGATTGTTTCAGGTGAGAATGAGGGAGAACGGAGAAATGAACGGAATAATTGGTTCTCAATTCATGTTGTATCCATCTCTCTTCAAGTAATGACACATTTCTTCCCCTTCCCTTCTTCCCTCATTCTCTCTTTTCTCTCTCTCTTTTCTCTCTCCCTCCTCTCTTCCCCCTACTCCCTCCTTCCCACCACCCTCCTCCAATGTTGCTCACGCCCAATGTTCGCCCATTCTTCATGACCATGACATCTTATAAGCTTCTACCTTATCCTTATACCTTAATTGTGTTTGTGTGTCTTGTATGACAGAAAACCACTTCCGTTTTGGGTCAGACACAAGATATATCTACAGACAACAATTGAGCGACAACAATTGAGCGACAACAATTGAGCGTAGCGAAATTGTTGTCGAGGATAACTATAAGTGTTGAAGAAAGGTAGAAAGGTGAGGCAACGAAGGGAAAGGTGAAGGTCGGAAATTGGGGGTTGGAAAGGTATAAGTAAGGAAACCTTCTAACAACTTCTACAATTCATTGCAAATGCAATATCTGAAGAGACAGACAGATTAGACAGACAGAACAGATACATACTAAACAGACAGAACAGATACATACTAACAGACAGAACAGATACATACTAAACAGACAGCATCAGACAAAACTTTCATGTTGACAGACAGACATGCCGTGCAAGCGACATCCAATAATACAGGAACGTTCCTTGTGCATTTTTGATACCGTTCAAGTTATGATCGATGAACTGATAAGAAGAACAACTGAGAACAACTGAGCGAAGCGAAGGTGTTCTCAGTTGTTCGAAGATACGAAAGAAGAGAAGGAGGGGAAAGAGGGAAGAGGGAAGACAATTGAAGACAAAAGATGACCAGATTGAACAACTTCGCTTCGCTCAGTAGTTCAATCATCTTTTCTTTTTAACTTCAAAATATAGTTAGAATTAGCATTAGTAGAAAGAGGCGCGGAGCCACCCGAGATGATTACCATAAAGTTTTTATAAACTGCCCATAAAATGACCACAAAAAGAATAGAACGCGTATTCAGGAGAGTACTCAAGTGACAGTATTGGTACTAAAAGGAGAGTAAGCAGATTACTTCAGAATACCAACATTCAACAAGAAACAAGAAAATCACTAAAGAGCAAACAACCTCGCTTCGCTCAGTTGTTTTCTCAATTGTTGGTTGTTGAAATTAGCTTCTTGAAAGTTGTGTTCCTCAATTGTTCCTCTCTATTTTTATTTCTTCCAAAAATGGAAGTGCTCCTCCCTTTCAGGGCTTACTATTTTCTAGCTTTTGTGAAGCTCTTACAGTTTGTGATTACGTTAGAAGCCATCACCCTCCAGTGTGCTGTGAGAGAACGCCTGGTTTTTGTAACTGAAGGTGGACAAGATGAAGAACAACTGAGCGAAGCGAAGTTGTTTTGTTCTTCTAAGCTCTTGGAACAACTGAGCAAAGCGAGGTTGTTTTGTTCTTTTCCTCTTTGAACAACTGAGCGAAGCGAAGTTGTTCTGTTCTATTACTCTCCTTTTATTCTCTCTCCTTTTATTCTCTTTCTCTTATTCTTATCTTGAACAACTTCGCTTCGCTCAGTTGTGTTTCCTACCTTCGAACAACTTCGCTTCGCTCAGTTGTTCTCAGTTCCCAGTTCTTGTTCTGTGTATCTCAAATTAACTTTTGATGGGCTGATGTTCACACGAGACCATCGTAATGATTTCAAGGCAATCTCCTGCGATCAAGATCTGACAAAAACTGAGCGAAACATGGAACAGCTGCTAATCAAACTCTGCTAATCAAAAACTGCTAATCAAACTGCTTAAACTGCTACTTAAACTCCTAAAAACTGAGAACAACTGAGCGAAGCGAAGTTGTTCTTCGCTCAGTTGTTCTCAGCTGTAAAAATATGTCTGAATGAACATTCTAGAAACACCTTTCCACAAACACAAAATGACAAAAGTATAATTTGAAAATGTCCGAGTGTCTGTTTCTTCCTCCCCATTTTCTTCCAAATCCCCATATTTTCCCATCTTCTCTTATCCTCCTATTCTTTCTCCATTCTCCTATCCTCCCACCTCTCCTATTCATCATCTCGCCCCAATGCTCCCAGTCCGCCCATTTCGTGACCAAAAGAAGCAGAAAATATCCTGGACCAAAATGTTTAAAATTAGCCAAGGTGTGTCTGTTGGTAGTCTGTTATCTATCTTTCATACACAGATCAGCGGAGCGACTCTTTGCTATCTATCTATCTACCTATCTACCTATCTACCTATCTATCTATCTATCTATCTATCTATCTATCTATCTATCTATTTATCTTTCCACAGATTCGCTCCGCTCATCTGTGTTCATCTGTGTTCATCTGTGTTCTGTGCTATGTACTGCCATTTTTTGTGATCCCTAGTGACGTGCACTGTACAGAGGCTTTAGGTGAGATAAGTTGGAGGGCAGTAATCCGTCAGATTGACGAGGGATCGATGAGGCGATGTTTCCATCACCATCATTGCATATCAACACAAGACTACCAAGACAAATAAGACAAATAAGACAAATCAAGACATAAACAAATCAAGACCACAGATGAGCGGAGCGAATCTGTGTTCGTGAAATTGTGATGATAAGGGAAAAAAGGGACCACAGAAATGGACCACAGAAATTCACAGAAATCAGGACCACAATTAGGACCACAGAAATTAGAAACAGTACAAATGAAATCATGGAGTCAATGAACATGAAAATGAAAATGAAAATACGAAAATGAAAATGAAGATGAAAATGTGAAAATGAAGATGAAAATGTGAAGACGAAAATGAAAATGTGAAAATGAAAATATGAATATCAAATGATAATGAATGACATCATGTCTCAGGTGTCGTATTCTTAAAACATGTTTCTTCAGTAGTCTTTGTTCTTTATCTTCTTGTCTGTCATCCAATAGCAATATCACGAATATCGCAATATCGAACGAAGTGAGATTGGATATTCGTCGATATTGCTCACTTTTTGATATTGCTGGTCTAGACCTTTGGCGGGCATCAGCAGGCTTTGCATCTTCGCAGCTCGTTAACTTTGCGCGACGCGATTTCACAGGGGCGTAAATAATGCATAGAAGGATTTGACATAAATGGTAAACACAAGTGCAATTCTAGAGAGGCAGTGAGAAAAAAGGAGGATAATGATTAATATGATAAGGATAAAAAGGATTAAAGGATTGGGGATAGAGGAATAAAAATGATCAAAAAGGGGAGGACTAAAAAGAAGTAAGAAATGATACAAATAGAAAGAAAGGAAATAGAAGAATACAATGAAAGACGTAGAAGGTACAAAGTACAACGCGAATAAAGTACAAAGCACAAGAAGGTAAAGAAGGCAGGGCACATGAAAAGAGAAGTGACCAACTTTAAAGATGAATTAGACATGAATTAGACATGAATTAGACATGAATCATACATGGACACCGACGAACAATCGAGCGAAAATCGAGCGAAAATCGAGCGAAGCGAGATTGTGAGTCAGTGAAAAAAGAGTAGAAATAGTGAGAAAATAGAGGAAATAGCGAGAAAAAAGACAGGGACGTGGAAAAAAGACAGGGACGTGGAAAAAATACAGGAACGTGGAAAAAGACAGGGACATGAGAAAATAGTGATGTGGAAGGTGACAATAGGAACAATAGTAGAACAATAGTCAATGAGATAGTGACTAGTCCGTGAAAATACTGAATAATGATAAAGAGAGTGGAAATAGAGTAGTGAAGTACTGATACCGAGAATACTGAGAAAAGTGAGAATACTGAGAACTGAGAATACTGAAAATACTGAGAATACTGAGAACTGAGAATACTGAAAATAGTGGGAATACTGAAAATAGTGGGAATAGTGGAAATACGAAAACATACCTAATCTACTACCACCAGATACTCCTACCTAATATGCAACTATACATGAATGCTCTACTGATCTCCTTCTGCTCCCTCTATTATTCCCTTTCTTATTCTTGTTCATTTTGCTCGCAAAATTGTTGATTTCTTAATGAATAATTTTGATCAAGACCCCACTTAGTGGGGCTGTTCATAATTTTGCTGCGCAAAATTGTATTCCTTGGGGTCTTAATTTCGCAAAATTGTCATTCCTTGGGTCTTAATTTCGCAAAATTGTCATTCCTTGGGTCTTAATTTCGCAAAATTGTACATTCTAGTGGGGTCCTGGTCACGCAAAAATAGTGAGGACTGTAAATCTGATAATCACAAGTTGAACGCACTTCTTCTTTGAGGCAATTTTCTATCTTTCGCTTCCCCATCTAACTTGTGTAGTGATGCTCGTCGCCTTGAACTTGTTTGTGTTTGATGACTTGTTGGCTGCTGATTGCTGATTTAGGTGTTGGTACGGCAGAATTTGTGCAGACTGCAAAAAGAACAACTGCGAACAACTGAGCGAAGCGAAGTTGTTCGTTCCTTCTTTCCTCCTTTCCTTCTTCCTTTCTACTTATTCTACTTTTCCTACTTTTCCTACTCTTCTCTACTCTTCCCTCTAATATCTTCCCCCCATATCCCTCGAACAACTTCGCTTCGCTCAGTTGTTCTCAATAATTCGCTCAGTTGTTCTCAGTGTTGAATTCCGCCTTACACAATACCACTACGAACTTCACATGACACAAGTTATGAGAACCCGTTATGAGAATGACTGAAGACAGACTGTGATTCTGTAACCTCCTGAAGAATTCAACTCAGTCTACGATTCAACTTCTTTCCAGTTTCACTCCTCAAGTTTCACCTTCAAGTTTCACTTTCCAAGATTCATCAATCTCGCTCGATTGTTCTATGTGTCTGCAAAATTTGTGTCACTCAGTTTTCCAGACATTTTTCTCTTGTGTCATGTTTGTTCCTAGCACTATGTAGCACTCCTATGTAGCACTCCTATGTAACACTCTTATGTTGTTCTCTTATGTAGCACTCCTATGTAACACTCCTATGTAACACTCTTATGTTGTTCTCTTATGTTATTCTCCTATGTTACTTATGTCCTTCATGTCCTTCTCTTATGTCTTTCTGTCTTATGATAGTCTTATTCTGTTTTTTCCTTTACTTCTTCTCTACTTTATATTTTCCTCCACTCAATTGTTCAATTGTTCAAATGTTCGTTCTTTCCCAATTTGTCTAAATTGAACAATTGTCTTTCCAATTGAGCGAAGCGAAATTGGAAGACTTGTTGTCAATATTGTCAAATCTTGTTTTTCCTTCCCTCTTCAGCGATGGCTTATCACTGCATCGGCTTTCTTGAGGCGGCCTCCCGCGCAACAGACTTCTGTGCAGCGCTGCTTGCAACAGCACGATGTCGCCTGTAGGTATGTCGTCATGAGGGAAGATTGAGGCGGAGGAGAGCAGAAGAATGGGTGTGAAAACAATCTTTGTGCAAAGCGAGATGTTCCTTTTTTATGTTGGTCAGCTTATCATGAGAACAACTGAGCGAAGCGAAGTTGTTCGAATTTCCCTCTTCATATTTTCTCACACTTCATATCTATTCTGTTCTCATATTTTCTCATACTTCATATTCTCTCTACTCTATTCTATTCTCATATTTTCTCATACGTCATATTCTACTCTACTCTCTCTACTCTCTCTACTCTCCTCTACTCTATTCTAATCTATTCTCATACTTACTTCTATCCCACAGTTGCTACCTCATGTACTTTGCTGTGTCATTCATATTTCCAGTCTTTTTAGTCGCACTTGCGGCCTTTAGAAGTCTCTTTTCGCAGTCGCAGTCTCCAGGTGTCAGTTCTCTTTTCAGTAACAATCTATCCTGTTTGGGTTCCCTTCCTCAGTCTTCCTCTCGCAACCTCTCCCTCTCCCTCTGCCTTTCCTTAGTCCCTCCCTCTCTCACAATCTCGCTTCGCTCGATTGTTTCGCTCAATTGTTAATTGCGCTTGCTCGGTTTGTATCTGTTTCACAATGAGACAGCAACATCTCCCCTGGCTCGATTGTTTGCGCCAATAGACACACAATTGAGCACTGACAAGTTAAGGTTAGATAAGGGACACATCAACCAACACCAACCCAGACCTCCCTTGCGACGTCCACCAGCTCACCAAAACTCACCTCGCTTCCACCACCCCACCACCCCGCTTACATAATACATCCAACCCACTTACATAATTGATCCCCTTACATAATCACTCCCTTAACCCCCTTACATAATCAGCATACCTCCTGAATGTCAATTAGTTATAATTAAGAAGAAACGAACGATAATAAAGTAACGTGTTTTCTGGCCTGTTCATTCTTTTCTGAAGCACGGTTAGGAATGGTTAGGAATGGGAATGAGGACAATAGAAGACCAACGACAATGAGCGTAGCGAATGTAGAGGGAGGTAGGGTAGTAGGGTAGTAGGGAAGAGTACGAGAGGAAGAGGAAGAGGTACGAAAGAACAGTGATAGTAATAAGTAATAGTCTGAAAAAAAAGTCCGAATGTAGAAGTAGAAGTAGAAGTAGAAGAGGTAGAAGAGGAAGAGTTAAGAGAGTGGTTGAAGTTAGAGTAGAGTAGAAGCTAGAAGTAGAAGTTAGAAGAGTAGAGTAGAAGAGTAGAAGCAAGAAGTAGATTAGAAGTAAAAGTAGAAGCAAGAAGTAAAAGTAGAAAGTTAAACAGTCTATCGACTGTTTAACTTTCTATCTTGTCCCAAATAGGAAAAATTCAATTTACTTCAACAATGTATTGTTGATAATAGAACGGTGGAAGAATGCTAGATAAGAGTAGGCATACCAGGGAGTAACAAGCAACAATACACTAGGCAACGTAATAGAACAATAAGCTACGAGGTGATCATATAAGAACAATAGTACTAAGCAACCGATTATATAATCATTCCAAGAACAATAAGAGAGGCATGCCTCTCAAATTTTCATTAATGAGAGACATGTCTGAGAAGTAAACATGTCTGAGAAGTATATGCGTACAATGTGTCAATGTTCAATGGGTGTTCAATGGGTTCAATGGATTTACGAATGCCTTGCCTACAAATGCCTTACAAATTCCAAATGAACGAAATGCCAAATGCCGAAACATACAATGATAAAATGCCACAGATGTCCCAAATGAATATGATGGCATGCTGAATTTGCCAATACAATGTCTAATGCCTTGCCTATTAGAATAAAATGTCTAATGCCTTGCCTATTAGAATAAAATGTCTAATGCCTTGCCTATTAGAATAAAATGGCTAGTAAATTGCCTTAAAATGCCTATTAAAAATGCCTAATGCCTAGTAAAATGACAAATGCAATACCCGTTCAAATGCCATACAGTACCTAATAAAATGCCTAGTAAAATGCATAAAATGCTTACTCCAAATGACAGGTCTTTTCTGCCTAGAGTACTTTATTTCTGTACAGATGTCCAAATGCCTAAGATGCCAAGTGTAATACCCAATTCAAATGCCATTCAATGTTCATGCCTATTAATGTCTAATTCCTATTGAATGCCTAATTCCTATTGAAGGCCAGTGCAACCATTTCAAATGCCAAAATGGCAGTACCATTCCAAATGTCAATGCCTTGATGCCCATATAATGCTCACATAACACCCATTCCAAATTCCTCCAAATGCCCCATTTATTCAATTTCACCCATTGTCATTTTCTCATTTCCACACATCTTAGTCATTTTCTTCATTTCCACATAATTCTCACTCACTCACTCACTCACTCACTCACTCGCTTCGCTCGTTCGTTCGTTCGTTCAATCTTCTCACCCCAGATCGCTCGGTAATTTTTCGCTAACATAAGCGAACGCCTAGGAAGCGAGGTCGTTTAGGCAAAGCTGAAACGAATAACGAACATCTGAGCGAAGCGAAGATGTGAGTTGAGGTAGACGGTCATTCAAGTCATAAGAAGGCATAAACGTAAAATTACATACGTGGTACTGTTCATCTAAAGTCAGTCCTACTCTGCTCATCCTTCGCTAGTCTGAAGAGTCTGAAGAGTGAAAACAGCCGGTTTTTACTGTTCATCCTTCGCTACGCTCAGTCTGAATCGCTCAGTCTGAATCTGAATCTACACCAACTCACTCACTCGCTTCGCTCGTTCGTTCGTTGTCATCTCCTATTACTTTTATCCTCGCTCTATGAGCATGCTATCTATAAACTATCGGTTTTCCCATCCAGGGCCCATGCACCATTTTAGATCTAGATCGTATGCAATCAACATTATGTGAATAATCACTATTATACATGGAGTAGTACTCCGTGGACACCAATGCGGTGCGGCGGCGGCGGTGTTGGCTGTTAAACTGCAACACCTTCGCTTCGCGAAGGTGTTACACTATCGCATAACCCCCCTCCCTCTTCATAAAAATCGGCAGTTCATTCTCACTAAACGGAGTCCCCACCTTCCTGTAGTCCAACTCAAAGATATCGCCCCCTCCCTCGTCCTGCGACCGCAGACTCACGCTACTATTCAAGCTGCTCTGCAGGTACAAGCCCACCTTTTTCGGCGGGGGGGGTACTACGGTTTTGCGCGGACTGCTGCCGCAGAACCACTTTTTCGGACTCGCCTTGTAGGGGCTCTTGCCCTTGGGCGAGTACTGCTTTCCAAAGTTTTTCGGGGAGTACGCCTTCATGTACGGCAGCAGCAGCTGCAGCAGGTACAGTTCACTTCCCTTGCGTGTGAATGGTTGGTGGTAAATATGCAGAGGTGATTGCTTGATGAGGCTCATTATATCTGGGCTCTGGGAGTGTGTGCTCGAGCTGGCAGACAGGTGGGAGTGGGAGTTTGCATGGTGTGGGTGGGAGTTTGCATGGTGTGGGTGGGTGTTTGAATGGTTTGAATGACTTCCTGTGCCTGTAGTTGGCCCTTGGCTATTTTGGTTCTTCACACCCTTGTACGTCAACACTGTTTGCTTGTACACGTGCTGGGGTCCACTAGTGCAAAACAACTTGAGCATAAACTCCAGTGTGTTCAACACCGCCTTGACCAATGCCTTCTTTATGTTGCGGTACACCCCCATATCCATTCTCACGGCCAACTCGGTGCCATTCACCACCCTCTGGTAGTGCGTGCTGCCCTCGCTGAAGCCAAACAGCTCGTTGATCAAGTCGACAATCACCTGCGACAACTCGGCGAGCCCCACATCAATGAGCTCAGCAGAGTAGTGCAGCACATATGACAAGTACTCCTTCACTTTAAACATCTCCATGCCAGCAGCAACCTGCGCATTGTGTGGCACCACCGAAAACTCCTCGGAACGCACGAGGTACTCCTCGATACTCGGGTCGTTCAACGACCAGTCGAGGGTGGTGAGCACGTGCAACTCCATTTGCTTGAACATGCCCTGGTCATACTTGCACTTTGCGCCACACAACTTGACGAGCTCGTGCAACTTGGGCAATCTAAAGCGCTCGGTGGGCCCAAGGTACTTGCCTCCACTGCCGTAGCCAAGATCGTTAATTGTGCGAATCGAGGCCACTTTGTCCAAGTTGTTGAGGTTGACAAAGTGGTTGTTGCCACCCTGGATTTTGCTGGCGACCCACAAACAAGTCGTGATAATCAACTGCAGTTGGTCCAAAAGCACAATCCGCTTCAGACAGTACCGATCGAAAATACGCACCGCCTTGTACAATACAAAGGGCAAAATCTTGAGCCGTATGGCCATCTTGACCAAAAAGTCAATCAACTTGAGCCGGATCGAAAACGTGAGGTACGGCTGCTGCTTGTACAACTCGAGGTTGGGACGTGACAGCGCCTGCGCCTGGTTCAAATGCTGGTGGATCTCTGGATATTCATTGAGAACCTGCTGGTGATGCTCAACCTCCAGGTGGTAGAGTTGCGCGGGATAATCAAGCTGCTGGAAGCGCGTTGGTGCCTCCTCAGCAAACAGCTTGGGCGTCAACGGGTTCTTCATGGTGTGGCAAAAAAAATCCAGGACATGAGCATATATATATAGCTGGGATTTGGGCAATTGGCAAACCGAGACGATATTTTTTTGCGTGTGCCGGAAAAAATATCGGTCCGCTTTAGTTTTATTTTTGACGATCTGAGAAGAGAAAAAAAGAGTAAAAAAAAAGATTAAAAAAGAGAAAAAAAAAAAAAAAAACAAAAAAAAAGAAAAAAAAAAAAAAAAAAAAAAAAAAAAAAAAAAAAAAAAAAAAAAAAAAAAAAAAAAAATAAAAAAAAGAAAAAAAAAAAAAAAAAAACCAAAAAAAAAAAAAAAAAAAAAGAGTAAAAAAGAGTAAAAAAAGAGAAAAAAAAAAACCAAAAAAAGTGAAGAGAAAATAGTATGGAAAAAATAGTAATGAAAAGAGTAAAAGTGAAAGAGGTATTCAGACAAAAGAGAGGAAGAGGCAGACAATAAAAGATAAAAGGTAGATAAAAGGCAGACAAAAGGCAGACAAAAGGCAGACAAAATGCAGACAAAATGCAGACAAGAGAAGACAAAAGAGAAGACAAAAAGACAAAAGATAAAAGACAAAAAGACAAATAGACAGGAGTGAGTAGAAGTGGAAGTAGAAGTAGAGGTAGAGTAATGGAAGTAGAAGTAGAGGTAGAAGTAGAAGTAGAGGTAGAAGTAGAGGTAGAGGTAGAAGTAGAGGTAGAGGTAGAAGTAGAGGTAGAGGTAGAAGTAGAGGTAGAGGTAGAAGTAGAGGTAGAGGTAGAAGTAGAGGTAGAGGTAGAAGTAGAGGTAGAGGTAGAAGTAGAGGTAGAAGTAATAGAAGTACGAAGCAGAGTAGGATAAAAGTAATAAAAGTAAGTACAAGTATACTGAGGGACAAACAGACAAAATGGGAGGTGTCGGACAGAAAAAATATGGATAGAGGTAAAAAATAGAGACGAGGTAGAACAGCGACTGAAGCGACTGAACAGTGACTGAACAGTGACTGAACAGTGAGCGAAGCGAGCTGTTCGAAAGTAATGTGAGAGTATTGTCAGGAGTACTGTCTCGAGTGCTGTCAAACTACTGTAAAGCACTGTGAAACTACTGTGAAACTACCGTAAAAGTACTGTGAAAGTACTGAAAGTACTGATACAGTCAACTCTCGAATATCGAATAGTTCGTCGCTCACTATTCGACGAGGCAGCTTGGCAGACATATACAGACGATGCTACGACGGATTTGTTTGTGCAGGAGACTGGCGCGAACAGACAGGAGGCAGTACCAGACATAATAGTTTTGTGAGAACAATAAAGGGATGCCCCAGCATAGATGAGCGAAGCGAATCTATGAAAGGGATAGGTGCTGAATACAAAAGGATTAACAAAGAACAAGGGATATTGACAATGGATATGAAGATATGATATGATATGATATGAAGAAGGAGGATATGATAGTAGTATGAAGTAGTATGAAGTAGTATGAAGTAGTATGAAGTAGTATGATGATAAAGAGTGGTGGTGTTTGACGAATTTGTAGGCTGAATCTTCTGTGATCCTGTGACTTCATTCGCTTCGCTCATGAGTCTGCCCTCCCTACATTCATCCCTTAGATTATCATCCTTACATTCATCCATTTCCCTACAACCATCTGTGTTTAGTCCATGTGCATTAATATTTCCTAAATGATCGAAAATGATCGAGAATGAGAATGATCGAGCGGAGCGAGATTAGAATGAGAATGATCGAGCGGAGCGAGATCATTCTTATATAGGAATGGATTTAGAATGAGAATGAGAGTGAGAATGAGAGTGAGAATGAGAATATCAATGACCTCGATCATAAAATCCAGACCTTTTTGTCTGACAGACATTCATCAGACATTGAATATCCAGACATTCAGACATACAGACAATATTACAGACAATACTTACACTCTGAACAGACACTCTCACTCCGACACAACGCTCATCGACAATTTCGCTTCGCTCAATTGTCGCTCAATTGTCGCTCAATTGTCGATGTCGCTGTTGTCTGTAACAGATTTTCAAAAACGGATTCTCTTTGTCAAAAAAGGATACGAATCTACCCTACTTAACGAGAACCTGTTACAAAGATTATTCTCGGTAGTCAACTTTAACCCTATTTATCTATTAATATCCGTTCTATTAATACGTACCCTTGTCTACCCCCTCCTTCTCTATTCCTCCTCTCTTCCCTTTTCACAATCATTTTCTTTACATCCATTTTCCCTCCATTTTTCACCTCCATTTTCATGTCCATTTTCATGTCCAATGCATTCCCCTTCTCTTTCCTTTTCCTCCCTCCTATTGTGGCTTTTCTTTTTCTTATCACTCCTTCATCTCATTCTACTCTCTAACACTATTTGTGTTGTGCTTATTGTTCTTTTTGTGTTCCCCCTGCAGGGACCCCACTATCCCCACCATTTACCTTTCCGAAAGGGGTAACTGAACTAACTGAACATGAGCGAACTGAACATGAGCGAAGCGAATGTTCAGTTGGTTCAGCTTAACTTCAGCTTAACTTCATTTAAACCAACTGAACATTCGCTTCGCTCATGTTCAGTTCGCTCATGTTCGCTCATGTTCAGCATGTTCACTTTGCCAAATGTAATTGTTCATGTTCACTTATGTTCACTCAATTTCACTTCTTCCTTCCTCACTTTACTACTTCTCACTTTACTTTTTCTCACTTTACTTCTCACTTTACTACTTCTCACTTCCCTCCTAGCCTCAGTAAATAACATTTCGCTTCTAATTGTTTTACCTGGGCTACCTCCGATTAGCTTGTTGCTCGCTTCAGAGATATTTTGCCTCCTGCATATACCCTCGTCAACACAACAGCCGAGGCCGTTGTGGATGCGCTCAAGCGAGTGGAGTGATGGTCCACTAATGAACTCAACTAAACAAATGAGCGAAGCGAATTTGTTTAGTTGAGACAATTGAGGATTGAACATGATGAACATGATGAACATGAGCGAAGCGAATTGTTCATCTTGTTCATCTCGTTCATCCTGTTCATCTTGTTCATCTACTAAGTTTGAATAGGAATGGACAAGTTCGCTTCCTTGTCATCATAATCGTGAAGTGAACATATGAGCTGAACAAATTCGCTGCGCTCACTTCAGCTCATTTGTTCATCCTCATTTTTTCACTTTTTTTCCAAAACCATGAAAAATTCATCAGAATTCGTCCAAATGATAAACACAGACCAAATCTTTTAATGCCTTTTTCCGATACGGACTATTTGTCAATACTGCGTGAAAAACGCCAGTCGTTCTTAAGAACATTTTTGAACAACGAGCGAGTTGTGAACTAGGATACTAGTCATTCAGCTGAACAGCGAGCCGGCTAGCGAGCTGGCTCGCTAGTCACTGCCTTCCATTCTGAGGAACCGGCTGATTTTTTACTTACTATCATCTTTTAACATACCCTATCCTTCATCATTCGATCTTATCTCGATCAATGCCGTAGCATCGATTACGTAAATGTCATAACCATTCCGAAAAAGTCCAATTTATGGATTAATAGGGAAAGACATTCCAAGCGAGGACAATCAAATCCAGCGATCCTGACACCTGACAGCTAATCGGCACAATCCAGCGTAGCGAGATTGTGCTGGAATGTACATTTGAATTAACACTCCCAGCACAATCGAGCACAATCGAGCGTAGCGAGATTGGAATGCCCATTGAACATAACATGAACATTCATACACTTCATACAATTACTCACACTTAATCACCCAACACACTCAACATACAACCACTCAATGACTTACAAACTCAACATACAACCACTCAATGACTTACAAACTCAACATACAACCACTCCATGACTTACACACTCAACATACAACCACTCAATGACTTAAATCACATACAACCAACCTCCTACCCCTCTCGCTACCTCGCTACTCTGATTGTGTGCTGCGCGACCTCGTATCCGCACCTGCGCTCAAAACCGCGGAAACTTTAAGCGTACCGTTATGACGTTGAGCAGCATTCCCCTGGCGCAGGCACGATATAGTGTGAGGGATGGTATTGGATTGGATAGGATAGGATAGGATAAGATAGAATAGTATAGTATAGAATAGTATAGTATAGTATAGTATATGGTATGATAGAATAGGATACTATACTGACTCCATCTACCGTCTCACTTTATCCATCGTACATTGTGGCATTGTTTACATCAGCTGATTGTATTGTTCCCCATTATCTAGGGCATTTCCGTTTAGTGATCCAATCGAGATTCAAGATGCCCCTGGGACGGTAAATGATATGGATGAGGTGATAGATGGATGGTATGAGGTGAGGTGATGGATGGTGATATGATAGATGATTTGATATATGAGACGAACGATAGATAAATATAACTATTAAATAACTAAATAACTAATGAAATGATAGACAAACCATTCATAGATGAGCGGAGCGAATCTATGAATGGTGCATCTGGATGTAATTAAAAAACATAAATTGGAGCCTGAACAAAGCACCCCAAAACATTTTTCACCTTCACAATGGTCACAATAAGTAATAAGCGGTATAGTCGTAGCACAAGTATAGTGTACACAATCGGGTGAATTGTGTAGGGGTTACATATTTCCTATGGTCTGATTCAGATAGATGTGAATGTAGGCGTAAATTTAGCATAGATGAGCGAAGCGAATGCGACAAATAGAGCATAGGTGAGCAAAGCGAATCTATGCAAGTATCGAGAGTAAAGCATATAAGGATAGAGCATAGATTCGCTTCGCTCATCTATGCTCACTATACTTCTATGCTGCATGCAACCATTACACAAATCCGCAAATGACCTCTGGTTGCAACGGTGATGAACGGAGAATGAGGGGTTTTTGGGTGACAGGTGAAGGGATGGAGAGGGTGTGCAGTCAAGAATATCGGGTAGAGTGAGTGAGATAATAGAGTGAGAGAGTGAGGTTAGAGTGAGAGAGTGAGGTTAGAGTGAGATAGAGTGAGGTTAGAGTGAGATAGAGTGAGATTAATATAAGAATGAGTGGAATGAGTATTAGGAGTGTTGTAAAATGAGTGGAATGAGTATTAGGAGTGTTGTAAAATGAGTGGAATGAGTATTAGGAGTGATGTAGAATGAGGTGGAATGAGTATTAGGAGTGATGTAAAATGAGGTAAAACTACGGGAATAGGAAACTACGTGGATCAGTTCGATTCAATTCACATCTTTTCCGTTGTCCTGGTCCAGATCTTTGATGGTGGAGGGACATTTAGTGGGATGATCGCGGATTTACAAAAACGTTCAATAATCTCGCTGCGCTCGATTGTTGAATTGGGATACATTTTACCTCTGTAAATTGATGCCTTAAATTAATCAGCCCAAATCAATCCTTTACTTTGTTCATCCTTCGCTTGGCTCAGTCTGAAGGGATTTACTCACCCCAATCTTTTCACACGAATGGAAGAATAAATGACTGACGAAATGGAAGAATAAATGACTGACACTTATTTCTTAGCTTATTTCTTAGTCATTTCCACAATTATCATTCCGGAATTATCAACTATCATTATTTCTTAGCAAATTCACTGGGCGATCCACACATTTACACCACACCCACCTTTCATCTATACCTCCCATTACACCTCCCACCTACACTTAACACCTACACTTAACACCTACACCTGCCCACATCACACCTTTCATCCTATATCCTAGATTCTCGTCACTTCTGTAATTTCCCATGTCTACTCTCTATTCATTGCAACTAGTTCTCACTAAATCTCGCTCATCTTCTTTTGTTAGCGACGATAACTGACCGCTCTTTTTCTGGCGACATCCCACCTTTTTTCTACCGGAATGAGTAAATTTGCGACAACTTGGGACAGTTTCCGCTACGCTCGCGACAAATTTCGCTACTCATCCAACCACTTCTTTTTTTTAGCGACAATTTTCACTTTCTTTTTAGCGACAGTTTCCGCTACGCTCTTTTTAGCGACACCTTTTTACAAATCCACTCTACGCGCTCCCATTTTGCAACGCAATTGCTCATTGTTTCTTCTATGCTCAACTACTTCTTTGGAAGCGCAGACAACACCAGCCTCGTAAACGAACCAACTATCGACTACAACCACACAATAGACCATGAAGATCTTTTCGTAAGAGACTACGACGCTTTGGTCAATGACTTGACCGAAAGATCAAACTGTTTGCAGTCGGAACTATACGATAAGGATTATTTAAGAAAGAGAGACTTAAAGAAGGACTTAAGGAAAGACTCAAAGGACGACTTAAAGAAAGACTTAAAGAAAGACTACTTTAGAAAGGATCACTTAGACGATTTAAAGGATGACTTGAGCATTAAAATGGAACATTGGAGAAAGCAAGATAATAGAAACTGGAATGACTGGACTGATAACCACTGGATAAAGGAGAACGATAAGAAAGAGAAGGACTGGAAAGAGAAGGACTGGAAAGAGAAAGACTGGAAACCTAATACAACCAATTCAACTCTCGAATCAGCGGCCCTCAAACTCAAACACCAAAACGAGTACCTTCTGCATGTCTCAGAGTTGTTGGAAATGGAGGTCGAGGACAGTGCCTATAACGAGCTAAAAAAGGAGTACTTGGACGAAATGAACCGCTCCTTGGCCTTGTACAAGTCCTACTACGACCTCATCTTGAAGTACAGGACGTTGAGAAATAAGTCGCGTGAAAACACACGTGCAAGTTCACGTGATAATCCTGACAAAGAAAACGAGAAAGCTGACAAAGAAGACAAGAGAATGATACGGATTAAGGAAAAGTTGCAGCGAATACAGGTGAATTCGAAGGAGGAGAGTACGAGGAGGGATGTGGAGGAGGTGTTGAGGATGATGAGCGATTGAACGAATGAACGAGCGAAGCGAGTGAGTGAGTGAATGAAAATAACTCATTTACTTTAGCTATTGAAAAATATGTTGGGAACATTTGCACTCAATGTACTCAGTACTCAGAGTTGAAATATCTTGATGCTCAATGTACTAGTATATTCATTATTGAAAATATTACATTCGTACATTTCGCTGCGCTCAATGCACTCAGACTTGAGATCACTACATTCGAAAACTCATTGTCGAGATACGATGGACAATTCGTACATTTATGCTCAATGTACTCAGAATTGAGATCACTACATTCACTCAGAATTGAGATCTACACCCGTTCACTCAGAATTGAGATACGATGCACTACATTCGTACATTTCGCTGCGCTCAATGTACTCAGTACTCAGAATTGAGATCACTACATTCGTACATTTCGCTACGCTCAATTTACTCAGACTCAGAATTGATGATGCACCACATCGTACACTTCTGCGCTCATGTACTCAACATCAAGATATGATGCTACATTCGTACATTTCGCTGCGCTCATGTACTCTCCTAGATATATCGTTATTTCCGATTATTTCATCAACGCCAACCGACTTCAACGCATAAATGTTGTGTCA
This sequence comes from Kodamaea kakaduensis, assembly GCA_030558435.1. Classification (NCBI taxonomy): domain Eukaryota; kingdom Fungi; phylum Ascomycota; class Pichiomycetes; order Serinales; family Debaryomycetaceae; genus Kodamaea; species Kodamaea kakaduensis. The sequence continues at coordinate 107,891 of JAJMSN010000006.1, forward strand.
TAACGGCATTTTCAAAGCGAGACAACAATCGAGCGAGATTTAGAACACAGAGAACAATGGGTGAAGAGACGAGAAGAAACATGTTCAGACGACGTGAGACGAGACAAGAGTGACAAAGAGTGAAAGAGTGAAAGAGTGACAAAGAGACAATGCTGCCAAGATGGAGTGATGATGTGATTGTTGACGAATCTCGCTACGCTCGATTGTTGTTTACGAACCAATACGAGCAAATACGAGCACCCAACACACCACAATTAATACAAACGACCAACGAATAATACAAACGACCAACGAATAATAACAGTAGTAATAATAACAGTAATAATAAGGGTCAGTCAGAAAATGAAGACGAAGTCTATTCATGAAGTTTATTTAAAAATGTCTGAGAAAAATAATGCTCAAAGAAGAAGGAGAAGCGAAGATACGAAATGGGTATTATCAACATCGATGAGGTTACGAGGAAGTGTGGAGATGGTGTAAAGTCCGAAATTATTTTCCAAGGGTTTAAGACCAAGGCAGACCAAGGCAGGGCAGTTTCTTATTCGTGACCAAGGCAGTTTCCAAGGAAGTTTCCAAGGCAGTTCCCAGTTTCTTATTCTTCGCGATTTTCTTACAAGGTGAATTCTATACCTTGTCCTCTGGTCTACACTTGACTACTCGATGCCCCTTATCCCTTCTATTGTACCTTTTTTCCCAACACTGGTTGGTTATCGCTGGCTCTGGCTGTTATCTGCTGGGTGTACTCGTTACTATTTACTACTATTACTCGTATTCACTACTATCACTACTATCACTACTATTCACTCTAATCAGCACTATTCACATTCATTACTATTCACTTGTTTTATCTACTATTTGCACTCGTTACTACTCAACACTCGTGTTTCGCTATTTGCACTACTACTATTCACTCGTTTCAACTCGTTACTATTTGCACACTCAGCACTCGCTTCGCTCGTGTTTCGTAGTGTCAACTTCGCTCGTGTTTCGTAGTGTCAACCTGAAACAATTTCGCTACGCTGCTGTGGGGGTACTGGTATTTTTTCGCTATACTTCGCTAAGCATCAGCGAATCTAGACCGGCACAAAAAAATACCACCGAAAATAAGAGCCTCAAGTGCTTAAGGTGGGCATTGACGTCATAAAGTAATAGCCGGGCGGTAATCATATCGCCGAGGTCATCAAGAGGCAGTGTAGATTACTAGATGTAGATAGATAGAAGATGAGATGACTGAAAACGTAGATGACTGAAAATGTATTACAGAAAGTGTATTACAGAAAAAGTAGATACTAGAAAAGTACTAAATGTACTGGTAGATGTGTACTGCGTAGTATGTACTATACAGTATGTCATGTCCGACGTCTGACTGTCGACGATTTAGTCTGTCTAAACTCTATTTGGAGTGGCACAAAACGTGGATGCAAGAATGACACAGATGTCAAAATAGTCTGTCGAATTTCTGTGCAAATCCACTTTGGTTCTGTTGGGAGAAGCGTAAAGTATAATTGTCGGATTGGGAAGATTAATAAAAACAGTAAACATAATCGAGCAAACAAGCAAACAATCGAGTAAACAGCGAAGCGAGATTGTTTGACTTCATTTCATAATCCCGTTTTGCTCGATTTTTGAACTTCATTTGTTTCAAAATCCGCTTTGCTCGATTGTGAAACAGAAGACAGTACAGACTTGCTTTAATGAAAGACTTTGAATTGAGGGAATAACTGGTGAAACAATCTCGCTTCGCTCGATTGGCCGCTCGATTGTTTTGCAATTACTGATTATTGCATACTCCTACCGACAATTGCAGTCCTCTGAAATTACGTCAATTTTAGGTTAAACTACAGACAGAACAAAGTGGGTCTCGCGCAGAATTCACTATTGAGAACTTTCCATTTATAAAAATTGACTAAGACCACCATGTCTGTCTGGAGATTGTTTATGCTCAGTCGAGCGAACAGTCGAGCGAAGCGAGACTGTTCGACATTAAAAAAGAGAGTACGAATGAACGAGCGAAGCGAGTGAGTGAGTAAGAAAATGAATAAATGAGTGTATGAGTATATGAGTACATGAGTATATGAAGTATGAAGTATGAAGCATGACATGAAATGTACCGACATCAGTGCTACTGTCAAAGTCTGATTTTACATCTATTCTCTATATGTCTAATCTATCATCGAATACTATATTCTGTCTATCATTCTTCTGCTGACAAAAAGGTGGATAAAGGTGCAGTACGATAAGACAAAATGTACAATTTTCTTATCTACTTGACGAAGCAAAGACTGACTCTAAAAATTGTGAGTCCCATAGCATGTGAAGGTCATTTACCAGTCATCGTTGAAACAGTTCCCTGATGGGATTCAGTGCTCATGCTTACTCGATCCATTTGCTAATTCACTCAAGGAACATCTTTGGAAAACTCTAATGACTATCTTGTACTTGTGGGCTTGTGAGAATATAGTAAAACATTTCCATAAAATCATGTTCCTAGTATCTTCAATCCCTCCAGAAGTACATACATAGCATGCGTATCACAAATATGTCATCACAAATATGCGAAAGTGAAATCCTTAACCATCATCAACATATCGCACATAAATAACATTGAGCAAATGTTACTTTACTCCTCGTCCGATGCTCTTAGTAACATCTCGCAAACACTTCAATCATCAAATACACTTGGTCCAATCTTAATCACCTGTTTGACGTTCTTCAGAAACATCCGAGTACAACTAGTAACATCTCACCAAGACTTCAACCATCTTGGTTCAATCTTTCTCACATCGTCGAAGTTTTTCAGAAACATCCCCATACATTCTTATCAATAAAACACTTGTTCAATCAACCACATCAAAGATCAATCATATTCTCCGATATTTTTTGTCGATCTTAACATCAGCATCCGCACACACTTCTGCTTATCACTTCTACTCACTCTTTTGCTTCCTTCATCTCACAACACCAATCATCATAACATCATCACAACATCAAGTGACACCACTTCGTGAGGTATTTTATCAACTAGTACGCCAACTGCATAGATGTTTTCCAACTATTGGTACCATATCAACTAACATCACTTCATTATGCCATTAACTAACATTGTTATTATTCAATGCCACCAAGTAGCATCGACACAACATCTCACGAAGTGAGATGTCCTTTATTCAATGGCATCAACCAATCAACATCTCACTTCATGAGATATTGATTAGTTGATATTATTCTCATCCAAAATAGCCTCACTCACCAGCTTATTAATAATATACTCCCAATCACTCGTCACCACAAAGTAATACTGCAACACCGAAATCAACGCCAACGCCGTAATCATTCCAAACCACAACCCCATCAACTCCAACTTGAAGTAAAACGCACACACAAACGCAAACGGTAACGCAATAAAGTAGTACAGAAAGAGGTTCAAGTAACCTCCAATCTTTTGCCTGCCCTGCCCCCGCAACACACCAGCAGTCGAACACGTGATAAAGTCGCACACCTGGTAGATGGCCGCCACCACAAGCACCTTGGCAGCAAGTGCAATCACCTCCTCGTCGTTGGTATAAAGCAGCGCCAACGAGTGACGGAATATGTATATGAACAGCCCACTAAGCAGTCCCAATACAAGACTCGTCCAAATCAGCGCCCTGCACGCAATAACAGCCAGTGATTTCGAGGCAGCCCCCACAAACCACGCAACTTTGGTCGAGGTGGTGATCGACAACGCCATGGGGATCTGGTACAATAACCCAGTCGTGGTGGTCAAGATAGACTGGGCACCAAGCACCGTGGTACCAAATTTCGAAGCTGAAAACGTCAAGATTTCAAACGCCAACCACTCGGCCTCCACCATGAGCACACCAGGGATCGACAAGTCCAACATCCTGTTCCAGTTCCTAAAGTAGATGGGATCAAGTAACGATCTCCGTGGCAAGCACTCGTGGCCCTTCACGAAAAAGATGTAGCCGTAAATCATCAAACACATGGCCCAGTCTGCAATGGTCACCGATAATGGAGCACCAATGAAGCCCAACCCAAAACGTGGGTCCCATACCAAATAGTAATTGAGAATCGCATTCAAGGGAGCACACACAAAAAGCACATATGTCAGGGCATGGAAAATACCCTGGCACTGCAAAAAGTGAGTGGCACTCTCAAACAAAATGTAACCGGGGATACCTGCCGAAGCCACCTTCAAGTACTTTGCGGCAAGATGGCACAATTCACGCTGGTCCTCACCCACAATCGCAGACAAAATGGGCTCTGCCCCCCATACCCACAAAACAAACATGGGGATAAACAAAAGAAGAAGAAGGTACGAACACCTAATGAAATGCACTCCAACCATCTTGTACTCTCCCCTACTGTATGCCTGGGCACAAAGCGTATCCAAACAAGTGGAAATACCCTGAATAATCGCATACGCCGAAATGTTTGCAGTCATCGACAGAAGCAGCACTGCGGCAAGTTCTTTCGAGCCCAATCTCCCCACACTGAACACAGAGGCCACAGTGAACGAGTACTTGAGAAGAAATGTAACAATGAGGGGAACAGAGTACCTGAACAAGGCAGTGACTTCGGTCCGCATATCAGTTTCAGGCTCAGCACCCACTGTGTGGGTGCTAATGATCTCGGAAATGTTATCATGGATGGAATGAGTACTTGACCTAGTATGGGTTCTGGTCAATTGCTGGGGGATATTGGGGTTTGCAGCAAATGCCGAGGGTAATTTACCGTCTCCAAGTGAAACTATCGAGGCTCTGCGTTTCTGGACATAGGAGGCGATTTCATCCTCGGTAATGTCTTGAATTGAGTCATAGGATTTGTGGGGGTGGAGAGATGAGTGGAGGGAGGTGTGAGATTTTTTGGGAAGAAGAAGGGGGGAGTCTTTCATAATGAACAATCGAGCGAAGCGAGATTGTTCAGTAGTATTTGAAGATTTGTCAACAATCGAGCGAAGCGAGATTGTTGTTATTATTATTAGTAGTAGTAGTAGAAGTAGTACTCAATTGATAGTTGTACCAGCAATAGTACCAGCAGTATCAGCAGTAGTAGTAGAACCAGTAGTAGTAGTAGTAGAACCAACAGTATCAGCAGTAGTAACAGCAGCAGTAATATCAGCAATACTTGTCCCAATCTATTGTTTGTTTATTTGTTGATATCAGTATTGTGTCTTATCTAAAATTGAAATCTGAAATCTGCGAAATGATTTGTGAGCGGTAATTTGGCAGCAAAACAATTCCCGCAGATAAGGTGGTGGCTTGTTTCAGATAAGAGTGGTTTAGTTATCTGATCGGGTCGGAAGATCAGCGATTAGGTGTGATTAGGTGTGATTAGGTGATTTGATTAGGCTGAGGAGATCAGTGGTAGGTAGATCAGTGGCAATTGTTATGATCTGCAATTTAGCCGCGTGTAGTTGATGTTGTTTTGATCTTGTTTGATCTTGCTTGATCTTGTTTTGTTTGATCTTGTTCGTACTTGACTTGTATACTCTTCACCGTATCTTATCTTCTTATCTTCTATTGTATTGTTCTTGTCTTGCTCTTATCTGTATTTGGTGGTTTATTGTTATCGCGTTCTTTTGCCTTATATATGTTTTTGGTTTGAGCCCTGGCACGTGCGGAGACGATGGAGATCAAAAGTGAGAACAGTGAGAACAGTGAGCGTAGCGAGCTGTTCGAAAGAGCTTAATAGACTATTAGGTATGTAGATGTATTAAGGTGGAGTAGGTGAGGTATCAAGGTGAAGTAGGTGAAGTATTGAGGTGAAGTAGGTGAAATATTGAGGTGGAGTAGGTGAAGTATTAAGGTGAGCTATGTCAAGATATGTTGATATTTTAGGTGGGGCTCCATCTAGATTCAATAGCCACATATCAATTGCACCCGGAAACTCTTCACAACTTTCTCGTAAATTGTATAAATAGTATAAAAAATGAAAGTTCACAATGCAACTTGTGGGGTAATGGTTTTGAGAAACACTTCACTTGGCAACAAAATGAGGTGATTAGAGTAGTTGTAGTTGGAGGAGTTGGATTAGTGGGTAGTTGCAGTAGTAGTAGTACTACTACTAGTAGAGTGCTGATTAATGTCTCGCTTGGAGATCGATGGGCATCGACCAGGGCTCAAAAGGATCTTGCATAAAGTTAAACAGCCGAGCGAAGGTGGAGTAAACAAACAACCGAGCAACCGAGCGAACAATCGAGCGAAGCGAGATTGTTTGAGATTCGCTGATTCTATAGCAGTTTATATTGTATCCACTATTTGTCATAAATTTTCATGAACCACTTTTTTTCATAAATCACTACTTTTCACTTTATTCCACTACTTTGACTTAGATGTTCCACTAGTTTGACTTTAATACTAGTTTCCCTTTATTACTAGTTTCACTTTACTTCACTAGTTTCACTTTATTACTAGTTTCACTTGTTTCAATATTTTTCGCAGTCAACTTTTATGCAGTCAAGTTTTCGCAGCCATTCCAGTTTCAAGTCATTTCACAGACTTTCACTTAATTCCACTTTTCAGTCATTCAGTTTTCCTAATTATCACTTCCCACTTCTTCACTGTCCACTATTCCATTCCCTACTCACATACTACTCATTTCCACTACTCATTTCCACTCATTTCCATTCACTTCCAGTCATCCGTTTCATTCACTTTCACTGACTCAGACATTCCATTCTTCACTATTCTCGTATTTCCACTGGTTTCTCGTATTTCCACTGGTTTTCAACAGTCAGTCAAAACTTGGCATCTCATCAATTGCTGAGACCCAAATTCATGCTCAGCTATGTCTTGCCTCAACTGACTTACTCCCTTTACTTCTTCCTTCGAGCGTCGATACCTTTATCTATAGTACAGATAATGAAGAGATGGGTACTACTGAGGTTGTCGCAACAATTGAGCAAAGCTTACACCACCTACACGTATATCACCATCAAACTTTTTATCTGTTGTCATGGTAGTGAGGGAGAAGAGTAGTTGTCGTTTACTAGAAAGTGGCTCACTTTTAGTGCTTTCAATAGAAGTAACTTGTAATGCTTGATCTTTAAGAAAAAAATGGCTCCTTGATGATGTTTTCTCCTCATGCCAATCCCATTAAACGTCCCTTTCCTGATAATCTTCTGTCTTGACTCTTAATCTTCAATAACCCCAGCAATAGAGGGCAACGCGAGAGACACATTTTGTACACCTTCACTCTAATAAAACACTTATCGTATCTCTAGTAGAGCTATGAAGAGCATACCGCGAGTTGGAAGTAGATCCTCGAGGGGTAGATTATCCTAATCTGTTGATGTTGCTTAGTAGCTGCTTAGTAATGGCTGAGTAATATTTCAGGTTGGCCAACCTAGTTTTAAAAGGGAACACTAAACAGATTATACGAGAGCACAAGTGTAGGAATGAAACTGAAAATAGCTTGTGGTATTTAGTAGAAAGTATAAGTAAAAGTTAAAATGTTTTCAGGTATTCCGCCTAACAAGCTCTAATTGTTCAGCTGAATACTGGTGTGAAGACATTGTTGCACCACTACTAAGTCGTCTATTCAAATTGTCTCTGTTGAGTGAAAAAGTTTCTATGATTACTTCGCTCTATTTCATAATCGCCAAATCTCGCTTGCTCAATTGTCGTCATACAAATAGTCTGCAAATTGATTCTTTCATGACTCTTAATCTGCGCTCAATGACCTTATGTAATACTTGTTGGACTCTACTTACAACCCACCCGCACTTCACTTATCTGACCCATCACTACCTCGATATCATTAAAGATAGTCCAAAGAAGATTGAGCTGAGTAGACTCAAATCTAAAACACCCGTAGATTCAACCCCTACTGAAGTTAAAGGGAAATGTGTAGATTTGAATAGCAAACGTGTAGATCGTGGGCTAGAGATGTGGCAAATCTGATCTCAAAGTTCGCATATCTCACAGGAAAACACCCACGATTCCTTTTGAGTAGACAATCTATAAAATTGTCTAATTTCGACCATCAGTATGGAATATTATGTAATAAATTACATAATACATACAACATGGACAATTAGCGCATTTGACCATGGTAATTCTACCATTATTTACCATGTTTGATTAGTAAAAGCCACCTATTTTCTTTCTCTTTAGTGAAGCCACTTTACATCCATTCATTTTTCATTTACAGACATCATGTACAGACATCATTTACATAATTTAGTCATTTTACCATTTTTTTATTCATTTTCATTCATCATTTGACTCAGCTCTTCATTTTCTGCTCATTAATCAGCACTCGCATCGCGAGTGCTGAATACACTACTCATCAGCAACTCGCTTCGCTCGTTGCTTTACTTTGCAATCTGCAAATTCACGTAATTCACCATCAACCCCACCTCCCTAATCCTCTCATCCCTCCCCCACTCCTCCCCCCCAACCACGATGCCCGCTCGTAACTGGTCGATCTTTGTATCCTTCGGCAACTTGTTCTGCACCACCATGGCGGCCGCAATCTCCTCCACCCCCCCCACGCCCAACATTTTCTCCATGCGGCCAAAACTGATGCTGCGGTAGTACTTGGTCAACACCACGATGTTGCACTCTGCCAAATTGCGATAAAACCAGTTGCGCTCCCACCCCCCAAACAAGGCGTGGTACTCGTTGCTCTCATCGTCCAAAAACTCGTCAAACACCGCTTTCGGCACCAATCTCTGTTTGCTCACCAACTCGTACATTTTTTTGTGTCGCGCATGTTCCAAGTATGCCACCACATTAGGGCGCTTAAAGTCGTAGCTTGCGGCATACAAAAGCTCCTCGATCTTGCGATTGAGCTGCTGTGTGAGTTCGTCGTTTGTACACGAGTTTGCAAGTAGCATTTTCTTGTTGATGAGATCATTGAGGTTGCTTCGGTCCATGACAATGGCCCGAAAGTCACCGCTGAGATCGTTGTACTTGACGCGAATATACTGGTCTAGGTCGCTTTTTCCACTGCTAATGAGCTGTTTGAACTGGGTGTTGTTGGCCATGGTGAAGTATTCTTTGCTGCCGTGCTTCATGGCGTCTTCCCACGCCAAGAGGGCGTTGAGGATGTTGGTGGAGGTCATAGACAACAATGAGCAACAATGAGCGCAGCGAATTGGTGCGAATTGTTGAAAAAATAGTAGCAAAAAGTAGTGAAAGTAGTGAAAGTAGAGAAAATAGTGAGAAAATGGTGAAAGTTTTTGGGAATGTGTGAGAAGTTTGTGAGAGGTTTGTGAGAAGTTTGTGAGAAGTTTGTGAGAAGTTTGCGAGGAATTGTAGAATTAGTGAGAATTGGTGGAAAAATTAGTGAGAATTGTGAGGGCGGAAGAGTTAGTGAGAATTGTGAGAAGCTGGGAAGTTGAGATTGAATGATGAGCATAAAAGCATAACAATCGAGCGAAGCTCGATTGTTATTCAACATATAAGTAAAAGGTTTCTCTCATAAAGTCTCCCTGTTGAGGAATATATTGCATCAAAATAGCGAGTTGCGTGCGAATAGGATAGCGAAATAGTGAAAATAGCGACACAGAATTACGATACCATCCTTTGAAGGATCGCAAACTTTTCTACATAAAGAGGATACTGAATAACCATTTAGATCTTCAACGACCCCATTTCTACTTGTACTTGATCTACTGTCGTTCAGTGGGATCATCCCACTCTCAGTGGTACTACAGATTGTGTTCAATTGTTGAAGGTGAAAGAAGATAGAAGAAAAGAAGATTGAAGAAAAGATGGAAGAAAAGGAGCCTTGATGTCTATGCTGATGAATGTCGTATAAATGTTAATTGTACATGATGTCTTGTTGATGTGGTATCGATGTCGTCTGAAGTTGAATGTCGTATAATTGTACTTGATGTCGGTGTCGTATAATTGTACATGATGTCGTACAATTGTACATGATGTCGCGTTGTCGTTTATATGTCGCATCGTATAGTCATCGTATGTCGCACCCAACGGTTAAACGAGGTGAAAAATTCAGGGTACGAATGGTGATATCGAACGATTCGAGTAATATCGAAGTATCCGAGTAATATCTCACTTCGTTCGATATTACTCGAATACTCTATCCCACAAACCTACACTCTCTTATGCTCTTTCATACCTCTAGATCTTGTAATATCTCACTCGGTCGATATTACTACGTCGTTTACTTTTCGTTCCGATCTCACTTCGTTCGATATTCAATCTTCGTTTATTTTTCGAATATCTCACTTCGTTCGATATTCTCATCCGATGAAACTCTTCTACTACGTCGTCCTCCCCTTCCTCCTCTACCAGGTCTTTGAGAAACTCTTCGAGGTCTTCCTCCCCCACTGTTATGTTTTTGACAAGGAAGTCCTCAGAAGTCTCGCCGAAGAGGTCGTTGCCAAACACCCAGATGGTAATGCCACTGCCATCATGATTGATCTCGCACCCAAAATCAAGGAAAAGTACCCGCAGTACACCAACGATCTCAACTTTGACGATTGGGTCTACAACAACGCCGGAAATGCAATGGGTACCATGTTCATCTTGCACGCTTCCATCTCCGAATACCTCATTTTTTTCGGCACGGCCATCGGAACTGAGGGCCACACAGGTGTGCACTTTGCCGACGATTACTTCACTATTCTCACCGGAGAACAGCGTGCTGCGTACCCCGGTGCTTTGACCCCAGAGATTTACCTCCCCGGCCAAACTCACCACCTTCCAAGAGGTCACGTTAAACAGTACTCGATGCCGGGTGGTGCTTTTGCCATGGAGTACGCCAGAGGTTGGATTCCAGCAATGTTGCCGTTTGGGTTCATTGAGGTGATTGCAAGTACTTTGGACTTTGGAAGTTTCGGAAGGACCGTTTGGTTTACGGGGAAGGATATGGTGAAGCATTTGGTGAGGGGAAAATTATAGAATATTCATGAATACGAAGTATTCATGAGCATTCCAAAAGTATTTATCTTCATATATCAAAACATGCTAACATGCTCATACCTAATAATGAAGTACTTTGAATGATTATGTAATTGATGACTAATGAAGGTCAGATGAACAGAAGGAAGTAGAGTTGTTAGCAAATGAATGACGACTTGAGGCTTCAAAGAAGTTTGTGGAAGTTTAAGAAGATCTGTAGAAGTTTTAGTAGATGATTATGTAGAAGTCTAGTGAGCACACAATCGCTCCCTCCTCTATGCTTCCATTTCGAAAAACCCAAAATTTTGAATGTAAATGAGAGAAAAACACTGAAATTCAAAAACATGAAGGTATATGGCCCCAGGAACACGTCAACTCCCTTTAAACCCCCATTTTGCGCCCTTTAAAACAAGGACCTCTTCTGTTGACTCTTAATTTGGGTGCTCTTTCACAGCACGGGTGGTTAGTGTAGTGGTTAACATATTTGCCTTCCAAGCAGGTGCCATGGGTTCGATTCCCGTACCACTCATTTTTGAACAACGAGCGAAGTCGTTCAGTTTTTAACTTTTAGTAGATTAGTGATACTACTCATTATTCACCTTCCCTTCACTCGTTTAGTTGCAACCACTTAGTCTATAATAATCTCTGTGAAAAACGTGGATGTCATTTGACGTTTAACCATATGAACATTCAAGGCTCCATTCACCTTTTCACTCCAAACATATTAACTTCTACTTTAACATTCAGAAAAATTTCCCTCACAAACTTTACTCAGTGTGTTTGGTTTAGTCTTATTCGTTGGTTGTCTCACTCTGGATCATCATATTTTAATGTTGGTGTTTTGAGAGAGAAAGGTTCTCCCTTTTTTTTAAGACTTTTTTTTAAGACTTATACTTGTGAGTATAAGAGATTGATATTCGTCTAAAAAAGAAGACTTCACTCTCTGATCAGCTACTCACAAAAAGGTCTTTTCGCATGGATTCGTTCTTCTATGCTGTACTTATTCTTTAATTATTAATGAGTAAGGGTGACTGCATTTAAAGTAATGAGAAGACTGTCACTAATGAGAATTGGAGTTCATTTTTTCTTTTCAGGCATTGATTCCAGTAACAGCACACTTGCAATCAAACTCTCTAGATGATAGCGGATTCCCTTGCTTATCTGTGAAATTGGTTTCCTCAATATGACAGTACCATCATAGTTTTCCATTTAGCAATTGCTGCAATCGCTACTTTTTACGCCAAATGGTAACAGTAAGCCAGCAGGTCATTGAAGTCAGAATATCTGGTCATTGAAGTCAGCATCTGGTTAATTATCACTAGAACTCGCCAACTGGACTTTGATCTAGAATGAGCATCTCAATAATTGGGAGAAAAGAGCTCTGGTGGTGCTCATTAATTCCACTATTTTTCGCAACCACTTCCAATTCCAGTCATGTTAAACATACCAGGTTAGAAAAACCAAGAAAAAATGTGAAAGTCGATTAGAATGAGGAGTAAATGTTATCAGCTTGTGGATACCCTCACAGTGTTGTTCGACTTCTTTGATCTATTCGCTAACTCACTGATTTTTACTAACCCACTAATTTTTCAATTCCCATTAATTTTTCAATTTCCACTAATTTTTCAATTCCCACTAATTCTTCTATTCCCACTAATTTTTCAATTCCCACTAATTTTTCAATTTCCACTAATTCTTCTATTCCCACTAATTCTTCAATTCCCACTAATTCTTCAATTCCCACTAATTCACTAATTCATCACACTTTCACAGATTCTTTTACCCTTCTTTCCCTCTACCTCAACTCTTCACAACTTCTGATCTGTCCCTTTTCCTTCATATGATGTTCTTAATCATACTTCACGGGTAAATATAAAAGATTTTCTAGTAGGATATGTTAATTTGGTAAGTGGTGAAATTCAAAATAGGATGTTTGCTCTCGCTAATTTCGTTGCACTAATTCTGCACTTCTCGCTGATTTTTCGATGCTATTTCTCATTTCTCTGTCTTTATTTCTCTATCTCTATTTCTCGCTATTTTTTCTGTGTCTGTCTCGCTATTTTTCTCCATTTCTCCATTTTCACTCTTTTCCATATCAATTTCTCGCTATTTTTTCTGTGTCCCTCGCTATATCACTTCCTCTCTATTTTTCTGTCTATTTTTCTCGCTGTTTTCTCGCTATTTGCCCCATCTCTCTATTTTTCTCGCTATTTCCCCATATTCTCTTCCTATTTCTCTACCTCTACCTCTTTATTCTTCACTATTTCACTATTTTTCATCATCATCTACCCCTAAATCTACCTGTCTCTCTTCCATCTTCTCTATTTCTCTATTTTTCACTATTATCCATCGCTAAACCTTTCTATTTCTCTACTTCTTTATTCTCTTCTCTATTTCTTTACTCTCTTTATTTCAGTCTACAATTTCGCAGCGCGAAATTATAGAAAACTAAGCGTTCTAGATTAATGAACCTCAACGGCGACGTCCCCGATGACACCCTCATCGACTCCATCTTCTCCGAACGCCGCACAGAACACGCCGACGATGCCATTGATTACGAAGACATCGATGAACTTGCCGATGAAGAACCACTAGGTCTCTCGCCCATGGGTGAAATCGAGCCTGAAGAAGCACAACTCCAAGACCAGGCCGACGACGAGTTCAATGCGCTCTATGGTTCCGATGATGACGGACTTCCCGAGCTCTCTGGCCAACCCGAGGTGTTTGATGAGCTCCAGTTTGAGTCGCCCGAAGATTCCCACAAACGCAAAATCGAAGACTCTGAGCGCCGGGAGGCGAAAAGGCGCAAGCTCGAACAGGTGGTGAAGCGCATGGAGGCAAAGCGTCTCAAGCGCAATATCCGCTACCACTACCCCGGGTACTCCAAGACTAAGCCGTTCAACTTTCACCTTTTCTTCAACCCGGCTCCGCTCTACTACCGCGGCACCCAGCCCACCATCTCGTTGCGGCTGTATATCAAGCCGCTAGTGCCCACAAAACTCTCGTTGGAGTTTGCCCCAGATGAGAGGCGCATCTTTACCAAAAACTTGGACTCGGAGCGCAGGGACCATGTACTGCAGATAACACAGGGCGACCTCGACTTTATTGAGGAAATCAATGGGCGTCTGATGGATTCTTTCCTCAGAGAAAATGCCTTTATAAAGAGAGATTGGTCGAGTCACGATAAGTTTACAGACTTTTCGAAGGATTTGATATTGTCGACCACAGATTGGGATGATGAGTGGATAATAGGTGGGGGTGAAAAAGAGGAAGAAGGAAAACAAGAAGTAAAAGGAATTGGACAAGAAATAGGAAGAAGAGAAAGGATTCAAAGAGAAGAAAGAGAAATAGGAAGAATAGGAAAAGATGAGGGCGACCTCTCCAAATATAAAAACCCACTTGGACTTGACTTTTCATTTTATGACGATGATGCCATTCTTAATGGACAACTCGATACGCTGGTTGTTAAACTCGATATGAACGACCCCAATCTCATTTTCGTGCCTGCCGAAAAAAGCAAGGCGCCACCCCAGCTTCTTGGAAAGTTCAATCTTTCCAACGACAAAGAGTACGAGATTCTCAAGAATAATTACAACACCAAACAACGTTCTCAATTGAGTAACCTCAACATCGAGCACTCCGTACCCGCACTCCGTCTACAAACCCCCTACTATAAAGTGCGGCTTTCCAAAGAAGAAAGTCGGTACTTCCACCGTCCACGTTTTGTTGTGCGGCCCAATGCCAGTATCAACTTTTCGCGTTTGCGCGTACGGAAAAAGAAAAAGGACCGCGGTAAGAGTTTGAGCGAAGTGTTTGCGCGTTCCGCAGACTTGACCACCACAGATACGGCTCCTCTCATTGGAATGGAGTACTCGGAAGAGTACCCGCTCATTCTTTCCAATTTCGGAATGTGCTCCAAGCTCATCAACTATTATAGAAAAGAGCGCGAAGACGATACACTGCGTCCCAAGACTCAAATGGGAGAGACGCATGTGCTAGGAGTCGAGGACCGGTCGCCGTTCTGGAATTTTGGTGAGGTTGCGCCGGGGGATTTTGTGCCCACACTCTACAACAATATGTTGCGCGCACCAATTTTCAAGCACGATACGAAAAACACTGATTTCCTCTTGATTCAGAGCCTGGGGGCGGGGAATCACCAGCGGCACTTTTTGCGCAGTATCAACTTTATGTTTGCGGTGGGAGATGTTTTTCCTGCGGTGGAAGTTCCTGCTCCACATTCACGTAAAGTGACCAATACCTCCAAAAACCGGTTAAAGATGGTTGTTTTCCGTGTGATGAACAACAATGGGGTTGCGCGCGTGTCTGTCAAGGACGTTTCGCGCCACTTTCCAGATCAGAACGATATGCAAAACAGACAACGGCTCAAGGAGTTTATGGAGTACCAAAGACAGGGAGATGATCAAGGATTCTGGAAAATCAAAGGGCAGGACCACGTTCCAAATGAGGATGAGATTCGCACAATGATCACACCCGAAGATTGTGCGCTTTTGGACAGTATGCAACATGGTCAGCAGTTGTTGGAAGACATACAAACGCTTTTTGGGGACGACTCCAAAAAGGAAGAGTTGAAGAAGGAAAAACGTGAAAAGATGAGGGAAGAGAGGGAGGGACGTGCGCTCGCGGCCTTGGAAAACGACGAGTATAAACCGAAAAAGACGGAAAAGGAAAAGGTGAGGCGTCCCAGAGACCCGGATGCGGAAATCGATATTGATGAAGAATTGGCTCCGTGGAACCTCACACGTAACTTTTTGAACTCGAACCTGACCAAAACAATGCTCCAGTTGAATGGAGAGGGTGATCCTACTGGTATTGGATTGGGGTTCTCGTTGATGAGAAGTACACAGAAAAACGGGTTCCATCCACTTTTTGGTCCACGCAAGGAACACTTGCCGAAAAACAACACTGCGCTGCACCAGCAAAAGCTCTATGAGGCTGAAATCAAGCGTATTTGGTACTCGCAAAGACTGTCGTTGGTGGACCATGGGCAGGGGTTCAGTCTCCAGACGATTTACGACGAGTATGCGCCAATGGACCATGAAAAGTATATCAAGCAGAAAATCAAAGAGGACTGGAAAAAGGAAGCAAAGGCAAAGGGTGGTGTGAGTGACGAGGGTAAAGTGTTGAAAATTACGCGGAGGGTGCGTGATGAAAACGGAATTGTGCACCGTAAAGTGGAGACTGTGACTGACCCAAGACTCATCAAGGCGTATATCAGAAGAAGAAAGGTGATTGAGGATGAGTTGTTGAAGAATGCGGATGTTGGGGATATTCTTCCTACAAATGACAAGGAATTGAACAAGATTAGAAAGCGGGCATTGGAGAACAAATTGGCCAACTTTATCAAAAGATCAAAGCAGTCCAAGGCGAAGAAACCGCCGAAATTCTCGTTGCATGCGGCTGCGGCTGCGGGGGGGAAGATTATTGATGCAAACACGGTGATTTTGCCAGATGGACTGTATGCTATAGGGGGGAAGGGGATCGGGAAGGGGAATGCGTCGAATAGACGGTGTACGCTGTGTGGAGCATTTGGGCATATCAAGACGAAAAAGACGTGCCCGATGTATGAAAAGACAAAGGGAGGAAAGATTGATGTGAAGGATTTGCCATTGGAGGAGAGACCGCAAGGGTTTTTGGATATGCAGAGGGAGATTGAGGAGGCAAAGAGGAGGGAGGGAAAGTAACAAGATCGAAGTAACATCTCCTTCGGAGATGTTACTGAGATGTTGCTGACATTGAGATAATTCAACATCGACGAAGGAGATGTTGTTAATTATGTGAAGGTTCAGATGTATTAGATGCACTGAGATGTTACTTCTGAAAAGGAACTGATGTTACAGAAATGAAACTTGCTGAACAGTGACTGAGATATTGAAAAGTGATGTTACTGGTTCTGATGTTGAGATGTACTTAAATACCAGACGCCATTAACTCCAGAGAATGTTGCTAATTGGAAGGTTTTGCTACTACATTTATTGCTGAAATATTCACAGACTCTCAATCTCAAAGATGCTCACATTTGATGACATTACGATACTCAATCGATTCATCTTGGTCAATAAACATGATCAGTTCAACCTCACTAAATATCAAAAATCCACTGAATGAATGTACGAATATATTAGCGTAGTGAATAGTAAACAATGAGCAGTAAACAATGAGCGAAGCGAATTGTTTACGATAAACATAAATAGTAGAAAGTATTATATCGTCCTGCATAATACAACTAAGCCCCACTTGGCACCTCCTTCCTCAACTTGGCATCCCTTCCTCCTTCCAACGTGGCACCCTTGGCACCCCTTCACTAACATTGAAGAACTTGAAAGAATTATGCACACATCTCTATTCTCACTAAATCAACGAGGGTGAGTGTGGGTGAAAGTGGATTTTCGAGTATGGGTCATATTGATGGAATATTCCAGATTAATTGACATGAAGTGACCGCCGGTGAAGATAGAAGTTAGGTAAAAAATTGATCTGTTTTTCCAAATTTTCAAACTACAATCTGCTTATGTACTTTGGGTATTGAATGCTCTGAGAAGATCGACCTGAGTAAATTTTGGGTGCAAATTTTGGTCAATAATCGAGCGAGCGAGATTATTAAGAACAGATTAGATGCGTGCTTCAATTTCAAACTTCAATATCAATCAATATCAATAATATTCATCAATATCGTTTCAATAAGATTCAATATCAATAGTATCTATTATCAATCTCACCTCGATGACCTTCAATGGCTGCGAAAAAATGCAGCCAATATCACTCTTCCCACTTTCATTTCTCACCACTTAAGAATAAAACTGAGTCCAGATGCTATCAAGTTCAATCCAATCCAGTCAAGCAAGTTTATCATATAACTCGCTTAATGCTCACTCATTGGACGTAGTGCAACTCTCATCAAGCACAGAGATACTTGATTTTAGGACTCTTTATTTGCTCTAGGTTCTTCTATACCTAGAACGCTTCATCGACAACCTTCTCTCAAATCTTCCTTTCATTTGCTGGCCCCAGGAAATTCTACGATTACCAGGTGCAACTATAAATTCACTCAATTGTCAACTTTGAATGTAGTAAATCATTATGTTTTGTCAAGGTGACAAGAGAAAAGTTGAAGAAAGTGAGGGAGGTTAATATGGAAATTTGAGTAATTCGCAACCTTAACTCATTCGTCATAGCAAGTCATACAAGTTATACAATCATACTCACACGCCAACACTCACACAATCTCACTTCCCTCGATTACTCGCTTCATCAGCCTCACAGGGCTGTTGGGGAATTGTACTGCATATAACACTAGTAGTTGAGCACTTTTCTTGATTATCTTGTAATTCTCAATCGCTAAGATCAGAATGGAAGTGGCTGTATAGAAGTAGTTGTAGGGAAGTGATTGTAGGGAAGTGATTGTAGGGAAGTGATTGTAGGGAAGTGGTTGTAGGGAAGTGGCTGTAGAAGTTGTATTCTCGTCACACAGTGTAAATATCATACCCGCTTACCCCTACCATAAAGACCTTCCAAGACTTTTTTCATCATTTTGAAGATCTCATCATATTTAAAAGAGCCATATGAACCTCCATCTCGAGTACTGACTTGTAAGGTTTTCTTTTGGTGGAGAAGTAAAATGATTTGTTGGGATAGTAGTATGAAATTTACGCTGGCTGCAAAAAACGAAAGGTTGCAAGTGACGGACACTTTTGGAATAATCAAGTCTCTATAAACTTTGAAGAAACTAATAGTCAAACAACGTACTCATTACTCAAATGCACCCTAGTATTCCACTAAGCTCGTTCTACTGCCAAGTTGGCCCGCTTTCCAAAATCATGCCTCATTCCGAATGAAGACAAGAGCAGAAGAAGGGAATGAAAAATTAATAGACGCAAACTAGAGGTTAGTGCCTAGTGTACTGTAAAGAAAGAGAGTGTAATAAAGTGTACTGCATATATTTGACTCTTAATCTGTATCATATAAGTTCAGCCTTTGAAATGTTCTACTGAGCAGTCTTGCTCAATTGTTCTTCCACTTCGCACAATTGTACTCTTCAAACAGCGTTGGGATCTCCTTTTCTATTGAAAAGTGAAGCTTTTCCTCAATTGAGCGTTTCTGTAGGATGAGCGATTACAATGCACTTTCTTGTACTACTTTGCTTTTACTACTTTTACTTGTACTCAGTCTAGCTTTGAAACGAGTAGCGAAATGTTCTTTTTTATTCTTCAACAATCAGCGAAATTGTTCATGTTCTACCAAATGCTCTTCCGTTCGAATAATTGAGAGTAGCGAAGTTGTTCTTCAATGTTCCACCAAATAAATTCTTTCTACTCAAACACGCTTTGCTCAATTGTTCTACCAATGGCTGACTTTTCACTCAATCAATTGACCATGATCATTTCCTTTTTCTCTCCAACAATCCACTCAAATGTTCCACTTGGTCCTTTCCTTTCGCACAATAAAGAAGAGCGAAATTGTTCAATTGTTCAATGCTCTAAAACTGTTCTTTATTCACTTGAAAGTTGCTCATTGTTTCTGATTGTTCCTAGTTCTACTCTTTTCACTTGAACAATTGAGCGAAGCGAAATTGTTCAAATTTGCTCAAATTTGTTCTACCAAATGTTCTACTTCTCCCGAACGATTTCGCTTCATTGTTTATCAATTATTCTACCAAATGTCTCTTTTCTTTCGAACAATTTAGCGAAGCGAAATTGTTCGTGTTCTTCTTCCCTTTAAAATTCTTCCCTTTCTACTCGAACAATTTCGCTCCGCTCAATTGTTCGTGAATTATTCTTCCCTTTCTACTCGAACAATTTCGCTTCGCTCAATTGTTCAACCAAATCCTGTCTACTCTTTTCGAACAACTTCGCTTCGCTCAATTGTTCAATCCTGTCTACTCAAACAACTCGCTTCGCTCGTTGTTCTCGTTTTCTATCTCAATTATATTATCTATGAGTATGCTATCTCGTTATCGTCAGCGATTGACCGATCAAGTGTCATGACATCTATTATACAGACTCTCAATGAGCATGAGCATGCACCAGTCGTGCACGTATTTTTGTTTTTATTATTCCTCCTCAATGGCTCATCAGCCCTCAATTGTTCTATTCGTTATTCATCAACGAGTCACACCAACCTTGGTTGTCTCAGTTATGACTCACAGTTACATGTTGACTCAAACATCAAAACTCTCAACATTGAGTGGGATGTTTCCATTTCCTCAATGACATTCACTTCCAATGTTAGACATTACTTCGCATCATGTGTCAACTTCAAATGAGATGTTTGATTAAAAAGATCACTGCGATGTTGAATGATGTGATCACTGCGATGTTGAGTGATGTTGATCACTCAGATGTTGAATCATGTTGAATACTCAGATGTTGAGTGATCTTCATCACCAACTCATCTCGCTTCATCAATGTTTGTCTCTGGCTTCACTCAATGTTTTTCTAGTCACGGAGCTCAATTGTGTGTATTAATTGTATTCTCACAAACAATCTCGCAAACAATCTCGCTACGCTCGATTGTGTGCTCGATTGTTTGAATGTGAACGAATCGTCATCTAATCACTCACAACATATTGCGAAGCAATATGTTGTGAGAATCCGTTGGGCTCATGTAACACATCTCGCTACGCTCGATGTGCTACATGTTATAGCCCCCCAACTGCAACAACAGCTTCGCCACTGAAAAACTATTGGGCGTCCCAAAACTCTGTATCGGGCTGCTCAGCAAAATATCCTTCTTGCGTCCAGCCTGCTGGTCCTCATGTCGCGTAATCGTCACATCCCCATCCTCATCTATCGTGGTGTCATCGTGCAAAAGATTCCGTGTAGATGCATTCTTTATAGGTGTTTTAAGAATCTTATTAATTGAAGGAAGTTTCTTCTCCTCATTGTTTTCACTGCCCTCCCCCTCCACCTTACCCTCCTTATCAAGTCTTTTCCCACTCTCTCCCTCCCTCCAATAAACCAGCTCCCTCTTTATTTGGAACAACCTGAGTCTACTTTTCTGCGAGGCTATATGGGAAAGATCGTAAGTCCTTGCCTCATTAAGCAGCGACCTCAAATCACCATCTATCGTTGTTTTCGACGGCCCAATCACAATGGACCGCCCCGTGTGTACTTCCCGGCTCTGTTGCAACTTGTAAAGTGCAAGTTGGAGCTTGAGTTTGAGTTTCGTCGCAGCCAATCCGGCCTTGTTGCTCTTAACAATCAGCAGAAGTCGACGGTGGTGCGGCAGCACAGACCGAAATTCAGAAAACAGGTGGGAGAGCCCGACCCCTCCCAGTCCACCCAGTCCTCCACCTAATCCACTAAACCCACTAAATCCACTCAGTCCTCCAACTCCACCTCCTCCCAACCCACTCAGTCCTTGTCCACCCACTCCACCCGCTCCCGACTTACGAAGGGGACGAACTGAAAAAGACTTGGAGTAGGAAGCACGCTCTGGAGGAGGCGAGCGTTTCTTCTTGAAATCAATGCTGTTGAGACGAGAGTCTGCTATAGGCGCTAAGGCCACTCTATTCGACATGGTGAAGGGATTAAATTTTGCGACGCGAGCAAAAGTAGTGCACAGGAAAGCGCGTCGCGAAAAGAGGTTACAAAGTAGTGAAAGTAGAAGCAAGAAGGTGTTTACACCTTCTTGCTACTACTTTTACTACTTTACTCACTATTATCTATTCAGTTTGTGATGATTACTCCTATTATTACTATTATTGCTATTGCTTCTACTATTACTATTACTACTACTACTATTACTACTGCTACTACTATTACTACTGCTACTACTATTACTACTGCTACTACTATTACTACTGCTACTACTATCACTACTTCTACTCCTACTTCTACTTCCACATCTGCTCACAATTTCGCTTCGCTCAATTGTATCGCTTCTCAATTGTGAATGACAATTGCACTAATTGTCTCATTCTAATTATACCTTCCAATTATAGAAAATAGAGTTTAGTAAAGATAATTGGTCCGTATCAATACCAATTCATATTGCTACTAACTCGTAAATCGCTCCTCTTTAATCTTTACTACTCTTTACTCTTTACTACTCTTTACTCTTTACTACTCTTTACTCTTTACTACTCTTCACTCTACTCAGCCAGTCACCATCTTTATTACTCGACAAATTCGCTTCGCTCATTTGTCAGTGTATCGCGTCGTGTTTCTGTTTGACCATCTTTGGTAATGGCCGCCTTTTGTGGTTTGTGATCTGTTTATGTAACTTTGATGGATACAATTATCGAAATATCAACATCAAACATAATCAAACATAATCAAACAATATGCAAACAATGAGCGAAGCGAATTGTTTGAGATCTAATGTGTTTAGCACCTTTCTTTTTGCAGGTCTCTTTCTCAATTTTTCCTGCTCTTAGAATTTCTTCTCTTACTATTCTTCCTTTCTTTACTCTTTCTATTCTTTCTATCCTTTTTACTTCTTCTACTTCTACTTCTACCTCTACTTCTTCACTTCTACTTCTACTTCTCTTCTACTCCTACTTTATCCGTTTCTCAATTTGCTCCGCTCAATTGTGCCAATTGCCAATTGTGCCAATTATTGACAATTGCAAACAATAATGTCATCTCATCGCAAAATTACACTCAATACACCAAATACTGAAATACACGGCACTACAAATACACTGCTACAAATACACTTACTACAAATACTACAAACACTACACCTCCCATCCTAAACCACGATGATCTCGCGTTTCTGTGCTCCATCGTAAGCGAAATTTCAAAACATGGCGAAACCTTGTTGGTGGTACAAAATGGGATTTCCGACTCGGGACGATTTGCGCCCGATTTGGCAAGCGAGATCTGGCTAAAAATAGTGAGACCTTTCAATGAGCGAGGAAACCTTCAATTCGCGAAGCGAATTGATGGTTTACGAGTGAATTGAATGGTCTCACACACAAATGGTTCACATTCAATGAGCGAAGCGAGTTGAGCGTACATAAATAGCCATACAAATGGTCATACAAATAGTCATACAAATGGTTATACAAATAGTCATACAAATGGTCATACAAATAGTCATACAAATGGTCATACAAATGGCCATACAAATTGATCAGAGCGGTTTTAAACGTTCAATATTAGCAAGTAATCAGCATAGATTCACCAGTACATCATATAACATCTCTCTTTTGACACTCCTGAAGTATTTTTTCTCTTTTTGGAAGATATTATGGAAAACATGTCAACCCACTGTCTTTTCTTGTTGCTGATTTGATCTCATCCTGTCTTTTCACCTACCTTTCAACCTACCGTATAAGCCACCATATTGACTAAAACAACACGTACCATAACACATCTACAACACCACCCACCCTACCTATCTTTCGCGTCGCTTATGTAATATACGCGGTGGTTTCACCCAAATAGGTATCGTGATGATCACATGATGAAAAGGGTTCATGTGCTCGAGTAAGGAGTAGTTCGTGGTGGGTGTTTTGAGTGCTTCGTATTGCATTCAGTCGTATTCAGTTGTAGTCACTTGACTCACTGTACTCATTCTACCACTCACACTACTCATTCTATCACTCACACTGACACTTTACTCACTTCTACTTATTGTATACTCAAATCAATTTACTCATACATACTTCACAGGTAACTCTCAAACAATCTCGCTGCGCTCGATTGTTTGATCGTTTGCTCGATTGTTGAATTGTTCGATTGTTCGAATTCCCAGACCCTTGAATGTCACAACCTTCATTACCCTTTAGGCACTCCAGCTGCAAAATTCCCCTAGATGGATAATCGGATCAGGGGTGACAGAATGTGGGGAGAAATGTTGGAGATATTGCAACATTTCAGCTAAATGCATTCGCAGCACTTATGTAGTGTTGTCCTGGTAGCTTGATGGTTCACTCGATTGTTCGATCGTTCGATTGCTTGATTCGACTGGCTGCGAAAAAAAAGTGCTTACTTCTTGTTCAGAAGTAACAAGAAGATGCCGCGTCGTAGATTTGAAAGCCCCCAAATATCGAAGACAGTTACTTACATATCTGAAAAGTACTAATCTCTATTATTTTCTACTAATCTCTACTATTCTCTGGCCATCTCCGACTACTAATCCCTTAAACTAATGCACTAACCTCGCCTTTTCAACCAATGCTTTGAGACCCAACGAGATTTAAAGCTCAAAGGAGAAATAAGAGTGTGGCTTCGCTGGGTTGTCAATCTATTCTTTAAGACACTGATTTAAAAGAATTTCATTGAACAGAAACCTCGACAGCCTGACATGTTGCGGCGCAGTCCGAGAGCCATATATGCGAAGCGAATCTGACCCAGCAAAATTCAAGAGGGCAGTTTCTAGTAGAGACAAGAAGTAATTATATTTCGATCTTTTATTAACGAATGAACAGCGAAGCGAGTGAGTGGGTGAGTATTGAGGCAGTAACCTGGAAGAATATCAATTGAGCGAGGCACACACTTCACAATGTTCATATTCTCTGTTCAAGATCAGTTCACGAACAATTGAGCGAAGTACCACTTTACTCACTTCAAAGTTCGTAGTGTCACTTGTTCGCTCATCAAGATCAATCCACGAACAATTTCGCTTCGCTCAATTGTTCGCGTTGTTAGCTCACTTTGACTGAGAGTTGAATTGATTGTAGCTTGTCTCAGCCGATGACCACAATGATTGTAAAGAATGTTTGCTTGACATCATTTTGCCGAAAATAGCTCCTTGTGAATTAGCTGTTTTGACTCTAAGCTGTCTTAAGACTACTTTGCTTTAGTATCAGTTGAAGGTACCTAGGAGTGCGATTGAGTTTGTCCAAACAGGTTATGCCCTTGCCATTTCCAACGACCATTCCCATCTCGCTCGACTTTTGTACCTAAACAACTTGCTCGTCGAAGAATACCGCGTGGCTGCAACAAAATGTATTTCTGCAGGAAACGAATGTTGCAATTTGCCAATTTGGGAAGTGCTGAGCCAACAACTAGCAAATAACTAGCAAATAACATGAGCGTAGCAAATGTTGTTTGCTAGGTTGTTTTCTTTCATAATCTTCATAAGTCATTCTTCTTCATATGCTCTTCTTCATATTATCTCTCATAATCTTCATAAGTCATTCTTATATGTTCTTCATATTTTCTCTGTCTTCTCGAACACTTCGCTCAGTTCATTCTCATCTAACTGAACAATCTCAAGTTGTTCACACTTTACATGGCTTTTTCATAGATATCTAGTGGGGTAAATGGAGTAGTTGAAGATTCAAGTACCAATACATAATTGCCTACACTCATCACACCGACTACATATACAATAATCCTACAGTAAGATATAAATGGTATCTTGTTTGAGCATGAGCACGTCAGAGAAACGGTTATTAATGTCCACACTCGATGTTAATCTGGCTCTATATGCTCCATCTATTTCAAATCTGACTGGAAAATTCTCTTCTCTACTACTCTCTCACTAACAATTCCCATTAATTCCCAAACTCCCACTTCACACTTCCACTTTCGCATAGATTCGCTTCGCTCATATATGCTCATTTCCCTCAGTATTTCCACTACCCACTACCTCCACTCCCTCACTTTTCTCATTTCAAGAACATCTTCAACCTCATTCTACAAAGCCACCCTCAAGTGCTCTTGAAAGTGATGAATTAGTAACAAGGATTAGTAATGCCTCACTAAAAGCGGTGTTAGTGACATTAATAGTGAAGAGAAGGAAGATAAGAAAAGATCCTATTCTTGAATAATCACCTTGCTCACGCACCCTTACATATTCTGTAGTTCCCATCATCCCATCCACCATCTCAATTCCTCTCCATACACTCACCATCATCTAATCAATCTCGCTCGGCTCGATTGACTCACCATCATCTAATCAATCTCGCTCGGCTCGATTGACTCACCATCATCTATTCAATCTCGCTCCGCTCGATTGACTTGATTGAATTGATTACCTAATAATCTTATCTAAATCGACTTCACAATCTTATCACACATTACTAGCGCTTCTCAACCGCCGCTAGTATTACCCCTTAACTTTACTAGCCTTACTAAACTACCCTTACCCTTTAGGTCTACTCAATCACTACCACTAAACTCGCTGCGCTCGTTTAGGATGTTACGCTCCAAACTATCACTGCTCCGTGAGTACCTCACCCCCATCAATGCCAACTCCAATTTCGCTGAAACTGGCGAGATATCCCCCGACGAGTTCGTCGCTGCCGGCGACTACCTCACCCTAAAGTTCCCCACCTGGCAATGGTCCCTGTGCCCCAAGGGACTCGCAAAACTGTTCTTGCCCCCCGACAAACAGTACCTCGTTACCAAGCACGTCCCCCTGTACCAGCGGGCCACCGCGTGTGTTTCCGCTGGCGGAGACGCTGAAGCGGGCGAAGACGAGGAAGAGGGCTGGGTCATCAACAAAACTGCAACCAAACAAGAGGAAGTCGAGGACATTGAGGACTTGGAAATGGACGACGACTTTGATGACCTCGAGGTCATTGACAACGATGGAAATTTGCGCCGCTATGATTTGTACATCACGTACCTGACTTCGTACCGTGTACCAAAATTGTACCTCGTGGGCTACTCGTCGGGCATTCCGTTGTTACCGAAACAGATGTTTGAGGATATCAACTCGGATTACAAGGATAAAACAGCAACGATCGAGCAGCTTCCAGTGGCACAAAACACTACATCGGTGCTGATTCACCCGTGCAAGCACCTGAATGTCATGAGGGTTTTGATGAAACATAGCAAGGATGTGCGTGTGGACCACTACTTGGTGATTTTTCTAAAGTTCGTGGCAAGCGTGATTCCGGGAATAGAATATGATTATACGATGGATGCTTTATAGCTAGCTTTCTAGAGCGAAGCTCTAGGAAGCTAAGTAATCCATTGCGTTTCCATTACTTCCATTACTTTATTGCACTCCATTTCCATCGTATTTCCTTACACTTCCATTGTACTTCCATTACTCCACTTTTACTTTCCACTTACACTTTACAAGAATTACGAGGCTATTTGTACTGAGGACTGATACTGATACTGATTACTGATGCACTGCTGCTTAATAATTACTGATGATTACTGACAAGTTCTCATTGTACTGATAATACTATTGTGCATTGCATGCGCATTCGCGTTCAATGTTGAGAGTGGTTGAGGGTGAGTGAATGAGAATGATGAGAACGTGAGAAGATGAGAACTTGAGAACGATGAGACGTGAGAATGATGAGAATGAATGATGAATAGATAGTTCTTTCAGTGTATAGTACTCTTGTCATTGTCAGTATTCTAATAAACTTTTGCTGCAAAAAAACTGTACACTGCATGCATTTATCCATGGTCACACTTCCCATTCTCCTATTGCCTCTTGCCTCCATTCCCCTCCATTTCCTCGTATCCTGTTTGCCTCCCATTCTACCCTATTTATATTCATTACCTCCTATTCAGATCCATTGTTCACCCGTACTTTCTTGCATTGTTTTTTCCTTGCTTTTATTCGCTCTTATTTTTTCATATGCTATCGCAACATGACTCTCCATAAACGTGGAAAGAAGGATGAGAAGAAGAAGTCGACTGAGGGTAAGTCTGGCTCGTCTGGCTCTGGTCAGTCCAAGTCAGGTTCTGGTCAGTCGAAGTCTGGTCAGTCTAATCAGTCTGGCCACGGCCAGACTGATAATCACTCAAAGTCTGACTCCAAGTCAGGTCAGTCTCAGTCTAATCAGTCTGGCCATGGCCAGACTGACCACAAGTCAGACCATAAACACAAGTCCCACTCCCATTCTCACAAAGAAGAAAAGATCAAGAAGAAACTCCATGAATCCCGTCGTGTTGTCTTCATTCTTGGTGCCCTCATAGGTTTGCTCATGGCGGTGCTTTGCACCACCTCCAACTCCACTGCCCTTCGTAACGAATTGGATCGCTTTGTCAATTTCGATTCCGTAAACCAAATGTTTGATGATTGGAGCAGCTGGTCCGATATGTTGCCCTCTGGGTTTCAGCTGATTATTTCCGAGTACGACAAAACCAAGGATGGCGATCTCCAAGGTAGCGCGGAGCTGTTTTCCGTGGGGAAGCGCATGAAGGAGAAATTCAATCTCAATGCCACCCACAATGTGGTGATGGTCCCCGGAGTCATTTCCACTGGTATTGAGTCATGGGGAGTCACCGAAGATGGGGAGTGTCCCTCCATCCCCCATTTCCGTAAACGTCTTTGGGGATCCTACTATATGTTGCGTACCATGGTTCTCGACAAGGCGTGTTGGTTGAAGCATATAATGCTTGATCCGCAAACTGGGTTGGATCCGCCCAACATCAAGTTGCGTGCGTGCCAGGGGTTTGAAGCTGCTGATTTCTTTATGGCTGGGTACTGGTTATGGAACAAGATTTTGCAGAATCTCGCTGTTATTGGGTACGGTCCAGACAATATGTTGAGTGCTGCCTACGACTGGAGACTCGCGTACTTGGACTTGGAGAAACGCGATGGGTACTTTACCAAGTTGAAGACCACCATCGAGGTGAACAAGAGGTTGCAGAACAAAAAGTCGATCCTTGTGGGCCATTCCATGGGCACCCAAGTGATTCTTTACTTTATGAAGTGGGCCGAGGCCAAAGGCGAGTTTTACGGTAACGGCGGCCCCAACTGGGTCAATGAGCACATTGAGGCCTTGGTGGACATATCGGGTAGTGTGCTTGGAACTCCCAAGACCATCACGGCCCTACTTTCTGGAGAGATGAAGGACACTGTGCAGTTGAATGCACTTGCTGTGTATGGACTCGAGAAGTTCTTCTCGCGGAAGGAACGTAAGGACATGTTGTTATCGTTTGGAGGTATTGCCAGCATGATCCCCAAGGGAGGCGATGCGATCTGGGGCAACCTCACGCATGCGCCTGACGACCCCACCAACACGCTTGAAACCAACAACACGAGAGTTGTGATTGAGGGGTCCAAGGACAAGAGTTTTGGGGCGTTTATTACCTACAATGAAAAGAATGGGGAATCCAAGCACTACACCATGGAGACTGCCATTGACCATTTGCTCGAGAATTCTCCGGGATGGTTCCTGAAGCGTGTGCGTGAGCAGTACTCTTATGGGATTGCGCGCACTGCGCTGGAGCTCAAGAAGAATAACCAGGACCACCTGAAGTGGTCGAACCCCTTGGAGGTTGCGCTCCCGAATGCACCGGACATGAAGATGTTTTGTTTCTACGGAGTGGGGAAACCGACTGAGAGAGCGTACACTTATGTGGACGGAGACCCCAGCACCAAGCTCGAGATGGTGATTGATGCCGAGTCCAAGGACCCTGTGTTTTTTGGGGACGGAGACGGGACCGTGTCGTTGTTGACACACACCATGTGTCACGAGTGGAAGAAGGGGACGGCGTCGCGGTACAACCCGGGGGGGATTCCTGTGACGATTGTGGAGATCAAGGACGAGCCCGATAGATTTGATATTAGGGGAGGAGCCAAGACTGCGGACCACGTGGATATTTTGGGGAGTGCTGAGTTGAATGAGTTGATCTTGACGGTTGCTGCGGGGGAGGGAGACAAGATTGAGGATCGGTATGCGAGTAACTTGAAGGATATTGTGGGGGGAATAGATCTTTAACGAGCAAACACCGAGCGAAGCGAGGTGTTTGTGAGTGGTGAGTGAAAGTGAGAGAGTAAGGGTGAGTGCTGCAAGTGATTGTGAGTGAATGAGTGAGTGTTGCAAGTGATTGTGAGTGAATGAGTGAGTGCTGCGAGTGTTTTGAGTGAAAGTGAGGAGCGTGTTTTGAGTGTTTTGAGAGAGAGTATGTTGTGACAGTTTACGGAGTGAGAATCACAAAGCTCGCTGTTTGTGAGTCAGAAAGGAACCTCATTTCAATTGCCATTCGATAGAGAATATAGTTTCAATGAGCTCTCAATATAGTAGATGAAGAGAATGAAGTAGACATGGTGCTAGTGGGGAAAATGAGGGGCATTAAAGATGAACGATCTGAGACAAGACTTGTAAAGTTGAGAGTAAATTGGTAAAAGAATAGCCGAGATAGAACACTAGAAAAAAGAACAATTGAGACATTGACGAACAATTGAGCCTTGGAGGAACAATAGCATCAGAGAAGATCTCCAAACAATTGAGGGGAGCGAAATTGTGAAGTGTCAATGTGTCAATAGTACTAATTGAGTACTTATCGAGTACTAACTGTTTAGAAATTTCGCTCCGCTCAATTGTTTAATTGAAAGTCAACAAACAGAACAATTTCGCTCCGCTCAATTGTACAGTTAAAAGGCCGGGAAGTACAAACAATTTCGCTTCGCTCAATGGTTTGTATTATGTGCCTGGATGTAATTAAACTTGTGCACTGGTATACTGAAGTATTTTTTCATGGTTACGTCATCGTATACGTTATCACTTCTCTTTCGTCTATAATTCTCAATATTCTGTAAACTCAAACTCTCAACTCTCAATTCTCGATAACTCGATAAACTCTGTAGATACGCTCGCCAATTGCTACGCAATTGATTTCGCAATTGATTTCGCAGCAGTTCCGTTCCGTCCTTTTTTGTGCCACTACGTATGGACTGAAACCGCGCCTGAAACCTGAAAAAAAACCAACAACAAATCACCATGAGGTATGTGGCATTGAAAGAGATAGACAGATAGGTGGAGTAGAGTTGGAATAGGAGTTGGAGTATGAAGTGAAGGTGGAGGGGGAAGGGATTGTGGAGAAGTGAAGGTGGAAGTGGAGGTGGAAGTGGGGAAGTGAAAGTGGGAGTGAATTGAAGAAACTGGATTAAGTCAACTGATAGGAACTTGAAATGAAGAACTGAAAAAGGAACTGAAGAGATAAGATGAAAGTGTGAAAGTGGAGATAACTTGAAGAACCTGAATGTATGGACCTGAATGTATCAGAACATGGTTGTCGATTGTTCAGGTGTCAATTGACACTGAATACAGAAGAGTCAACCGAAGCAAAAGAAGACGAGAGAACTTAGTTAACAATGAGTTAAAGCACCGAGAAAGCACCGAGAGTTAAAGCACTGAATAAGCACCGAGAAAGCACTGAGTCAAAGCACTCGTACTAAAACTTTTGAGTACTTTACACCTTGTACCAACTACAACCGCCGCCATGTGATCAATTACACCACAATTACCACCAATTGCCACCAACTTTACAAAGATTACACGACCACTACGCCAAAGACCATTCCACTACCATTCCGGCCACTTTAGTTAGTTCTCGGCTATTGTTGCTGGATTGACGTAAAATGGAAATTTTGGCTGTAAAAATTGGAACTTTCTGGCTGTAAAAATTGCTGCCATTTTTCAGAGGAAATAAAATAGGAAACATTCGCTCATCTATGCGATTGACAGTTTTGAAAACCTCACGTTCAGCTGACTTAATATCAATTGGCGGGAGGTTGAAAGTTGTATTTGGTATGCAATTGTGGTGAAAAATGAATGGTGAATAATAATGAATTGTGGTGAATTGGAAATACTCAGTGGATTTTTGGTGCGGTGATTTTGCAAGGCTGAGAAACTGGTAACTTGGTGAGTTCTGTGATTTTTGTGGTGAAAAACTGTGTTCATTGAGTTCAAAGTGGATTTTCAAGAGAAAGACCCAAGTTTTTCTAGTTTCACAACTTTCGCGATTTTGGTACATTCAGTACATTCAGATACTTTCAGTACTTCCAGTTTTCAGTACATTCAGTACATTCAGATACTTTCAGTTTTCAGTACATTCAGTACATTCAGATACTTTCAGTACATTCAGTACATTCAGTACGTTCAGTTACTTTCACTTACAGTACTTTCACTTACAGTACTTTCAGTACTTTCAGTAACAACTAGACTTCGTCTAGTTGTTGAACATTCGTCCTTACTTTCAGTAACAACTAGACTTCGTCTAGTTGTAAAATTTGTCTACTCACTCGCTCGCTCTCGCTCGCTCTCTCGTACTAACATTCAGTGGAAAATTCGTCAGAGCTTCCAAATACCGCCATGTCTTTGGCCAAGCTGCCAAAAAAGAACTCTGCTACGAAAACCTCAAAATCACCAAAAACGCCTGGGATTCCAACATCATTGCGTGCAACGGCAAGTACCTCAGTGTCAACTGGGATGCCAGCGGAGGCGGTGCCTTTGCCATCATCCCCCTCAAGGAAGTCGGTAAGTCACCCGATAAGGTCCCTCTCTTCCGCGGCCACACTGGCCCTGTTTTGGACACTGTTTTCAATCCTTTCAACAAGCAGCAGGTTGTGAGTTGTTCGGATGACGGTAAGGTGTGTGTGTGGGAAATCCCCGAGGATTTCTCCTTCCACCACTATGTAGATGAAAATGACGAGATCAAGGACATCACCACCCCCAAACTCGTGTTGAAGGGCCACACCAGAAAGGTTGGTCGCGCAGAGTTCCATCCATGTGCTGAAAATGTCCTTGCCACTTCGTCCCTTGATTACACCGTCAAGATCTGGAACCTTGACACCGGTGCCGACGAAATCACTCTCCAGCACAAGGATCTCGTCACCTCCTTTTGCTTCAACCACAATGGTTCGCTTTTGGCAACCACTTCCCGTGACAAGAAGTTGCGTATTTGGGACGTTAGAGAAGGGAAGGTTATCAGTGAAGGTCCGGGACACACTGGAGCCAAGCCATCTCGTGTTGCTTGGTTGGGTACCGAGGACCGTATTGTCACCACTGGATTCTCTCGTTTGAGTGACCGTCAAGTTGGAATTTGGAACGTTAATGATATCCCCGCAGGCCCAATTGACGGGTTCTTGGTTGTGGATGCCTCGTCCGGTGTTTTGATTCCCTACTTTGACGAGAGCACTTCGATGTTGTACTTGGCCGGTAAGGGTGATGGTAACATTAGGTACTACGAATTTGAGAATGATTACCTCCATGAATTGTCGCAGTACTCGCTGACTGACCCACAAAGAGGGTTCTGTGCCGCTCCCAAGTCCACTGTGAATGTAAGGGAAAACGAGGTTGTGAGAGCGTACAAGACCCTGGGAGACAATGCCATTGAGCCAATTTCGTTCATTGTCCCCAGAAGATCCGAGTTGTTCCAGGGTGACATTTACCCTGACTGCCCACTGGACCAGCCTGCGGTTGGTGCCACCGAGTGGTTCGATGGTAAGGAGGTTAATGGACCGGTGTTGATGAGCATGGAGGCATTGTATGAGGGTACTGAGCCTTCGTTGAAGGAGAGTCCAAAGAAGCAGGAGAGGGATGAGAGGAAGGAAAAGGAGAAGGAGCAGAGGGAGAGGGAGCAGAGGGAGAAGGAGGAGGAAAAGAAGAGGGAAATCAAGGAGAGGAGGGTTCCTGAGGAAAAGAAGGAGGAGACGAAAAACATTGATGATCTTTTAAAGAGTGATGATAAGGTCAACAACTTGCTTTCCAAGGTTTCAGATGACCGTGACCATGATGAGGAGGTTGAAACGAAGGGAGATGGATGGGAGGAGGAGAAGGAGGTGAAGAGGGAGGTGAAGGAGCCAAAGGTTGAGCCAAAGGTTGAGAAGATTGAGAAGGTCGAACCAAAGGTTGAACCAAAGGAGGTGAAGGTTGAACCAAAGGAGGTGAAGGTTGAGCCAAAGGTTGAGAAGGTTGAGCCAAAAGCTGAGCCAAAGGAAGTCAAGGTTGAAGAAAAGAAGGAGCCAAAGATTGACAGTACACCAAAGAAGGCTGAGACACCCACACCTTCTACTCCCAAGGCTGGTGCCCCAACTTTGAAGGCTACTGTTGAGAAATTGGCCTCGCTTGTGGTTCAGCTCGAGTCACAAGTTTCCAAGTTGACAGAGGCTGGATTGGAGAAGGATGGAAGATTGGCTGCGTTGGAGGAGAAGATTGAGAGTTTGTTGAGAAAGTAGATTAGACATTGGTTTGTATAAGTAAAAGAAGACAACTTGCGAACAACTGAGCGAGCAACTGAGCGGAGCGAAGTTGTGAGTAGAAAAGAACTTTTAAGTGAACAATGAGTGAAGCGACATTGTTTAAATAGGAAAGAATTAGGAGAATTTTTAATTGGGTAGTCAAAGATCGTAACTGCCTTTTTTTCAATTTTGCAAATTTACTGTGAAAGGTTGAAAAATGTACATTCGCATACAATTTGATCTGTGGACTTATGACTCCTTGGATAATGCTTGAAAAAGTTGGGAAATTTGCAAATCCACAATGGATGCTCTTCATAACACTTTACATATTTATTCGCTACACTCATTGTTTTGGTATGGAAGATCAAATACATTGATCAATCGAACAATTCGCTGCGCTCATTGTTCTGGCTACAAATTTCACTGGTATCACTATGCTTCTATATCATCTCTCATTAAATATCACTGGAATCCACCGACTTCTGGAATAAGGATCAAGCTCTGGCATTCCTGATGAGTGTTTGTAGAATAATAATTGAAAACAATCAATTATCTTTCTTTTCTAAGGGACATCGAGCGATACAATCTCGCTACGCTCGATTGTATCTGCTCGATTGTTACTCCTTATTCAAATCATAAAACTTTCTAAAAATCAACCCCGTCAAATGATTCGTGTCAAACGTCACCATACCATCAAACATGTCCACCTTCTCCTTATTCTCATACTGGTAAATCAACAAATCGTCCAACGTAACCAGGTTGAACGCCCCCGGAACATTCACGCTGCCGTTCGCAACCTCAATCGTGAACTTGCCCACCTCGTGGCACGAAAACATAAAGTCCATTTTCGACGCACTCAGTGCAGCCTTGTTGATCAACCCCCCGAAATCAACCAACACTCCCTGGTCCATCAACTTCTTGGTCAGGTACTTGTACGACCCAAACTTAGGAAGGCGGTTGCGCTTGCGCAACTCGCGGTGGTAAAAGTACTGCTTGTTGAGCACAGGGAAAATGTTGAAAATCTTGCGGTCCTTGGGCTTGGACTGGAGGTCCAGCAACATGCGCTCAATGTGCTTGTTGTAGTCCGCAAGCTGTTTCTTGAGGAACATCTCCTTCTCACTGAGTTTAGTCACTGTTTTTTGTGCGATCGCCAATTGACTCTTACGGCGCTCACGCTGGGTATCCTTGGTCTTGATGTCAACTGCAATGAGATTGAGAAGTTCTTGGAACAGATTTTTACGCGTGAGTTGCCCAGCACCCTCCAACTGAAGAAGAATCAGCAAACACATCTTCTTCAACTCATGGAAAGAAACCTTGGTCAAGTCTCCCAACGAGGTACGGTAATATGGCCGCCTCTTTTCGGCGCCAATCGCCTCCTTGCTCTCGCTCTCCACCATGTGCTTGAACGCAGCCTCGTGCTCGGGCTTGATGGCCGAAATCAACAACTCCAAAAGACCCTGTCTCGGATTCTGAATCCGCATAATGTACAAGATACACCTCTTGGCTTGGGTGAAGAGCAGCTCTGTTTTCGCATCAGCCAACGAATCTTCTTTGGTGGTGGCATTCAAGTGAAGAGTAATGGACCCGAGCTCAGCCATCGCCATGAAATCATCGGCACTTTGAACCAATGCATTCAACTTGACACTGACTTCCAATAACTGGTCATCCAGCAGAGGCGCCATCACATCAATGTGCTCATTGGTGATCTTTTCCAACGAGATCATGTCGCTGACACTCATCGCAAGCGTGGGACGCTCCCTAGTCACAATATCGTCGTAGTCAGTGAGCCCGTACTCTTGGTCGAGATCTCCCACATTGATGACCTCGTAAATTATATCGCGCACCATATCGTTGGTCTGCTCCACAAACTCATTGAGTGGACGCAAGTAGTTGTCGCTGAACGCCTTCATCGAGAAGAGCTGCAACATCACACGCCCAAGGTGGCGCAAATTGTCCTTGGCCCTCGAGTTGAAAAGGGTGGCATTGAACGGGTCCTTGCTGAGGTACCCGTAGTTTTCCGGAGCATTCAAAATCAAACTCACATAGTGCTTGACAAATGTGACACCTGCCACAGCAAGGTGCTGCTGCTCATTCCTCGAGGGATAAACGGTTCTCACGTGCTCGTACGCCAGCTTACAGGCGATTCTCACGTGCATTGGCACACGGCCAACACACCCCCTCAAAAGGTGCACCATTTCCGTGGCCATTTCACGCAATCCCATGAGGTTCTCCACAAACCTGGCGCTCACGTCCGCATCCTTGATGGCAACATGTGCCGGGGCATCTGGTCTTTCAGAAAACCCATGGACCTTGATCTCTTGCTCCCTAATTGTGTTGGCAATTTCCACAGGGTCGGACTCAAAGTCGAGCTCGTCATTGTCGATAATTCTCTCAACCACATTACCCACAAGTGCCTTCAAGTGCTGGCGCTGGTAGGTGAGATTGTTGAGGTGTGCAAAGTAGTCGACCCAGAAACACGTTTGGTGCTTGGTAATGTCTGAAATGGTGTTGGAGTTGTGTTTCATGTCGTTGGCCATCAATGCTAAAATCAACTTGACCAAATAGTACTCTTCTCTCAGGTGGTGCTGCACCAGGCTGTCCCTGATTGGGAACAACTGGATCACAAGCTGCAACAAGTCCTTGCAAAACTCGGTGGTTTTCGCCTCCACACTCAAGCTAGCATAAATCCTAGAAAGGTACACTGGTTTGGTCTGCAAAAAGTAAAACATCAGCTGGTAAAGCTCAATGCGCTCGCGCAGTGACCGGTTGAGACGTTCCATATTCTTCACATTGAGAACCGCAGGACGGAACGTCTTGGACTTGTTCTTGTTCTTGATGAACTCCTCGACTGTAATCTTGTTCTTGTCGAGAAGCGACAACTTGATATCGAGATTATCGAGCTGTCCCTCCAACTCCTCATTATGCTTGGAAATGTCGACTATCCTGTCCTTGAGCTCAGCAAGCTCCATCTGCTCGTTGTAGTCCATGTCGTTGTCTGTGAGAAGATGCGCGAATTGTGCAACCACACTCAATGGCGGGTTCGGGTTCGAGATGAGAACCCTGTAGGCCTTTTGCGAAAGCGCAGAACGCACAAATGCCTGGGCCCGGATAACTTGTGGGAGACGGGCGTAGTAGTACTGGTACACACCATCAAAGTTGGACCTCACAAGCGCACCTCTAATGCTGGCCTGGAGTCCAATGATGGCGTCCACCTCGTAGTATGCATCTTCCAAGGTGATATCACGCTGGAACCGAACCAACACCCCACGGAACATCGACTGGAGTCGCGTGACACTGTCCACCACGGGCCTCTTTTTCAAGGCGCGCTTCTTCTTTTGCACCTCGCGCCTCAACAAATCTCCACGTACCTTGGCATACAACAGGTTCAACACACTGTCCTCGTACAACAATGTCACCAACACATTGTTACACAACCTCAGTCTGCTGATTCCACCCCTTGCAATCAGCTGCAATTCACGGAGTGGCTGCAATGCCTTCTTGACCTCGAGCCTGTCCCGCCAGATTCTGTTGCGGATGAGAATACCACGGATCTTGGACTGGATCGACACGATCTGGGGCTCGCCACTGTTGTGGGCATCGACTCCACGGAGGTACATCTTGGTACGGCACGCGGCCTGGAACCTCTTCATCTTTGCATGGGTGGTCCAGTCATAGTAGTCCAACACCACACCGGCATACTTGCGCACCTTGTTGCGGCGAATAAGCGATTGCAACCCGCAAATAGCGTCTTTTTCCTGAGCAACCACCTTGTGAACCTCCTTGGTTTTTCTTCTGGCAGTGTAGGCCCTCACCAAAGACTGCAACTTGACAGCATCACTTTCGTCCACACTGCCCATGTTACTGCGGACGATTCTACCACGGGCAATCGATTGCATATCGACAATCTCCAGCTCGTAAACCCGCAAGACTCCACGGTGTCTGTGCACACTGTTGCCTCTGGACATGTTACCACGGGCCACAGAAAACAACTCGGTAAATTCCTCGCAGAAACTCTTCAACATGATCTTGTCCACAAACATACGGTACCGGAAGTTGGCTCCACGTGCAAGCGACTGCAATTTAATGATGTGGAGGGTATGAATATCAACTTCGGGATACACTTTTTCGATCTTGCGTGGGGATCCATGGTGCAATTCCACGGGTGCAAACTCGTCATCTTTACTTGCATCCAAGGCAGCGGGAGTGACAGAAACTCCAAGTCTGCGTGCCCTAGATTCACGGAACTGTTTGTAGGGAGAAACAGTAATGTCAAAGGATTTGTCGGCATCAGCATCACCAACAGTGAGTTTGGGAATATCAGTAAGGGTGGGGGTGGCAGTAGAACTTCCAAAACCAGAACTTCCAAAAGCATCTCCAATGCCAACACCTGACTCTGCATAACGTCTACCTCCAAACTCTCCCGTATACTTGTGCTCAACCTCCACCTCCACTCTCCCCACTGCATTTTCTCTTCTCAATCTCTCCCATTCCCTCTCCCTCTCCTCTCTCTCCTTCTCCCAAGCACGTTCCCTCTCCTCTCTCTCCTTTGCCCAGGCCCTCTCCCTCTCCTCTCTTTCTCTATCAAACTCTCTTCCAAACTCCCTTCCACTCCCGTGCTCTCTATCTCTATCATCAAACGGATTCTCTGTTTGTATGGCACTTTCCACAAGCACTCTTCTAGGAGTAGTCGCTACAGAAGGAGCTGGAGAATGGGCAGGTTCAGGGTCGTCCCTTGTCTCTAACAATTTCTCCATAAACCTATTCTTTTCAGGCTCATCAGCACCGGTATCGGCACTAGCAAAGTTCGGGAGTCCTGTCCCCACCAAGGCCCTGCTAGCAGTCCTAATATCCTGCTCTGAAAATTCCGCCTCACCAACCAAATTGGCAACTTTTGGAAAGTTCTTGTACATTTTATTGAGCATGTACAGCATGGCATGGAGACAGAACCACACTTTGGGGACGTTTTTCGCATCGTAAAGATCGGTCAACTCGAACCGGAAGAGATCAGGCACATTCATGAAATCAAGCAAGTGGAAGAAACGGTTAATGTTTTCGGTGTGCTTGAACTGGAGCTTGCTATCGTTACTGAAAACATTGCGTTTGGTGGGCAAAATCACATTGGCCAACATGGCAAGGTGAATACCGTTACGGATATACGCAATGAGTTCTGCGGGCAGCTGAGTAATTTCGGTCTCAAGAACATTTTCCAACCATTCTTTGATGGCCTGAATACGACAAAGGTATTCGTAGGGGGGCCCAGAGGAGGCAGATTTAGATGGAGAAGAGCTAGCAGCAGTTTTAGATGGAGAGGCAGTTTTAGATGGAGAAGTTCTTGATGGAGAGGCAGCATTTCTTGATGGAGAAGTTCTTGATGGAGAAGAATCAGCCTTCGAAGAATCAGCCCTCGAAGTAGTAACCTTCGATGGAGAAGGCTTTCTCTCCACTTTATCTCTATTCAAAACATCTCTGTAGGACTCCTCATTTTTTTCCGGACTCATTCTTGCAGCCATTTTTGCCACTGCCCCCCTAACAGGACTTTGGTCATTCTGTTGGTCATTCTCCTTCTTTGGACTCCTTGGACTCCTTGGACTATCGGCTGATCTAAGGTTATTTCTAAAGCCACTTGTTGCCCACAGCGGCTGTTCATCCAAGGCCTGAGTGAGTGGGGGTATCTTGAGGCCATTCTCATTCTTGTCGTCTTTCTTGAAGTTGTTGAACTTGTCGTCTTTCTTGAAGTTGTTGAACCTGTCGTCTTTCTTATTGCTGAACTTGTCATTCTTATCATTCTTGTTGTCACTCTTATCATTCTTCTTGTTGTCATTAACACTCCCTCTATCCTTTGAGTCGAAAGACCTGCTTGGAGTCTTGAATGCGCTCACAGTCACCAGGGGACTCTCGAAACGGCTCCTCAAGAGGGCCGTCTTGGTGGGACTGGGGGCAATCTCCTGTGCTAGGCGGTCGAGGTCCTCGTTTTTGGTGGGAGAATCGTTTTTGGTGGGTGACGGCGTGTTGTACTTGTTGGTGGGCTGGAGCGGCGCCCGCTGGGGCAGCTCAATCAGCTCAAGGTACCGCAGTGCAATGTTGCGTGTGGCCATGACAGTAAGCCGTTTGTTGGTTGGGTTTGGGAATGAGCAGTATATATGTGGAATGGTGCTTCCCAAAGGGGAAGTAGGTAAACAAAAACAAACATCAGCACTTCATCACTGAGCGGAGCGAAGTGATGAAGTAGAGGAAGACATTCTAATGAGTCTAAGATGATCATACTGACTATACATGAAGGTGAAGATGAGGTGAAGGTGAAGGTGAAGATGAAGATGAACTTTTGATGATTACAAAGATTGTACATCACAAATATTGATTACATTCTCACATTCTCATTGACATTCTAACATTCACATTCTCACATACTATCATCTTAACATTTTCATAGACTAATTCGCATAGATTCGCGCATAGATTCGCTTCGCTCATCTATGCTCTCATCTATGTACCCCTTTCGGAAAAACCAAAATAAAACTAGCGAGATTGTTTGAACCTTCTTTTGCATCCACTGACCATTCTAGGAAAGACTAGAATCTCTCTAAATAGCCTACTTTAAATGTATGCCAACACTAAACATGTCCTAAGCACATGCAAGACTTTACCTATTATGTACAAAATGCTGCAACATCTACCACCACCAATTTACCTCTTTGGGATGTCCCTGTCTCGCTAAAAAAAGAAGTTCAGATCTCGCTTCTCGATTAGTTGAAATCAACCAAGATGAATAAACGCATACCTGTCTTTATGATTTTCAATCATTTGCCTTGCTTGTTTACTGATTTCCCAAAGAGAGTGTTTTGTTTCAAAATGATCAAAAACGTTGATGAGATGAAGGGATGACCGCGTTTTAAGGTTTGAGAATTTAGCACAAGCACAATTGAGCGAAGCGAAATTGTGCGTGGTTTTGAAACTTTGAGCTCCTGATTGCAAATCGAGCGTAGCGAGATGAGCAATCATTTCCCACACCACCATCATTTGACAAGATTATCCACGATTTGCTTTCATTCACACCTTATCATTAGTTGACAAGATATTCACACATGCATTATTAGTCAAGATTATCCACGATCGCTTTCATTCACCTTATCATTATTATTCATCCTTATCATAAATGAAAGGATTATTACAATATACTGGACCCTTTTTCTTACTTTTCTTCTAACTATGAAGCCATTGAACTTGCTGCCAGTCAATCATTTCAAAGCATCTCATTATCATTGCTGTTACAGTTCACAAGCGAAATGTGTGATTAGGTAATCAGCAATGGACTCGATGTGATTCCCAATACACTCTCTTAATGAACTCAAATAAACATATTCTCATCGAGAGGTACAGTCAGTCTAGCATTACAGTCATGAGAGACGCTTTTAAGTTGTTTCCATAAATTAGTGTACTATCTCATGTACATTCTATTAGTACGAACGGGTCTGAACTCATGTCTTGATCAACCAAATTTCAAAGCGAGAACCCAAGCCAGTTGAAATGGGATGTGTATTCTCTTTTCGTAAACTCTGACGATGCTTGCAAATCTTCCCTTCTGACTGAAAGCAATGAAGTAATTGACTCTTATATGAACTCACGTGACTCAATACACAACTCATGAACAGACCTAATGTAAGTGAAGATGTTCCATTACGAAGTACTCACTTTTGATTTTCGATCCTTGCAAGCCCACTGGAAATCAATAAAATCAACTTCACTCTGATCAAGTGTTGATGAGACTTTTGCTATTTCAAACAATTACACTACAGTTCTTGACGACTCTTATCCTTAATTTACATATAATACATACGAACAACGAGCGAAGCAAGTTGTTCGTGAGTGGTAGTGGTAGTGGTTAGTGAAGGTGGTTAGTGAAGGTGGTAGTGGTAGTGGTAGTGGTAGTGGTGTGTTAGTTGTAGTTGTAGTTGTAGTTGTAGTAATAGTGTGGTAGTGGTAGCGGTGACTGTTGAATGATGTCAGTAACTTGCACATCTCAACTGTTCATAGAGAACACCACCTGAAGCCCTGAACAAGCTCAATTGTTTTAATAGGAAAAACAACCAGCTATTCGACAATTTCGTTGCGCTATTGTTGTGTCCCTCACTTGTCCACAGACAAACACAGTCAAAGCTATGAACAATTAAACACATCTTGTTCTTCAAATGCTCAACGAATACGTCACGCTAGAATGACCCAGAAACTCAGTGAATGCAACAATCAAGGAAACACTCACCATTGATGCAGCCACAGCAGTCGAACAGTGTAGTGGTATCACTAACAACAGCCAATTGCCATTTAAACAGTAGCAAATCTGTTCAATTATTGTCAGTAAAACCGTTCATATCAGCAATCCAACAAATCAATAGCAGATAGTTTGTTCAGTGTTCTTCATTGACATCCAATAGAAAAGGCATCCTTGGCTCACATTGACAGCACTAAGACAACATAACAGCAAGTTGCTGTTTCATTGCTCAATTGTCAATTATTCAAAATAATGAATAGCTGGAAGAGAGCATCAGGTGTCATAGGCTTTCAAAGCTTTCAATGAGCGAAAACAGTTGAGCTTGGTCTGGCTCATTATTCCACAACAGCCAAAGCTAAGATTGAGTTGAGTTGTTCCTAGCTGGAACAATTGAGCGAGGCAATATGAACAGCCAGCAGCCACTTGAACAGTTGAGCGTAGCGAAATTGTTCATTCTTACTACCTGACAGTTTTTTAGTAACATCAACTGATTCGCTCAAACAATTTCTCTTCGCTCGATTGTTCGATCTGAACTGTTGTTTGTAACAATATCAGCAACCAGCTAGAACAATTGAGATCAGAAGACCAGCATGAACAATTGAGCAGAACAATTTCGCTTCGCTCAATTGTCCTCAATTGTTCATTCGAATTATCGAATAGTTGATTAGTAACATCAACCGGAACAATTGAGCAGTAGCTCAATTGTTCCTCAACTGTTCTACCTGAACAGATGTTTTAACAACAACTGACATAATGAGCAAAACAATTGAGCCAAACGATTTCACTTCGTTGTTTGGTAACAACACTGATACATTGGCTCAAACAATCACTTGAGTAGCTGTTTAGTAACAACTGATATAATGAGCAAAACAATTGAACATTTTCACTTCGTTGTTTGGTAACAACAACTGATACATTGAGCAAACAATTTCGCTCAAACAATTTCGCTGCGCTCTTCGTTGTTTGGTAACAACAACAATACATTGAGCAAACAATCGCTCAAACAATTTCGCTCCGCTCTTCGTTGTTTAGTAACAACAACAACTGATACATTGAGCAAACAATTTCGCTCAAACAATTGAGCGAAGCTCAATTATTTGCTCAATTGTTTGCTCAATGATCAGTTATTCTTGTTACAGAACTCCAACGCCATCTCATACCTATCCAACTTCCCCCCCACCTCCAGCACACTCTCCCTCAACTCATTCAACAACAACAAATGCCTCTCGTACTCCTCCTTCCCAACATCCACCACCTCCACCTCCCCCACCTTCTCCTCCTCCAACTCTCCCAATACCCTCGACACACACGAGTCTGTCGATGCCACCAAGTCCCTGTACAATACACTTGCACTCCGGGGAAGTTCTCTTCTCAACGAGGTGAGTTCCACCGTCTCCTCCTCCACACGCAACAAGACCTCCCTCAACTTGTTGTTCAAGTCCACATTGAAGGGCTCCACAATCTCCTTGGGCTTAAGTGCCACAAGATCCAGTACTTGGGTACCCAGACGGGCCATATCGACCCCGTCCACCACAATGGCACTTTTGGTCATTTCAAACACATCCTTGAGGAAGTCATCGAGGACAGTGGCCACTTGGTTTTTTAGTGGGTCGCTATGGGTGGAGGGGAGATGGAGGTCGAGTTTGGACATGGTTTGGGAGAGGATGTGACCGTAGACATGTTGGAGGTCTTGTTTGGAGAGGGTGAGTTTTTCACTCATAGCTGAATAACGAGCGAGGCGAGTTATTCAGCGATTCGGGCTATTAATGAACAACGAGCGGAGCGAGTTGTTCCTTAAATGATTAGATAGAACAATAAGCGAAGCTATTGTTACTAGTATCAATAAAGTAGGTTCAAGACTCAGATAACACAAGCAGATCTTGACACTAGATGCAAATAGGTCAAGACTAGATGTAGTAGATCCAAATCAGCAAACAGTAGTTCTTCAAAGCTCTTAATTCAGCAAACACCAAAGCTCTCAAAAACTGACAAACTTTCAATCAGCTCTCAAAATCAGCTCTCAAAATCCACTCTCAAAAACAGCTTTTGAAGTCAAAAAATCAACCTTCAAAAAACTTGAAATGAGCTCTCAAAAAATGTAGAAACTGCTCTTGAAATCAGCCAAAATCAGCACTCGAAATCACCAAATTAGCCCCAGCTCTTTATTATAACCAGATTAAAACAAAATTCAGCTTTTATCAACCAAATCTCCAATTTTCAAATCTTCCAACAAATTTGCAAATCTCAATCTTCCAAAACAACAAACACTAATAATCAATGTGTACTCAATGAATTCCATACACTAGCGCAGTATATACTAACACCAAAGTAGTATCCTATCAGAAATAAAGTAGAACCAAACAATCAACTTTTGTTGTTTATCTGTCCTTATAGTATGGTAGTGTGGGCGCGTAATATGAATCGTTTGCAATTCCTCTCTTTCAGTCTTTCACTTTCCTTAAT
This sequence comes from Kodamaea kakaduensis, assembly GCA_030558435.1. Lineage (NCBI taxonomy): Eukaryota > Fungi > Ascomycota > Pichiomycetes > Serinales > Debaryomycetaceae > Kodamaea > Kodamaea kakaduensis. The sequence goes on from JAJMSN010000006.1 coordinate 152,351, forward strand.
CTTTCACTTTCAGTCTTTCACTTTCGGTCTTTCTCTTAAGTATCCTTCCTAGCCAGTCCAAGTGAGTCCTTAGTCTTCAATCTTTCTCTAGTCTTAATACCCTTATCACTATCTGTTCGCACAAAAAACAACAATCAAATCAAATTTGCAAGCAAATTTGAAATTGATTGTTTTTTGAAATTGATAATTGTTATTTTTTCATGACCGACGAATACTATCCCGCCTTCGCCCCCTTTCTTGGTTTTGCCGGGTGTGCTGCCGCCATGATCTTCTCGTGTGCCGGTGCCGCCATCGGCACTGCCAAGTCCGGCATTGGAATCGCCGGTATCGGTACCTTCAAGCCCGAGTTGATTATGAAGTCGCTCATTCCCGTCGTCATGTCCGGTATATTGTCGGTGTACGGCCTCGTGGTGGCCGTGCTCATTGCAGGAGGTCTCGGGCCCCAGGAGAACTACTCCTTGTTCAATGGATTCATGCACTTGGCGTGTGGATTGTCGGTGGGGTTTGCGTGTCTTGCGCTGGGCTACTCCATTGGCATTGTGGGCGACGAGGGCGTGAGGCAGTTTATGCACCAGCCTCGGTTGTTTGTGGGGATTGTCTTGATTTTGATTTTTGCAGAGGTGTTGGGGTTGTACGGGATGATTATTGCGTTGATTTTGAATACGAAGGGTTCTTCATAAGCCATTCGCAATCTCACATTCGCGCAGCGGATGTGAAAGTGCGAATGAGCTGATGAGGCTGAGCTAATGAGCTGAGCTGAAGAGCTGATTAGCTGATTTAAGCTCAATTAAGCTGAATGCTGACGCAAGACCTGCAAATTGCAAGTGCAAGTTGGAAGTTGTGGTTGAATCGACGAACTGAAGAAATGGTCAAAAAAGTCAAAGTGGTACGATTACTGAACAAGAGGATCTACAGCAGAGCTGTGATCGAAGTTAGGAGATGATTAGAGAATACGATTAATTGGACAGTTGTAGAAACAATCGAGCAAGAGAGATTGTTATTGTGGAAAGAGTTGAGCAAGCGAGATTGTTCGATTGTGGAAAGAATTGCGCAAGTGAAATCGTTCGATTGTCACAATTGAGAAAGTGATTGTAGACGTGAAAGAGGAAGATGCTCAATTATAGATAGTATCAGAACAATTGAGCAAAGTATCCCTTCACTCAATTGTTCGCACTCAATTGATTGTTGATCCTATGATGCAGATTTCAACAACTGACGATCAATGATTATGTCTCAAACAACTCGCTGTGGCCACTACCACTGGAGAGCAGTGGAAATCACACCCTTTCATCAAAATTCTTCCTATTCAAACGTACTGCATATATGGCTATTACCAAATACATTCAACTGACTCTTCTGAAATTACAGTACTACTCTTAACCTAGAGTAACGAGGGTCTTTACTACTAAAACATAGCTTCACTTGATTAATCGTTGTAATTACACATGCTCCTGTTTTAAGGACCACTGGGCAGAGTGTAGACAATTAGAAGCACAATTAATGGAACATGGAATCAAAGTTGTTGAATGTAGATGAAAGGGTGAAAAAGTGCAAGTATGAAAGCATGGAAACATTGACAATTGAGCGAAGCGTAGTTTTTGTAGTCTCACTATAATTGGATCTATTAAATCTGGCCCTCGATTCTGACTAACAATAATGATTGTCGAATAAGCTTAGGGCTAAAGCGCATACTATTAGCAGCCACTGATCACACTAAGGAACAGTTGGTGAACAACCTGAATCTTACTCTGTTGAATCCATACTGTAAATGTGTACTGCATATATGTGACTCTTAATCTACATCAAGCTCATTTGGAAACTGTCCCCCGTGGTCCTCACTTCGACTTGTTATCGCTCATTTTAATTTGCTCCATGTCCTTCATTAAGCAACACTACTTTACATATGATCATTTTACAGATAAGTTAACTTTACCAATTGTGCAGCAGACATACTGGAAGTTTGAGTTCAGCAGAGTGGCTGGACAATTCGAGGAGAATTCCGATGTGTAAGGCATATTAATCTAGATTGCACCAAATGTTTTATTCAATAACACCCAGTTTTCAACTCCCAATATCAAATCTTGATATCAGTTCTGAATATCAAATCTTTCAACTCCAAATCCCAGTGTCAATTATATATCAATTGTATCAAATCACTATCAAGTCACTATCAAATCTCAGTCATTTCAGTCGACATCAACTCAATAATCATAATTTTCATCAACTCAATAATCATAATTTTCAAATTGCTGAAAACTCTCGTTCAACTGTTTTCAAGATCTCAATTGGATTTGATACAAGACAAAATATCCAAATCCTTGGTTCATCTCCACATTTGCAAAATCTCACCCAACCGTAATGCTCCCTCATGAAAGTGTATTGCTAAATAAACAGCCACTTGCGTCTACAACAGTTTTGTCTGGGTGCAAAATACTGCATATAGTACAAACAGTACTGGATGTTCCATTCTTGAATGAACAACACAGGCACTTCCTCTTTTAATTGTAATACTAAACCACTTTCTGTTGCATTCTACAAGAAATACTGTCGATGTTTGGTATCCATATCTGATTATTCGATGGTGTGGATTAGCACTGTTGCTGGTTTGATTGATTAGGTCTATGCCGTCATTTGTAGTTCCATTGAATGAGTGGATTGTTCAATAGCCTATCATTCAACCACTTCAATTATCTAACTGCCCAATTATACCTTGTTCTAGAACAAACAATTTCACTTCGCTCAATTGTTCAAATTATCCATGTTTTACAATACAACAATGAACAATTTCGCTTCGCTCAATTGTTCAAATTATCCATGTTTTACAATACAACAATGAACAATTTCGCTTCGCTCAATTGTTCAAATTATCCATGTTTTACAATACAACAATGAACAATTTCGCTTCGCTCAATTGTTCAATTGTTCAATCATTCCATCGTTCCATTACTCCCTGTACCTTCGCTCAACTGTTCAAATTATCATGTTTTACAATGCAACAATGAACAATTTCGCTTCGCTCAATTGTTCAATTGTTCAAATTCCAATCCATTCTTCATTTTCTTATCATAACTATACACTCTAACAATAATCATCCCGCTGATCTGGAACATGCAATCCTGCTGGATCTGACCTCCAAGTGTGAACACTTTCACATATTTCACATCTTCACATCTTCAGACTTTTCACATTTTCACACCTTCACACTTCACATTTTCACCGGTGCTCTTTTTATCTAACAACGCACACCTCGCTACGCGAGGTGTGCAATGTTTGTATTACACCCTCGCACATCTCGCTTCGCTCGATGTGCTCAGGTGCTGTCGATTTCCATCCCATCCTTCTCCACATACTGCACCAGCCTATCCAGATCCAAAAACAACATATACGCCCTCTTAATGTCCGGCAAGTCAATCACGTTACTTCTCCTCTTCAAGCTTATCTGCTGCGAGACCGAAATCAAGTTTGCCGCGTACCTCAAGCTCGTTTCCTGGCCGATTTTCGTCAACAACGCCAACGCATCCGTGCTCAACTCCGCCTCCTCTTCCGTCGCCCTAATCAGCAAAATCGTCCGGATCTCGTCCTGGTTGTACTCAGACGTGTGCACAATGATCGTGCGGTCCAACAAGTCCACAGGCAATCCGTGCGCGCTCTTGTAGTCAGTCCCCCTGGTACGTGTAATCCCACGGTTGGTGGCCATCATCACAATGGGCGCAAAGTCGTCCTCCAACGCACGATTTATAAACGAAAAACACTCAATGTCAAGCATGTGCACCTCGTCAATAAACAAAACTCCAGGCACAATTTCGGCCTTGCCCTCCTCCTTCCACTCGGCAACCTTGGTGTTGATCTGGTCCCTAACTTCGGACCTGATCTCACCAGTGTCCCCCGAAAAGAGCGCCAAAAAGCCTTGTTGACGCAGATTTATAACGTCAATCTCGTGCAAAGACACAGTGTGCACAACCTCCTTGCGCTTCTGCAACTCCCCTTCCGGACACTGCACAAACTTGGTGTCCGGTCCCATCGCATCGTAGTCACGTGCACGAGTAAACGAGCGTCCCAACTTGACAATCTTACCCGACGCCTTGTCGATCAGAATAACATCACCTGCGAGTACTTTTTCCTTGGTCAACCCCTCAATCATCTTGTTACCCAACTCGTAGATAGTTTCCATATCGGTGGTTTTGATGGTCAACTTACCCTGTTTGTGACCGCCTGTGATGGAACGGTCAATCTGGATCTCCACCACTTCACCTTCAATCATTTCGGTCTCTTCTTTGATGCGGATTCCAATCGATTTCCGGAACACCTGCGTGAGTGCCTCGGTCTTCAGCAACTCGAGTGAAAAAACTTCCGAGCCTGCAATCGCAGTGAATGGCACTTCGGCCCCAAGAGACTGCGAAAGTCCCATAGCAATGGCGGTCTTTCCGGTGGAGGGCGGACCGGCCACAAGCACAGCACGACCGGCAAATTGGCCACCTTGAATCATTTTCAAGATGACTCCAGCGGCTCTGCGCGCCTTTAATTGGCCAACCATGCCATCAGCAGACTCTTTGGGCTGGAGCGTGTCGTCGAGGCCGAGCCCGGTGATGTGGGAGTGGGCGGCAATGAGGGAGAGGGCGGGGTCTTTGGATTCGGGTTTGGTGGTGATCATCTCAACAATGAGCGGAGCGAATTGTTGAAAATTTAAAAAAAAACATTCAAACAATCGAGCACACAATCGAGCACACAATCGAGCGTAGCGAGATTGTTTGCGAGATTGTTGTGAGATTGTTTGTGAGAATACAATTAATACACATACAAACAATTGAGCGGAGCTCAATTGTGTAATTTAGTGAACCAAATTCATAAAAAGAAGAATATAAAGGCTATTTCAAGTAGATTCAATGATAGAACAAGCAATCAGTGAGTTCCACTGATGTTTTCCATGATATTTACTGATGTTTTCCATTATATTAAGTGCTATTTTTCCCGCCAATTCTCGCTATTCCCATTATTCCTCATTTTTTTCTCGCTATTTTTCATCGATTCTCATTATTTCTCGCTATTTTCAATATTTCATTTTTTTCCTATCTCAAAATATGTACTACTTTTCGCTACTCACATCTATCATTCGATATTTATTTTAGAATACCCACAATTACCTTTCCTCAATTTCAGTGCACTAAATTTAATTAAGAATTATTAGACAAGCTCGATAATAAGACAAGGAGGTGGAACTGGTATCGCTTCCTGTTGTGCTTGCAAGGTATTGCTATTTCCTACTTTTCTCGCTATTTCCCGCTATTTCTCATTATTCCCCTTTTTTTCTCGCTATTTGTCGCTATTCCTCTTTTTTTCTCGCCATCTCACAATTTGTACTCGCTACTTTCATTCATTCGAATCGATTAGAATACCCCCAATGAGCTTCCTTTTTTCATTGAACCAAATCTAGTTAAGACTTATGAGACCCGCATAGAAACGAGAGGTTGAAGAATTGCAGTTTTCTTTTGGCTATTTCAAGGTATTGCTATTTCCTCCTTTTCTCACTATTCCCTGCTTTTCTCACTATTTCTTTTCTCACTATTTCTCGCTATTTCTAATTGTTGTTGGTTCTCTTAGCTGCTACATATAAGTAATCATGATCTCCTATGACAAAAAGAACTTGGGTTCAATCGGTTCATGGGCTCAACGAAATTCCATAATTTGAGGCCATTCAGCTTCACAATCCGTCATCTTGCTCAACTCATGAGCGAATTTCACTCCATGCTGCTCTCACTATTTTTCTCACTTCCACTATTTTTCCCACTACCCTCGTTATTTCTCGCTTTCCGCTATTTTCGCTGCTCCCACTATTTTCGTCACTCTCCCTTCTCGCTCTCTATTCGACATCACTTCTCTATAATGAGAAAATTCATAGAGACGTCAAAATACGTATCTAATACGCATCTTTGATCTTCTCTGGGAATCTCCTTCAGTCTTGTGTCTGTCTATACTCACTTTCCTCTCGCTATTTTTCTCGCTATTTTTCTCCTATTTCTCTCGCTATTTTTCTCCTGTTTCTCTCGCTATTTTCTCGCTATTTTTCTCGTATCTCTCGCCATTTTCGTGCTACTGCTATTCACTATTGACTAATCACCTTCTCTTCCTCAAATCTGAAAGCAACACCCAAATACGCAAACAATTGCTAATTTGAAGTAACAGAATGTACTATAGAACAAACTCGCTTCGCTCGTTTGTTCGGGACTTCATTAATAAAACAAATGAGCGAGGCTCATTTGTTCAAGACCTCAATATTAGAGCAAACTCGCTTCGGTCATTTGCATCATAAAATTGTGCTTATCGAGTGTGGGCCCAAATAGGCATATAGATTGGGAGTCACTAAAGTGCGGCTTCCAACACTCAGGTATTCAGTACTCACATGCTGTCGGCATCTTACTTCAATGGAAATTTCTACAACACCTTGCTTCGCTCGAAGTTAATGAGAGTTCTGCTCAGCGATGAGTTTTCATTATCGATTAGCGAGCTGTTCCATGTCCCTAAAAAAGACTAGCACTGGCAAGCATTGACAGTACTTTACCGACTCCTAAATCAAACAAATTCGCATATTGCTGATCGTCAACAATGTACTTTGTAGCTTAATATGTGCTCTGCCTTGCTCGTTCATATATCCTGCATATAATTGACTCTTAATGTATGGCTGCGAAAAGTGATCCGACAGTGGAGCATTAACGGAAGTTCACATTAGAGTAGGAAAAGAGAATGGGTAGTTCGATAATAGGAGAGAATGGACTTTTGGGACTTTTCGATGATAGTAAAGAATGGGATTTTTCGACAATAGGAAAAGAGAATGGGTTCGAACTTTTTACATGGAACAACGCCAGGATCACTCAAAGACTGGTACCTTTTTGAGTGAATCTCAAGGAGTTTGATCTGTGGAGTATTGACTGTTCCGAGAGTATGGCGCGACTACATTCACTTTCTAGACATTTCCAGTCATTAATCTACAGCAGCACTGGTTGTATTCATATTAAGTCAGACTATTGACGAGGTAAACTTGTGTAGCAGAAAGTAGGTGAAAATAACAATAGTACTCAATTAAATTGTGTTGAACCATAATCGTAGCAATTCTAGTGTTGGTGAGCCAAAATTACTCATTCAACTGACTCAAATGCCTGGCATTCAACTTCACTCTTGCTCATCTACACTCAATTTCTACATTTCATACACATGTCAGTCATGAGTTTTCCGGGTCCAGTACAATTGCTTTCATCTGGGTCTCCACAGTTCAAGATTAGTGGGTCGAGAAACCTGCAGAACTGATTATCTGCCATTAGATGCTCTAATCTGGTGCAGCATGAAGGTACACTTGACTCTTAATCTGACATTAGAAAGCTCAACATTGGCCTCCAACAGTTAGTTTGACCGTAATACTTGAGTACTTTGCTCAATGTCATCAATTGAGCATTGGTCAAGTGAGTTTGTTTTCGAAACCACTGGGGCTCGTTTGACTACAATTCGCAGCTTCTTTTTTGACTCTCTGTATGTTCGAATCCCATAAAACCACTAATTGAGAGGCACAATCTACTTAATTCAAGACATGAACATTGAGAACTTGCTAACTGCCTGTTGAAGGCGCACAAGTCTTATCTGGGCTCCTCTGATGAGGGCATTCTATATTTGGATTGTAGATGTTTGGGGTATGTACATGTACTGCATTTAGGTGACTCTTAATATGGAGAAGAAATAAAATGCTCAAATGTCTCTTGCTCACTTTCGCTAATTACAAGTCCAACTTGTTCAGTTTCGATTACTTGATTGTTATTTGTACAATGATGCTCAAATTTGGTCAACTTCACTCTAAAGCGAAGCGAAATTATTTCCTTTACAAGTGCATCCAATTGAACCTCACCAACAATTTCGCTCAATTCTAACTTCTTCAATTTCACTTTCCTCGATAAACTTCTTCCATTAGGCAACAATTTCCATTTATCACGCTTAATTGTGCTTCTCTGAAAATTTAGTTTCGTAACTGTTCCCTCAAAAGTCAATTCGCTTTGCTCATTTAGAATTTACTCCACCAATAGTTTTGCTACAATTTCGCTTCGCTCAATTGTTGCTCAATTGTCATCTCTACAACAATCTCGCTTCGCTCGATTGTTTTTCTCTTATCATCTTATTCTAGTATAAATACGCATCGTATATGAATCGTCATTGGGCCAATGCTCTTGCACCCAATACTCTCGACCACCCCCTCACTTCGTGAGGTTGGTGTCTCGGTATCTACAACTTCGCACCATTCACCAACGACCCCTCATTCACATACAAATTCTCAATCTCCTTCGCAAAGAACTTGGCCGCAATCGGTCTCTTGATCTTGACCGTTGGGGTCAACAAGTCTCTCTCCAACGTCAATGGCTCAAACTCAATGTACACATTGTGCAACTTCTCAAAGCCACTCAACTTGTTACCCACGCTCTGGTTCAATTTCGCCAAGAACTTTCTCTTGAACTCAACCTTGTTGAGCTGCTCCAAGATCTGCTCATCGGTGCCCAACAAGGACTTGTCCACCTTGAACTTTTCAACCATGTATGGCACGATACTGGCCCTGTCGACACCAATGACTCCCACCAAGAAACTCTTGAGAGAGTCTCCGTGTGCAAAACACTGCGACAACACAGAGTTGTTGGAGAGGTACAAGTTCTCCACCTTTTCCGGGGTCACGTACTCACCCTGGGCCAACTTGAAAAAGTTCTTGACTCTGTCAACAATACGAACCTTACCGTTGTTGTCGGTGATCTGCGCAACGTCACCAGTGCAGAACCATCCGTCGGCATCAAACGACTTTTTGGTCTCTTCCTCATTCTTGTAGTACTCGGAAAAGATTTGTGGTCCCCTCAACAACAACTCTCCACGTGGACCGCCCTTGTCCGACAACTTGTAGCCCATTTCAGGCAACTCACGGATCCTCATCTCGGTGGTGATACCAACAGGTCCACAAGTACCCACGTCTGGGTTGAATGGGTCATCGATACAGAACCCAGCAAACAGCTCAGTCAACCCGTAACCCTGGGACATTCCAATATTGAAGGCAGACTTGAGGAAATCCATGGAAGATGTGGAGATGGGCGCAGACCCGCTGATCATCACCTCCATTCTATCGAACCCAACCAACTTTCTCAATTGAGGAATAATGACATTGTCATAAAACAAATGGTCACCCGTGGTTCCCGGGTTCTTGTGGATCAATTCGCGCTTCACATCGAAAACACGCCCGAAAATCGCCTTCTTGATGGCAGAGTCACTCTCGATCGTGCCCATCTTGACAGCACTCTCAATCTTGGTGTACACACGGGGCACATTGGCCATGACGTTGGGCTTGTAAATCTTGAGATCGTCCAACAAGGTCAATGGAGACCCACCAATTTGCGGGAATCCAACCTCGCCACCATACGAAATGTGGAAGAGCACCGATTGTCTCTCGAAAATGTGCGCAAATGGCAAGAAACTGAAGGCCTTACGCTTCTGCTCATTGGGCAACTGGGTCATACAAAAGAGGAACCCTGCCACAGCAGTCAGCTGTCTCAAACACACTCCCTTGGGGTTGGCACCAGTGGTACCACTGGTGAAGGAAATGGTGTAGAGCGATTCAGGGCGCGAAGGTAATTCAGGGTGCGGGAAAATTTCCCCAACCTTCATCAACTGCGCAAGGTCCACCAACTGGATATTATTTTCGCGCGCGCGCTCCACCAAAATACGGTCCTTGGGGAAAAGTGGGTCCATCAGCACCACCAAAATAAGGGCACCACAAGTGTCTGGGTTCTGCTTCTTGAGATCGATCACTGTGCTGAGGTGCTCGCGTGTGGTCACCACACAGGGGGACTCGGTGGTGCCCAAAATGTAGGCCGAGGTCAGCGGTCCAAGAGTGTCGTAAAGCGCCGTGTTGGTGATGGCAAAGGCCAGGCACGCAAGATCGGTGAGCACCCACTCGATTCTGTTGGGGGCGAAAATGGACACAATAAACGACAAGTTTTGTTCATTGTAGTTCCGGTGCTGTTCCACGTGGGTGTCGATTTTCCGGTGCGACTCGTACTTCAGCAGCTGTTTAAACTGATTTTGCTGCAAAAGATACAACAAGCCGGACCCCATTTTTTTCTTGCGCTCATTAACCTCGGCATAAGTGAGGGTGGAAAAAGTGGGGGCGGACTCGTTGGTGTCGTAGTTAAACTCACGGTAGGCAAAGCACTTGAGGTCGGCAAACGCCTCCAGGGACTTGCGGAACACAGCGTCAACGGTGTCCAATCCGGGGGCAAGTGCACTCTTTAAACCGTTGGGGAAGTATTTGGAGCGGTAAACGGAGGAGTACCCTGGGACCTGGGTGCCTGGAATCGGGACGGAAGCGGCGTCCAAGGTATCGGGAAGGGGGATGAACTCCTGGAGCAACTGCTCGTAGGATTGGGTGCCGTCTGTGTCGAGAACATACGGCGATTCGTCGCTGGCGTAGCCTTTTTTGCTGCAAAGTGATGGTAACATTTGTGGGGAAATGATTTGGGAATGGGGGAGTTTATATAGTGGGGTGAGCGGGGAACAAAATGAAAGAACATTGAAAGAAAGAACATTGAGCGTAGCGAAATGTTCTTCAATTCTTTCAATGTTCTTGTATTCCCTCGTCTTCAATGTTACATCTTGATCTCAATGTTACATCTCAATATTACTTGTTATTACAATGCCTTCAATGTCATTTTTATCGGTCATGTCAGTTAATGTTCATCATAAATTATTCAATGTTCATCATAAATTATTCAATGTTCACCTTCAGTTCATTTCAATCTTCATCAATCTTCATCAATCTTCATCTCAATCTTCACTTATCAATCTTCTCACTATCATCTCATCCTATCTCTTCCCTTCACCCATTGTTAAAGCTTCTCTGGTGTACCGTTTATGCCCCCTTCCACTCCCCCATTCGGCTCTACGATCTGCCGAGGACCGATCGTGTGTGCAGTCCTCGGTAAATCATTTGAATTACCGGTTTTGTCATACCGAACGGTGAAACCGATGGTACTTGATATACTACTTGTTTTTTGGATGTAGATGTGGACGTAGATGTGGACGTAGATGTGGACGTAGATGTGGAGTGGCAGTATCATCAAACCCCATCAAACCCCATGTAGCATTTCATATTTTCCAGTTTTGCCGAGCCGAGCAAGGGCCGACGACCGACCGAACGAACGAACGACCGAAGCGAGTGAGTAAAGTTTAGTTTTCTATAAGCTACTAATTGATAAAGAGATCATATCTCCATTTTAATAATCTTCTTATTAACATCTTCCTATTATCTTCATATTAGACCCTTCACAATTCGCTCATTGTGAAATTATTGTGAAATATCTGGATAAACGGATCTTGATAACGTAAGAAATAAGGGTTCAAAAACGGTACAATCTTTTTTCTTCTTTTGGATCGATCGATATCTGATTGGTTGATAGATTAATCCTCTCTATTTCACCTATTCACCTCTTCTCTATTTCTTTTATATCACCTATTCATATTACCATTTCTCTACTTCTTCTATTTATTTCTCTATTTCTTCTATTTATGTCACTCATTTCCGCTCATCTAGTTCGGGGCCTCATATCGGCACGTCATTTCCCCACACTTTACTTTGTGAAATCCAGTCTCACTTTAATTGACGATGCTCGAGTAGGGAAAAGGATTTCTTCAGTGTGAGGTCACCACACTTGAGCTTTTGTTCACCCACACTTTCGCTGTGCTCAAGGTTGGTTTCACTCAAACCTTCGCTCCGCTCAGGTTTGAATTGCGTTGCTAGAGACAAGTTCACTAAAAAATGATCACCATCTACTTCAATATTGCAAGACCACGTATTATTTTAGATATGTATTAACAAAGAAGGAACCTGGGAAGAATAAGGTGCATTGGAACTGTGAACTGTATTTTTCATATAATTGTCATAAAATTTGCATAAATACAAGGTACTTTTATTTGTACTCATTAAATTCAAGAGTCGCACTCTTAAATTTATTCCATCACCCATTTCACAAAATCTCATCACATCTCACCATTTCTCATCATATCTCACCAGATCTCATCATTTCTCACAAAATCCCATTATATCTCATCGTACATCACCACATCTCACCATTTCCACCTCTCAATTGTCACTAATTATCATTACTTTCATTGCTACTTATTAGTTATCGTGATTTTCTCGCTGTCTAATTTTTCTCTCATCCACTAACTCTCCACTAATTTCCACTAATTCCCACCAATTCCCCACTAATTTCCACTTCTCGCTAATCTTTAGGGACAAATACTGACTATCTCGGTCAGATTACTCATTACTGACCACAACCTTGCTTCGCTCGGTTGATTTTGCTCAGTCACTCTTCGAAACTCCCAAAATTAGACCACCTTCGCTTCGCTCAGGCGGCCTAATTCTGGAAACATCTCCAACGCCCTCTTCACACTCCCCTGTATAATCTCCCCCACCCTCTTATAATTCCTCTCCTCTTTACTCGGCCAATTAAAATCATCCACCTCCACCTCCCCCACAACAGAAATCCCATCACTATTTTCCATCACAATCCGCTCGTTTTGCACCCGCTCCACAACAATCACGCACCCGTGCAAATTGTGGAGCCGCACCTGGTGCGCGTCTACATACACCACACAATTCTCCATATCGTGGATGAACACTGGCCCATTACACGAAATTCTGAACACACTCTCATGAGCTCCTTTGATCGAGACTGATGAAACTTCCGTGATACTGACCCACAGTCGTTGTACGTCCTCAATTAGAACATGGGGTTGGTGTGATACTGTAATGCGCTGGTCGTAAATGCTTTTTTGGGTTCCCCCAAGTTTACCAATTGTCCTGCCCCCACTGCCTCCAATTTCTCCAATTTTTCCACTACTTCCTTCCTTATCTAATCCTTTCTCTTCCTTATCTACTCCTCCATCTTCCTTTATCTCAACCTTCTCTCCTTCTACTTCGTTCTTTCTTCTTTCGGGGCCCCCAGGGGGGCCTGTGAAACGAAACCTCTTGACTGAAAGCTGGGCCTCTTTGGCTGCATACATCAGCCTAAGCTCATTGACTGACTCCACCCACCGTTTCTGCTCATATGGAGGAAGATGCTCGATCTTTTGCGAGCTCTTTTCCGCAATTAGGGGAGCGAGTTGGTGGAGGTCATCCAAGGTTTGACTGGAGGCGATGTTCTGGAGAAGTGACATCAATTGTGCAAACAATTGAGCGTAGCGAAATTGTTTGTCGTACTCACTTCTCTACTATTTTTTTGCAGTGTTTCAGGCACTGCTTTCTTCTCCTGTCGCTATTTTTCTTTCTCCTGATACTATTTTTTTCAATTTCTCGCTATTCTATCACTATCTTTCTCTTTTTTCTCGCTATTCTATCACTCATTCTCTTTTTTCTCGCTATTGTCGTTACATTCTCGTTCATTCTCGCTACTCTCCCCCGCTCACCCACACCAGTTTGCCAAACTATACCATTACGTCTACCAATCACCGACCTTCTAGATGAAATGAGCCAATCTAATTCAAATGCTACAAAAAGTAAGTACTCCATCCATGCTTTCCTCATCTGTCAGTTGTCCAGATCGGGTAATTTTTCACCAAACCAATTGAGAAACATCACTCATCTTTTGACATATGGTACTACTTCCCTTGACTGATCCACTGCATTAGTTTATTTTCAAATTTCCCAATATGTTCGCTCGTCTCAATAAAATTGAGGTTGTTTAAAGCTATCAAAAAGCTAGCAGAACACGAACTTCAGATTCACGGCTCGAAAAGCGGGCACCGCCCGCTCTTCTCAAACATCAGTGCTTTACTAGTTCGAACACCTCGCTCCGCTCGTTGTTCTCAAAAATGAACGACCAAAAATAATGACTCCTAGGCGGTTCGAACGCCTGCATCTTTACGATAGTAGAACTTGAGTCTACCGCCTTAACCACTCGGCCAAAGAGCCATTTCTTGGAATAGAGAGATGTTGACAAAGTCATCACAGGAGAAGGACAATTTACCCGGAGATTTCCGGAATCGGGAAAAAAACGGGGACAACAGTTGTACGGTCACCCTGTCTAAACAATACAACATTACAGTAGACCATGGGTTCATAAACGTATATGGTCACCAATTGGCAGCAAACAAAGTTACTTCTAACCGGTAACAAGTTGCATGATCAACAACCACTGGTGGCTCTGCTCAGAATGATTTGTTGCTAGAAACATTCTCTGTAGCATATACGAAATCTCATGAACTATTTGTAAATAGACAATTTCACCCTTTGAGAATAGCAAGTAGATTGTTTGAGTTCAAAATTACTTCGAGCGCTACTCTAACTCCATGTTAAGGATACGACTTCTTACGAAGAGATACTAGATGATAGGGGAGTGTCAGTTGACGTATATGATGGTATCCTAGTTTTGAATGAATTGAACGAAAAGGCTAAGTGAACATAGTTCTCATACTCATGAGTGGAAATGCTGGGCATTACTGACTATGACTAGTGCTTGTGAAATACTGTGAGAAGAAATTGGCTGCGAAAAAAGTGAATGCTCCGCTCAATTGTGTCCACTCTTTTCCAAGCACTTAAACTTGCTTGTACTTTCACTGAACACAATCATGTCCGTTCGATCATTCAAGATTCTACTAGGAAAACATGCTGAAATCAAGGGTATTAATACACAACGCCTATTTGCTGCTGAGCCCATCGTTCCATTGCAGTGTTTAAAGCTTGATCAGATCAATCGGTAGATCAGAATGAGACATTCCAACACAGATTGTTATCGGTTACTGTCGAATAAGCATGTACTATTCATGTCTGTTCACCAGCCTTAATACATCTGAGAATCCAGATCAAATTATCTTTGAATTCAAATGTGGCAAGTATCTCTCATTACTCTATCCGCATAGTCGATGGAAGTGAGATTGTTCGATCTTTATCTTTTTCTCGACTGTGCAATTCTAGCATGGCTGATGCCATTCCAGAATGACTGTTGAAGTGCTGAGTCCGAAGTGATGATGAAGTAGCAATATTGTACTTTAGCATGTTCGTTTTTTCGCAGCCATTTCGCAGCCATTTCGCAGCCAAGCGAGCGAACGAACGAACGAACGAACGAGCGAAGCGAGTGAGTGAGTGAATAGTGATGAGTAGTGGTGAGTAGTGAAAAGTAGTGAAAAGTAGTGAAAAGTAGTGAAGTGAGTGAGTGTGAGTAAAGTGAATGTGAATTGACGAAGCTGAACAATTAATCACATAAACACAAACTGAGACACAATCAGTTCACTCGTTGCAAGGAAGTTGCACTTTTCACACTCTCCTGCAATCTACTTTCAAGACTCAGCTTTTCCCACAGTCTATTTATCCATTCCACACTTTCTAGTTATGACACCATTTGCGATAATCGATAATGACAAAAAATTACAAATAAATGCAAACGATTGGCCACCCCGTATTCATTATCGATATCTATAGTCGTGTCAATAGGCAAGCAAGTGTTCTTTACAGTCTCAACAGGCAATCTATTCTCTGGCATTTTTTTTGACAAGCGATACCAGGACCTCACCACCTCGAATAATGCGCACACCAAAAAGAACATCAAGACATCCCCCCAAACTAGTTGTACTAACGATATTGCCATTTCCAGAACAAGCAGAACGCTCTTTGCTGTATACAGAACTACCGCTATGAGAACCTTCAACAAAGGTGCAGCTTCATCCAAAGATTGAAGCAGTTTAAGTGAATTCCACGAACATTTCCAAATACCTTGCAGTAATGGAATAGTTGACCTTTTGGTCAAGGTGAGCCACTGTTCAACACCTGGAGTAGATGCAAACATGGAAGGACGACTTGCAATCAAGTATAATGGTATGGGTATGCGCTCATGGGTAACCACTTCCACTGTTGCGTACAGTAATTGTTGGTAGAATGCCTTTTGGAGATTGAACCAATCTACATAATAGATTTTCCAGATCTTGAAAAGTACAAAACTAATGATGGTAGCTTGAAATGTCCATTTGTCAAAAGTCATAGTCTTATAAAATCCTTCAACTTGATAACCTTTAACTTCAAGAATATCTAGTTCTTAAATACTGACGGTCGAAACGAGACTTTTACTTTGATCGTGGCAGAATTACGTAGATTATAGTTCTGTGCAGTACAGTAACTGTAGTCACCTGCCCAGTTTAGCACAACTACGTTAGTGGGACAATATGTACAATTGAACATACCGACTATCTGGATTCCTCGATTGCAACCATGGGCACTAACGAGCCCATCCCTTTTTCCATGCTAGGCCCAAATACTCTTCCAAGTCGTTTTTCGCAGCCATTGATGGACGAAATGAGCGATGGAGTCGAATGAGACAATCGAGTTATTTGAACGAATCTGCTGATTGGATTGTACCTTGTACAATGTAGTGTGAACTCATGAGAACAATTTCACTTCGCTCAATCAACTTGTATTTGTCGGACCAACTGAAATTCAGAAAAAGGTTACTTTTTTGCATCCATTCTGACACTCGCCGCAAAATGCAAGTTACAATTTCTCTTCGCTCAATTGTTCCCACCATCACCTACTTCAATAAAACTTCCTCCGCTTAAAATACAAGAAAAGTCGAGTACCAATCTTCGCTCAATTACTTCCACAACTCGCTCTACATCTACTCAGTTCAACTTAAAAGTCCGACTTTCAGTGACATTTTCTGTTAGCTCAATTAGGCAGTCACTTCACTTTCTCTGATCGAACAATTCCTCCAAACTCAATCATTCATTTCCTCACCAGATTTCTTCGCAATCTGGTCTTCACTAATCTGTAGATATTCACAATCGAACATTTCGCAGCAATTGAGTAGCGAAATTGCTTTTGTTCTGCTCAATTTCCTTTGCTCATTGCTCATTGTGCCTACATCAATTTACCTTTTTGAATACGGTTCTGTAGTGACATTTCCTGTGGATGACAATTGCGAAGTATGTTCAGTCGCTCAAACTCTGCTGATTCAACAACTTCACTCAATATTCCAATCTTTCCCATTTCGGAGCACTCTGGTATTCAATAATCTTGTGCAACTCCACTTATTCACAAAGGAACAATTTCACAATTTCGCTTCGCTCAATTGTTCCTCAATTGTTTAACACTTAACATTCCACAATTTCGCTTCGCTCAATTGTTTAACTACATCTAGTTTAAATTTCTAATACGAAAGTCTTACTTTCTATGTCCTTATCTCATCATGAGTTTTTCTGAATTGTCGAACAATTGCGAACCACGCGAATGTGGTTATCTGAACCCAATTGAGCAACTTCGCTTCAAACATTCTTCACTCCATCACCAGATTGCGAAGCAATCTGGTGTCACTTTAATAATCTGGTGTGCAACAATTCGCTTCGCCCAATTGTTGTTAATGTTAGTTGTTGGCTTCCACAATCTTCCTCCCCACCAACAGACACGCAATATGCCTCACCTTCTCCCAACTAATCTTCTTTGGCGTCCTCTTCAAAATATCCGTGTCGTAATCGTACAATCGCCTCACAGGCAACATGCGCACATGCGAGCTCTGCACTCCCAAAACAGCAGCAGTCGCCGTCAACTTGCGACAGTCGTACGGGAAGTCAACACTGTACTTGTGCGGCGCCAACACATCCACGCTGTCCTCGATAAACTGCACCGCCTTGATGGCATAACGCGCAGCCCTCGTACGGTCGATCGGCGACGGAATGCCTCCCTGCTGCACGTGCCCCGGAATCGCAGTCTTGGTATCGAAAAGACCCTCGCTCTCCAGATTAAAGATGTCGGCGAGCACCTCAGACGTCAACACTTTAGAGGCGTTCGTGCTCTTGATAATCAACTTACCAGCCTGGTTCATACCGTGTTCCTTCAATATCTGCTCCTTCAAGGTGTGGATATCCTCACTCAATTGCTCGAGCGAAATACCCTCTTCCGGCACATACAGCGCATGTGCACCCGTGATCAACAGCGCATATGTGGCAATGTACCCGCTGTTACCTCCCTGCACTTCAACCACAAACGCACGGTCTCTCGTGGCACTCGCACTCTGCTTGATCACATCACAGTACTCCATCAACGAGTTCAAACAAGTGTCCGCACCCAAAGAATACTCTGTTCCAGGAACATTGTTGGAAATAGTGGCGGGAATCAACACCATGGGGATCCGGAACGCAGGGTACATGGCCCTCGCCTTTTCCAATTGGTCAAGCGAAACAAAAGCCTCAAACCCACCAACTATAATGAGGCCATCAAACCCATACTTTTCAAAATAGTAGGCAATCATCCCCACATCAGTTTCTTCGGGGGTCTGTCTATTGGTACCGATCTCACTTCCTCCAATCAGATTGTACCCCTCAACCTGCAACCAGTCAATGGACCTAACCGACTCGTGACGTGCCAATCCACCCCATCCATTGTGGATCGCATACGGTGTGTGGCCCTTGGACATACAGTACGTGGCAACAGCATACACCGCCAGGTTCATGCCTCCAGCAGGCGCACCCACATTCACAACGGCAATACGCTTACGTTTGGCGGGCGGTAACGTCGGTTCATTGTGGTCCGCAGAGTTCATCGCAATGAAATTGTGCAAGTGCTCGGTAAATTCCGAGTCACGGAGCGACATGGCCTTGTCGAAATCACGGTCGGCAATGGCAGTCGCCACACTCTGTGTAATTTTCACAGCCTCAACAAGCGGCTTTCTCACAATCTTGTTTTCTTCAATCGCAATAAGTGGCAGCGGAGTATCGGGTGTTCCCTCAAGCACTGCACGCACTGCCTCCACACCTTGAAGTGTAGCCAACATACGGTCATAGGCAACAGCAGTACCTCCTCTTTGAACATGGCCCAAGTTGGTGACTCTGGTGTCCAACCCCAATCTGTCCACAAGCACATCCTTCACATCATCGGCCGAAATAGGCTTGAGATCAGAGGTGATGGCACCCTCGGCAACAATCACAATGGTTTTCCGCTTACCCCTGCTACGGTGCTGCCCGACAATCTCACACATTTGGTCCTGCCATCCACGAGCACTCGATGGCTTCTCGGGAATGAGAATATAATCGGCACTGGTGGCTATACCTGCCATCAATGCCAACCATCCACAATGACGGCCCATCACCTCAACCACAAACGCACGAGAATGTGAGTTCGCAGTGGCATCAATGTAATCGATGGCCCGACAGATCCTGTCCAATGCAGAGTACGCACCAATAGTGGCGTCGGTAGTGGCCATATCATTATCAATCAGACCCACAGTACCGCAAATATTAAGGTGCTTAAACTTGCGATACTGTTCTTCAGTAACGTCGCCCCTATCCTTCAACTCAGAAATGAGGGACGGCCACTCCTTCCTGAAAAGATCAGCTCCAGTCAAGGACCCATCACCTCCACACACGATAAGTGCATCGATCCCTGCTTCAATAAGGTGCTTACACCCACTCAATCTACCCTCACGTTCCTTAAACTTCATACATCTGGCAGTACCAATGTTGGTACCACCCTGTGCCATAAACCCTCTCACATCCTCCCAGTGGGTTTCCTTAATGTACTCGGGTCCACCACGCACAAGACCCTCGTATCCCTCCATAACCACAAAGGCCTTGCACCCGTGGTGGATAGAGGCCCGGACCACTGCGCGGACACATGCATTCATTCCGGGGGCATCACCACCGGAAGTCATGACTGCAATATTACGTTTCTGGACATTGAGCGGCTCATTGTGGGACACAGTGACTGATATGGGCACCGACTCAACAGCCTGTTCTGCTGGGTTAAACTTTTGCACTGGCGGCACCAAAGTGAGTGGGTTTTCAGCGGCAGTGAAACCCACGAGGTACCCGAGTGGATCCACGGTGTAGACTTCGTTGGGGTACAATTCATTGGGGTTGACCTGAATATGCTGCCCCAGGGCGCGTAAAAGTGAAATCAACTGGTTGAGCTGAGGGCACCTGAGTGTGACGGAATTCTCGAGCATGCGAAGATCCGTGATGTTGATGCTGGCATTGAGTGTTTTGGTGCGCGAATCAATCTCCTCTTCGGACATGGCATCGTCGGAGATGGTGACCAGGAGCGCCACCTTGTTGTGGGCGCTCAAATAAACAGTTTTCTCGCTTTCTGAGTGGATATCGAACCCGAGCACGTTGGTGTAGAAACCAATGGCCCCATTGCGAAGAAGCGCAGACTTGGCGTAGAGTGACACGCAAGACACGCCGTTGACTACGGAAGACATGGTGGTGGAAAAGATATTTTCGGGAGTTTTTATAGAAATGGTGTCAGGTGATTCGGGGGATTGTTGTGCGTCAGCAGATGAAAATTCAACAACCACCAACCACCCCAATCGAGCTTGCCCAATCGAGCTTGCTCGATTGGGCAAGCTCGATTGGGGTGGTGGTTGTTGTTGTAATAGAATATAAAAGAAGTTAGAACTAGAAGAATTAAAAAGTTACTAGTAAAATTAGTGTAAAAATTAGCAAGTAATTGAATACCAATAGACTGATAATAGAATACTAAATGCACAGTACTATTGAATACTAAGTGAATGCCGATCGAATAGAATATCAAACTAGAATATCAAACTAGAATATCGGATATGTAGGAAGATTCAAATAAGCTATGGAGTCATTGATGTAGCAATCGATGACATCATTTCGGAGTACATCCGAAAAAACGTCAGTGACACAATTGAGCACAATTGAGCGAAGCGAAATTGTACTCAATTACAAGAAAAAGAATACAAGAACACAGGAATACAAGAATACAAGAATAAAAGAATCACAAGAATTACAAAGAATATCGGTACATTAATGAGGAATGATTAACAGTAGTGAAAAATCTCGAATTTGGGAATAAAATTATTCTGGTAATATCGGTATGCTTGGTTGGCTGTTCTAGATGTCCAAAGATGGAGTAATATTTAGTCTGACAAGATCTTTATCTAGTCGGATATGTATTATCTATTTGGATCTGTAGTATCTGGTCCATTATATCTTTAGTATCTGAAGTGGATGAGTATTGTACTCTCCATCCACGTGCCCAGCAACGTTAGTCAAAATGCACAAAGAGGAAGAGTTCAATCTCAATGATCACTTTAGTTTAAGAGATGATGGAAGCGTCGAGTATACAGTAGCATACCCAGTACTTCTGGTGAAAATGGGGAGTCTTGAGATTCTATTTCTTTATAGTGAACAGTACTGTTTAAAGTTCACAGTACAAAGTACAAATTACATAGTTTACAGCTCACAGTTCAAATTCAGAGTTCACAGTTCAAGTTCAAAGTCAGAGTTCACAGTTCAAAGTTCAAAGTAAACTCACTCACTCACTCACTCACTCGCTTCGCTCGTTCGTTCGTTCGCTCATGGCTCACAACCTTTTTTCGCAGCCACGGGCGACAATCGTGCGAACATGATCACCAGTCGTCCATCACTCATTGACTGATGCCATCAGCTGCCCCTGACTACATCGATTAATAATTCACTGAGTCATACTAGACCAAGTGTTCAATGTAAAGTAATCAAGTACAGTCTACCAACCAGTCCTGTACAGTATACTAGTAAGTACTGTGCATTACAACTCAGCCTACACGGTCTACACAGTACTTTAAAGTGCTTCTACAATTCTTGGTCCTTCTTTCAGGTCATCTCCGGCCTTATTTGAACAGAAGACAGTAGACTAACTGTTTCATCCAATCTTTTAGTACCTCAATAACTTTTACTCACAAACTTTTACTCACAATAACTTCAAATTCTCACTAGCCTTCTCACCCCACTAACTTTCTCAATAACCTTTTCACCTCACAACACCTTCACCTCACCAAACCTCTTTTTCGAGTCGCTGTGCGACTCTACGCTGTGCTCATCTGAAAAGGCTCGCAACCTTTTTTCGCAGCCACGACAACAGCGATAATTCCCCAAGTCGGGAATGATCAATAGTACTCAGTGCATCATATCAGCATAGAATGAGCAGCAGAGTCAAGACTGGGTCCTTGTCTCTGGTGTCTGAGAGCACATCTCATATTCAATTTACATGTATTCATTCTTCATGTTTTCCTCGTATGTATTCCTCATAGTAGAAGTATGTATTCCTAGTAGAAGCATAAATATCATTATTGTACCAAAGAGTGCCACTTCTCGGACAAAGGGCTCTTCGAACTCAAAGCATATGAACTCCAGTGCCGCCGAAGAGAAGTGCTATTCGAACATTTTTGCGTGAATGCACTGATGAAGTGTTAATGACTTCATAATGCTCGTTGTTCGAGTAGAAGTGAAAATAAGGGGATAAAAAGTAAGTAAGTGTAATATGAATACGAACACCGTGCAACAGCACCACACACAAAAAGTATGGTTGTCACTCCACTTGTTACGATTGACATTCTCGAACTAGACTGCATTCTGACCTCTTTGACCGTTCTGATCTTTGGGCAGACTGAGTACACCCAGAGTGCACTATAGCTTAGTTGCCTCTCATAATCAGTAGGTAATTAATTGCAGGAACAGATATTTCTAGTTTATTATGTTCTCTAATGCTTATATTTGGGGCCGAAATTGTATGCACGCGTAAACATCATACCCGCTTATCCCTACCAAAAACCACCTTCCAAGCTCTGTTTTGATAGTTTGAAAGAGGCCCACAATTATTGTTGCCATCTATAATCACCCAATAAACTTTGAAGCTTTAAAGGTTTGAAGTGGTGGAGAAACCAAGGTCTTAGTTGTTGTAATCGGTATGAGATGTACGCTGGCTGCAAAAAAGAAAATACAGAGGTTGTTCACTATTATATTCACTGCTCGTTCACTACTTACTACTGACTAATGACTACTACTCACTCACTACTCACTCACTACTCACTGTTGATTTATTACTTACTACCCACTACTCCTCACTCCTACACTCACTCGCTCGATCGTGAAATATGTCATTTCTAACCCCTAAAACCCCCTAAGCAAGGAACAGTCAACATTGAGAATTGCCAGGAGTACATTCATCAATGCTAGCACTACTCCACTCATAATCTGACCAGTCTATGCCCACTACAATTGAGCGAGCCAACACTTACTGGAAAACTTTACGCTACTCTGTAAGTTTACCCACACTAAAAGGTCATCTGTAGAAACTGCTCACAATCCACAATAGTGCTCAATCTTCTAATCTTTACAGTCAATCCTCTTACAGTCAATCCTCTTACAGTCAATCCTCTTACAGTCAATCCTCTAATCTTTACAGTCAATCCTCTAATCTTCATACTGCCAACAATTTCGCTACGCTCAATTGTTGGCTCAATTGTTCGCATTGTCATTTTTCTCATGACGTCATCGAAAAAGTCATCACCACCAGTGCTCAACTCAATTGCCACCAAAAATTGTTCGACCGATGCTCAGATGTCCCTTAACCTTTACAAAACTTAATCTTCGTTCCATTGCACCTTTCATATAATTTATATTCTACTCTACCATTGAGGGGTGTCTACTTTTCAAATGGGTAGTGTCTCAATGGGGTAGTGTCTCAATGGGGTAGTGTCTCAAATGGGTAGTGTCTCAAATGGGTAGTGTCTCAAATGGGTAGTGTCTCAATGAATAGTGTCTACTTTTCAAATTGAATTCAGGTCTGCCTCCCTTTCATTAAATTTATTCTTCCCTCAGATTCTCACTACAATGTCCCTTCACAATCGTTAATCTACACAAATCTACACAAATTCACAAAATAGTGTCTGTACTCCATGTCAGTTAGTTACAATACCAAATCTACTCAATCTACCTAATCACAATCAATCTACCTATATTTACTCTAATAGTAGCAAACAATTTCGCTTCGCTAAATTGTTTGCAATTGTCCATCCAGCAACCATGCTACTGGCTCTTGATCTCTTTTTTTGTACCCACACGACCCACACATCCAAGGACTCTAGACATTGACTCTCTACTGGACTCTAATGAGACTGACTCAACACACTCGGCACTTGACACTTGAAACTCACTTAATTCAGACTTTATAGACTTTTCTACTTAACTTAGACTTCACACTATTCTACTACTATTCTACTACTATTCTACTACTATTCTACTACTATTGTACTTTCACACTTTTCTACTATTTACACACGACCCACTTATCCATAAATGTGGATACATCTTCATCTACAGATAGAGATCATATGGACTCATGTTCAATAATGAAAACATTGCCAATAATCAAAATCCAAATTCGCTTCGCTGAATTTGGATATTTGATTGGCAATTGTTTTTCTCAAAATTTTCACCATGTCCATTCCAGTCAACGACCTCTCCAAGCTTTCCGTGCCCACACTCCCCCCCGTGGTCCCCGACCCCCCCAAAGCCCACTCTCTCTGGTCGCTGAACCCTGTGTTCTCGTATCTCAACCAGGTCTACACCTCCGTTGCCGAGCACCGCAAGTCCCTTGGTCTTGTCAACCCCGGAACCGTCGAGAACCTTTCCAAAGAAGTCACTCGTGATGTGTTCCTCAACCAGTACTTCTTCACCGGTTTAAGAGCCGATCTCAACAAGGTCTTTTCCATGGCCCCCGTGTTCCAGACCTCCCACACCTTCAGTATTGGTTCCCAGGTCCTCCCAGCCTATGCCTTTTCTGCTGTCTATGCTGCCGACGAGTACATGGTTCAGGCCAATATGGACAATGATTACTCCTTCAGTGGTCGTGTCAACTATGGATGGGACTCCCACAACATTTCCAAGTTGACTCTTCAGTTGGCCAATGGTCAACCCTCCATGGTCCAGTTGGAACAAGACTACCAAGGTTCCGACTTTTCCATCAACTTGAAGGCCCTTAACCCCTCGGTTATCGATGGTGGCTTCACAGGTGTTGCTGTGGGGTCCATTTTGCAGCTGTTGACCCCGGCCCTTTCCGTGGGGTTGGAGTCCATGTACTCCAGACAAGCCATGCTTGCCCCCCCAGACGCCGCCGTTTCCTACTTTGCGCGCTACCTGACCCCTAAATGGATTGCCAGCGCGCAATTGACCGCCCAGGGATCCTTGGTTGGTCTGTACTGGCGCAAGGTGACCGAAAACGTCGAGGCCGGTGTCGAGACCCAGCTCAGTGCGCAAGTTAAACCGGTTGTCGACCCAATGATGGGTGTTCAGACCGGGTACGAGTCGGTTGTCGACGGCTTGACCACTCTTGGTGCAAAGTACGAGTACAGAACCGCGGTTTTCAGGGGACAGATCGACTCTACGGGTAAGGTCTCTGCGTTCATGGAGAAGAGAGTGTTGCCAACTATTTCCCTCTTGTTCTCGGGTGAACTCGACCACGCAAAGAACTCGTCCAGATTGGGTTTGGGTTTGCAGGTG
The DNA here is from genome assembly GCA_030558435.1 of Kodamaea kakaduensis. Lineage (NCBI taxonomy): Eukaryota > Fungi > Ascomycota > Pichiomycetes > Serinales > Debaryomycetaceae > Kodamaea > Kodamaea kakaduensis. Next base: position 177,689 of record JAJMSN010000006.1, read on the forward strand.
GAGGCTGCGGGTAACGAGCAGGTGATGATGATGCAGCAGGGGTTGGTTGATCAGAATGGGAACCCGGTTCCGGGGGCTCCACAGCAGTAAGCAGAACAGATGAGCGAAGCGAATCTGTTCGAGCGACTGAGCGAGCGAATACTTAGTTTCACAACTGAGCACTCAGTGTGACTTCTGATACTCCTGTCGTATGAAATCATACGTTTGTATATAATAGAGTGAGATTGAATAAATGTCTCTAAAAGACGAGCGAATCGGTCACTTGTAATTTCACAACTGAGCAATGCTCAGTTGTGACTTCTGATTCATACCTGCCGTATGACTCATACGTTTGTATATAATAGAGTGCAATCGAGATTGAATAAATGTCTCTTGAAATAAAGACGAGCGAAGCAAGTCTGTGTAGAAGAACAAGAACAATTGAATATTGAAAACAATTGAGCGAACCGAAATTGTTCGATTGATCTTGCTATGAGCTGGGTTGATTATGTAATGATTCTGTAAGCATAGACAGGAAGTGTCGGTAGTCAGGATCTGAACGAAGATTTGATGTAGCTTCCTTATTACTATGGAGTCGCCAAGACAAATGCAAATGTGTGGTTTGTATGGAAACTACAGGGAGTATTTTTATCAATTACAGAAACAGAACATTCTTCCTAATTTAACTTTGATTTGTTCGACGGTTATTTCTGAACAGCTTCAAAGATTTGCTCATCTATGCTACAAGGGATTTAAAGGGTAACATGAAGAACACTCAACATAAGGATATTTTTGATGTAAAATTTTATTAAAAAGAGTAGACTAAGATTGAGTGATGTCTATGACACTTCTCTGCAACACTTCACATTCTGCGTTGGTCCTTGATGTATCTTGTTGCAGTTAGTGTTTGTTTGAGTAGTGTTTTTTTGAGTAGTGTTTGTTTGAGTAGTGTTTGTTTGAGTAGTTTTTGTTTAGTGGTAGTTTCGTAGTGGAGATTCGCAATGAGCGCAATCACAAAATTAACTACTTTTCACTTTTCAGACATCCTGATCTCTTCCTCTATTTTCCTCTCTTTCCTAATCCTTCTCAGGGTTGTCAAATTGACAGTAGATGAACAAAGGCACTTGTAGGGTGACTAAACAATAATGAGTATGTTCATTTGCACCTAACTCAACGACTTATAAATAGTCGGAGTATTCTAAACACAATCGAGCGAAGCGAGATTGTGTTGTCCTGACCCAACGACTTATGAAATGGTCCAAGTATTCTGAACACACAATCGCTTCGCTCGATTATGTGTTATTTGCACCTATCAACCTCGCTCGTGTTTCGTGCGTAAATTTCAGACCCGCTTACCCCAAAAAACACCTTCCAGATCCAATTTTAATTAGTAAAAGTCCTCATCGTACTTGGATGAGTGCTTCTAATGCCTCTGTAAAGTATCATCTCCTCAGATCGGGGGAGATAAACAACACCTGTAAAAATTTACAGTATGAAATTTACCCTGGCTGCAAAAAGCAGCATTAGGAAGAGCATATGCTCGAGTCACACACAACTTAAAAATCCTTTTCTTCTGAACCCCTGAACGAACTCACGAGCGAAGCGAGTGAGTGAGTGAGTGAGTGTTTGAAGATGATTTAGTGAGTGCTTGAAAATTGATTTAGTGGTGCTTGAAGATGATTTAATGAGTGCTTGAAGATGATTTAGTGAGTGCTTGAAGATGATTTAGTGCTTGAATATGATTTAGTGAGTAAGTAAAAGTTTAGTGAGTAAGTGAAAGATTCTGGATTCACAGTCCACCGAACTGCTAGGTCTCTTCAAAGGTCATATGAAATTGTCATTTGCAGCCGTATTTCAGCCAATGTGATTTTCTTCAATTCGAGTCGCTTCGCTCATCTATGCTTGCTAGAGTGTTGACTTTCTGAAAATAGTGAGATTTATGTAAGAGAAGGAGAGAAGAAGATAATAGAATCTTTCAAACATTCTGAATTGCCAAATTTTACCTGCTACTGATCTACAAAACAGCCCAAAGGGGAAATTTTCAGATGGGATTCGATACTCTCACAAGTTTATTACGTTCGCAGATGAGCGAAGCACTATCACTTGTACTTTTTCACTAACTCTTCATATTCAGAATCTAGCTTGTCCTTATAAGAATACTTGACATACTTTGGAGAACACATTCCACATTTGGACGAGTGTGAAAGCATTCGATTTTGAATGATCTTAATATGTACTTATGGTGCCAATCAGCCATATTGGTGAAAGGCCAGCGATAGCTGATATTTCTAGCCGGCTGGTGAACTTACATAAAACTCATCATTAATGATGAACATTGATCAACTTTGATGAACTTTGATGAACATTACTGTAGGTAGTCCCTCGGGACTCTGTTGCCTATAAAACTACTCTGAAACCTGAGATGTGTAGGTATACATCTTTATTCCACAAACAGAACTACACATTCATCTTCTATTTGACTTGAATACCGTTATTCCCTAGTAATAAGTACTCAAGCATAACAGCCTTGGACTATCCCTGACAATTACGATGATCAACTGAACATCGAATGAATAATATAACATTTAAGCATCCTCCACTAAGACTTCTTCTCAATTCTTTGGGTAATAATGCATCTGTACGGTTTGGGTGCAAATGGGAAGATTTTGCGGACTAAATAGAGAAGGAATACAAACTCCCCTATTCTCACTATTGAGATCCCACTCTCCCACTTCTTCCCCTCTCTGCCATTCTCAATCTACTCGGCCTTGAAATGGTCACTGTCCATTTGATGCCGGTAGTACCATTTGCAGCTAGAAATTGCCCCATTCAGAGTAGTCTAGTAGATAGACCTTTAACTATTAGCATAATATTGTCAGGTTAACCCATCATATGTCAAGAATTTTTCAATTTCTCTCCAAATTTGTTAAAAAGTGCAAAAGCTTGCCAATTGTTAGCACTATTCTTGCTCACTACATGAGCGAAACCCTGCGTATATCAAGAATCAGTAATGCACATCCAACTATTTTGAGGTACTTTTCTTTCTACGTATTATGAAGTTCCTAGTGGAGTTACAGGACAAATGTTACTTCATTCTGTTACTGAACTATGTAACTTTTGAACATTCCATAAATGGGACAAGTCCTTTGAGGACTTAATGTCAACCGGTTGAATGATGCTTGAAAAGCCCATTATTGACCCCACCTGTATGGCTGCATAATCTATTACGTAATTTTTTGCAGCCAAATTCGCTCCTCATGTAATACACAGCTTGAAAACTTGTTAATTTTTCGTCTTATGCTTGAATATATGCTGTCTCACCCACCTACTGTCTATGGATTGGTGAAATATTCACTCATCTTTTAGAATGACTGCCGTCCAACGATTAACCTCAATACAACTGGCAGCAGACATTCTTTATCTAATTCTTGCCATCGAGTATGTACCATGTTTTTACCATCTAGTATGTATCGTGTTCACTCATGATCAAAGGAATCTGCGTCCCAAAGCTTCTTGCTAGGGGCAGTTCAGACGAGCTGCCATTCTCATTCAATTCTCATTTACTGATCAAGCAAATTCGAACTCTACTCATTCTCACATACTCTTATCTGAACAAGAAAAGCTGTACTTATTCAGGAAACTTTTTGCACTAGCTCTATTCACTCTTGACTTCGCTCACTTGTTCTTCTTCGAGCAAATTCGCACCATTTGTACTACTTCACTATCTGTTCACGACCCGAAGATTTAGCAAGAGACGCTAACACCTTTCACAGCTTGTACACAGAAGACCCCGAAGGTGATAGAACAGACATGATGTAACTGTTTCGATCTTTTAGTATTACAAATATTAAGAATGTTAACTACACTGACTCTTGAACTTGAACATGTGACTTTTAATCTGAAATAATTCAGCCTATTGAATGGTACTTGCACGAATGAAATCGTCTCCAGAGCAAGGGTATCTCTTTGTTTTATATTCACATAGAGAGTCTACCTCTTATTCAACTCGTAGACTCATTGTCTATCTCTTATCCGTCCTATGTTCGCGTTGTTCGTCTCTTACTCGTTCGCAGTTCGCATAGACTCGCTTCGCTCGTCTATGCTCAGATGCTCATCTCAATTATATCATTATCATTATGACTACCGCGATAAATAAATAAACAGGGAACGATGCATCGTCCGTAAAAATTATTGAATCATCCAGATCAACAATACTCAGCACTCAATGAGCGAAGCGAATTGAGTGAGCTTCCAAAAGTAAAGTGAGAAGTTCAACTCTTGCTTGCAACTTCCATTCACTTCAGTCAAAAGTAAAAGTTGCTTTGATGCAACTCCCTCGCTCATTGAGTGAGCTTGCGAGAATTTCAAACTCGCTTTTCTCTTTCCTTCCATCCCAGAGCTCTCCACATCTATTTTACTCCTTTTCCAAACCAACATTGTGCCAACCAAACTCACTAGAAGTGACGATGTGCCAAGCTAAACTCACTAGTAGAATGAATGAGCGTTCAGGTGAACATGCTGCGAATTCACAATGAGATTTCTTCAAGTGCGTGAAAATAAGTACGCAGACATGAAACATCATTTGGTAAACAGGATTTCAAAACCAACTTCACTTTGCTTAAAAATGACAATGTTTGACAAGTACATACCACCAATCGTGCACTTACCATCCTCATTCCTTTAACCAAGTAAGCTCCTCGCATATCATCGAAGAAGCATTCATAATGTTGAAATGACGATCTTTCTGACCCAGAAATTAGCTCGCATCAATCACTTGGTATGTTATTATCAGCTTTCACTTGGTATGTTATCAGCTTTCACTTGGTTGTTATTGTTCAACCATGTGCGAATCAGCCCTCATCACCAATTCATGTACGTTGCCACTTGAATACCATTGAACTTGTCATTCCTCACTTGTGTTTGAGTTCAACGTACACTAGTCATGAACTATTTCCTCATGTTCACCTCAAATGAGTTCACATCGTTCTTCCCTCACGTGGGCTTTTTATGACGTGAATGTAACACTGGAAACACCCATGTTCGATAGACATGGTTTCAAACGTCATTTCACGTTCACCTAAACCATGTTAGCTTTTCCATGAGTTAATTGAACTTAGATTAGACTTGATGAAACATGTTTGGTTCTGTGAAATTCATGAAGTTAACAAACTCATTTGTTCACTTTGCTTGAGTATTCTCATTCATTCACTCATGTTCGCTTCGCTCCGAGCTCGAAAACAAACATAATTCATTGTTCACTAATTCACTCATGTTTGCTCCATAAGCTCAAACATTAAGTGTCACTTGTGTTCGATTCCAAATGGGTTGAACATATTTTGTACCAAATCACGTTCACTTTGCTCACATGAGTACATTTTCCATTCACTAATTCACTCATGTCCATTAGTCCAACATTAAGTGTCTCAGTTGAGTTAAACATATTTGGTTTCAAAACACTCATGTTCGATTCTCAAATGAGTTCAAACACCACTCATTGCTCACTCATCACTCATGTCGCTTCACTCCATGAGTTCAAACAAAATCCATCTGTACTCATTCACTCATGTTCGATTTTGAAATGAGTTCAACATGACCGGTCTTAAATTACTCATGTGAGCTTCGCTCACATGAGGATTTTATTCCTTATTCACTCATCACTCATATCGCTTCGCGACATGAGTTCAAACATCAAGCGACTCATTCACTCATGTCGCTTCGCTCCATGAGTGAATCTACCACCCAAACAACCTCTGCGTAAAACTCTCCTTCCTCTCCACCCCATCCTTCACACTCCCATTCCTCGACGCAATCGACCTGTAAATATTCCTATACGTATGGTTCAAGTCCGTCCCGTTCCCATAAAAACTCCTCAGTTTCGGTATCCTATCCCTTACCTCCATCCACGGGTTCTCTGCCCCGTACAACTCACTCCTCGACAGTCTCCTCGAACTAGCAGGAAGTGCCATACTTTGCACCCTCCGCGACTGCGGTTGGTTATGTATCCGATTGTACTCACTGAGCGAAGTACTTGGAAACTCCTCGTGGTCATAGGCATCACGCTTCAATACACTCGTCAGGGCAATCGAGGGCTGACGAGATGGTTGACGAGACGGTTGACGAGAACGTGCAATCACAGACTGCGAAATGGCCTCTTCGTACTCATCAAGAAGAGAGTCCATGGAGGAGTTGGAAGATGTGTCGAGGTCCGAATTGTTTTTGGGGTGGGTAGCACTATTGATGTGGATATTGGAGTGGCTATTGGAGGGGTGGGAGTGATTGGAGTGGTTGATACTATGGGAGTGGTTATTAGAATGCTTGATACTATGGGGGTTGATACCATTATGATTGTGGTTGTAATGATTATGAGGAACATTATGAACATGAACATTATGATTATGAACATGATTATGAACATTATGAGGAACACTATTGTGAGTGTGACTGGCAACACCACTATTGTGGCCACTATTATGGTTGCTATGTTTACTATTATGAGTACTATGAGTATGTGTACTGTGGGCATGACCATTGGTTGTTGCATAATGATTCTGGTTGACACTATACCTCTTTTCCTTTTCATCGTACTTTTCATACTTTTCATACTTTTCATACCTTCTGTCACTCTCACCGTCATACTTTTGCTTCTGGTTTTTTGGGTAGTCGTAATATGGAGCAGAAGAAGGAGGATGTGAAGAAAGAGGAGGATGTGAAGAAAGAGTACCAGGAATAGCAGGAATGGAAAGAGGAATCGACGAAAAAGGAACCGACGAAATAGGAACCGACGAAATAGGAACCGACGAAATAGGTTGAACCGACGATCCAAGATCCATATCCTTCACATCAACTTTATCGAGGGTCCAATCATTGAGATCTTCTGGATGTGGTGAAATGGGTGCAGAGGGAGGAGATTCAGGGAGAAAACTCAGGATCCCGTACCCAGAGTCAAGTTTGAGTTTGATGGAGATGCGTTTTTGGAGATTCCCAGATTGGTTGTGGTTCTCTTGTTGGCTGCTGTCTTGGTTACTTTCTTGATTATGACTCTTTTGTTCACTCTTTTCAGTCTTTTGAGTCTTTTCAGTCTTTTCAGTCTTTTCTTGAATCTTTTCACTCTCTCCACTCTCTTCACTCTCTCCACTCTCTTCACTCTTTTCACTATCTTCTCGACTGTCTTCTTTAATCTCTTCTGTTTCCTCTATCTCCTCCCCAAAATCATCTCTCGATGCATCAACGAACTGAGAAGAAGAATCGCTTTCAGACTTTTCATCAAATCGATAACTATTCACCTTATCTTGAATGATTGAGCGGTAGGTCCCTTCAGTGTTGTTTTTAGAATCAGCTGGAGGTTGTTGAGTTGGTTGAGTTGGAAGAGTTGGAGGAGTAGGAGTATTATCATAACCAGAACCATGATCATAACCATGATCATAACCGTTTTGATAACCATTTGGATAAGTTGGATAAGTTGGATAAGTTGGATAACTTTGACTTTGACTTTGAGTACTATGGTCATAACCAATTGAGCTATCGCTCAATTGGTTATTCAGACTCAACTGACTCGTCAACTGACTCTTCAAATGACTATTATTAATCAAGTCCAACTCATCCAACTGCTTACCAATTGAGCTATCGCTCAATTGATTGTTATCATCACTCAACTGATACAAATTCACATACCTCACCACCCTCTCAAACCCCCGTTCCAACAAACTAATCACATTCTCCTCAGTCGAATTAATAAAGATCTTCCAGTACCTCTCTGGATTCGACAACGGCAATATAAACTGATTGAACCCAATCCTCAATATCTTCAATCGTGGAAGTAGGGGATATATGAACGAAGGACCACACGAAATATACGTCACGTCCCCATTGTGGAGCTGAAAAATCTCAAATGTCCCACTACTTAAAAATCGGCCCGTACTAGTGTTTTTTTCCCCGAGATGCTCGTCGTAAACCATGATTTTACTCGCACTGTACCGAAAAAGCGTCACTTTTTTCTCCATATCCAAAAGCAGTTGGTTGGTGAAACTGCCTTCAGGTTTTCTATCCAGTCTTCGTTCCAGTCTTTCACCAAATCCACCCAATCTTTCACCAAATCCACCCAATCTTTCACCAAATCCACCCAATCTCCCCTCTTCTCTCTCCCTCCTCTTTGGCAGCTCCCTCAACAACTCTTTAAAGTTCATATCCACACTATCATCACTGTTTTTATACCTCAAAATGGTTTGTCGACGGGGTGATAAATTGGGATCCAGGTTCTTCCTTTTTTCCTTTTCCTTTTCATTATTCTCTCTATTCTTCTCTTTATCCTCATTCACTTTATTCTTCTCTTTATCCTCATTTACTTTAGTCTCCTCATTCTCAGTTTCCAACCTCCTCTTATCAGTTACCTTTCCATTCACTTTATCCTTCTCACTCTCCCTTTCCTTCTCCTCAACTCTACTTTCCCTCCTCTCTTTCTCCCTCGGCGATGCTGATGGATTAACTATCCGATGCCCTGGTTTACTTGTAAACACTCTTGATGGCGACGAAGAATCAATTGATTTCAACGATTGAGTCGGTGCCTTTTTGTCATGATCCAGTTCTCTCTTGTTTTCCAGTTCCTTCTTGTTTTCCACCTCCTTCTTGGGGTCCCGTTCATTCTCCTTCTCCGTCTCCCTTCGTTCCTCCGTCTTCTTCACCCGCCGGCCTCGTTTACGCTTGAACCTCGTCGATAGCGCGCTGGCGAGCCGCGATTCACCGTAGGGCTTGTCGGTAGACATGGTGTAATTTGTGGGGGAAAAAAGATAACAATTGAGCACAATTGAGCGTAGCGAAATTGTGTGAACATAGGACATTAATACTAGACTTTTCATTACATTTCTTGCTTTCAAACACAATTGAGAGCTCAATTGTGTTTATACTGTAAATTGTGAACTTTTTCTACTTTTTCTATACTTTCTATACTTTCTATACTTTTTCTATATATGTTCACACAATTTCGCTTCGCTCAATTGTGCTCATTGTGCTCATTGGCTTATTGTGACCAAATCAGGTAATCAAAATTAAACGACACTTTGTTCGTTAACATGCCATTTTCATACTACTCTTCCTACTTCTCCTACTTCTTCTCCCACTTCAACTTCTCCCCTCCTACTATTAAACTTTTTACTCACTTATTGCTTCTTTTTTCCACAAAGGTGATTGGGTAGTCTTAATTACAACAATGACCTTCCATATTATCCCATATTATCAATGTTCACCTTCGTTCATCTTTATATTACCAATCACCTTTCTCATCAGTATTGATCCCAAATCAGTACTCTCCATAATCAGTACTCTCCATAATCAGCACTTCATCTTTTTCAGTCTCCATTCATCCTTCATCTGATATTTTACCTGCACTTTTTTTTAGATTGTCTCCTGGATCCACTTTTTATTACCTTTTTTCCACAGAAATTCCAACATCTCATCATTCCCTTCTATTCTAGGCTCATTTAGCCCATGAGCCGGTCTTTTACTGCCCCAGCTGTATCGATGTGAATTGCCCTTTTGGGTAGTTTTCTATATTCGGTTGTATAGTGTAGTGGTTATCACTTTCGGTTCTGATCCGAACAACCTCGGTTCGAATCCGGGTACGACCTTGCTTTTTGCAAACTTTAACAGTTCAGCAAAGCTGAACTGTTAATATTTGGAATTGTTATTAATTCCAATCTTCATACTTACTAACTTTCTTTTTAATTCTTGTTATTAATTCCAATCTTCACACTTACTAACTTTTTATTCTGTTTCATCTGTCATCTCCAGATCTTATTCAGAACAAATTAGAAGATTGAGAACTGGAACTTTTCGGATAATCCAAATGATCACAAGGTTCTTTAAATCAAAAATCCCTAGTATTTAGTATCAACTGGCTTTCTCCAATCGCACCTCGTTACTATTGTGAAGTTTCTTTGTGAGACGTTTGCTAGGTCCAGATGTCCCTCATGATGGACAGAAAACTGAAGATTTCAACGGGAATAGCAAGGTTCACAGATTGTTCAACAGCCTCTGAAACACCAATCTCCCATTCGTTATAAATAAGAATCACTGATTAGGCTCAATCGTCTAATGTGGTTCTTTTCTATCAATGTTCTCCTAATTTAGTGTACGGCATATAAGTGACTCTTAATCTGCGAAAACTATAGACCACACTCTAATGAAAGAAGAAGTCTGAAATAAACGATGCCTGAAGTAACTTGAATAACTCATTTTTGTATGTAAAAGTAAGTCATCAGCTCAATCAGTAAAGAAGAGAGAGAAAATACTAAGAACAGAGACTAAGAATAAAAGGAGAAATGAGTTGTAGACTCAACTACTATTAATTTGTACTACCCATCATTTCCAATTAACCAAACAATTTCGCTTCGCTCATTGTTCTAGTTGAATCTACTCAACATACTAAGATAAATGAACACTTGCTACTTGTTTGTCTGCCACTGAACTTCTCTGTTTAACCTGCTCAAATTACATGAGCAAGACTACCCCTTCGATGAAGCGTTACCCAACCAGTGTGCTTTGCATATATTCCCAATAAACACGATGACTGCTTTAGAAGGGTGAATTTATACAAAGTACCTCGCGTTGCCCTATTGCTGGTGATTGGATTTAGAGGAAGTAGATGAAGGTAGATTAAGAACTAAAGCAAATAGAGTGGACATTTGAGGGCAGTAGATTGAGTCAGTAGATTAAGAGTCAGTAGATTAAGAGTCAGCAAGAAACTTAGGAGCTAGAGTGGAAGCTTGGAGAGGGGTGACCAATTGACGAGGCAAAATGGTACTCATATCACTTGGTAGCAATTAGAAGTACCAATCAAGATAATTTGAATCGGTCAAAGAAAAATTATGGTGGAGCATTGAAGACTTTCCAAGTGCTCCTCAATTATTACTAAGAAGGAAGTATCTCCAATTCTCATTTACCTCACTACTACTCAACTCACTTCGCTCGTTGTTTTTTACTACTCAACAACTCGCTTCGCTCGTTGTTTTCGCTCGTTGTTTTCGCTCGTTGTTTCGCTCGTTGTTTTCGTTGTTGTCGTTTATTAATCTATATACTTCCAACAAAAATCAATCAAGTGGGTATCCTCATTAAAATCAACAATTGTATGTACAGAACAAACAGATGTCCTTATCAAAACCACTAGTTTTGACAAGCAGCATCATATTCCAGTTATGGGTATTCCAATATACATCGGTCACTCTTGGCATTCGAACTTCTCGAATGAACACTCGAAAGTAGCACACATTAGTACTTTGTTGAAATTCTTTCAGCATCAAAATTTCTTCAACTGTACTTAGCACTTCTGACCGTATGTAGTAGTTCGCTTCGCGAATTGTTCGATATAGCTCTGTATGTGGTCGAACAGTTCGCTTCGCTCACTGTTCGAAAGTTCTAACTGTACGCAATCAACAATTCGCTTCGCGAATTGTTCGAAATAGTCTGACTGTACTCAAACAGTTCGCTTCGCTCACTGTTTGAGTTAAACTCCCAACTGCTGACCAGCCCCCCTAAACAGCCCCTCCTCTCCCCCCAACCACGACACATACCCATTCCCCCTCGTCTCCCCAGCCTCCACCTCCCCGTACCAGCGCACAAGCGTGCCCAAAAACTCAATCCCCACATTAACCTTGCGTTCAATGTACAACACCACCTTTGGCGGAGGGTACAACTTGTCAATGTACCCCATGCCCATCAAGAACCCCGCAACTATCGCCTCCAAATGCCCCCACAACGACGTGTCCCTGATCAAGACTCCACATGCGACTGCAAGGAGGAACGGCGCTGCAATCACAGGAATCTCGTACTCGCGTCCCCCCGATTTGAACGTGTACAACACCGGGTTCACAAGGTGCTCTTTGTACGCAAAGTATGCATAGAAGGAAAAAACAAGACTCAGCGACCCAACAGCATACTCTCCACTGTAAAGCACACTGCCAATGAGACAGTACTGGAGCGCGGTGATCACAGTGAGCAAATTGAGCGTGATTCCAGTGTAAATAGTACCGTGAACAGCCTCGAAACGGGACATGAGTGGGAAGAGGGCAACCATGTTGAGGAGCCAGTGGAAAAGGCCCTGGTGCACAACGGGGAAGAAGGAAATTCGATTGAGGTCAAACGAAAAGAGCGCTCCGGGGTAAAGCGAAAGTGCCCGGGAAAGCAGGCCGGAAAAGGCAGCATCCACAACTAGGAGGAGGAAGGTGAAGATGGGGTAGCCCACGGAAAGTGCAGGGTGGGTTTTGAGTGTTTCTAGGGTGGGTAGTTCAAAGGTGGACATGATAAAAGAACACCAAAAAAACACGAGCTTGCGAGTGTTTTTTGGTGTCTGTGTGGTGAACAAAAAGAACTCAAAAACACGAGCAAGTCCTCAGTGAATAGTGAAAAAAACGTGATTTTAGTGAGCAACTTTTTCAGTCCTCAGTAAAGGTGAAAAAACACAAGCTAAAAAACACGAGCGTAGCGAGTGTTTTTTAAAGTCCTCACTAAATAATGAAAAAAACACAAGCTAAAAAACCCTTAATGAGCGTTTTTTGAAGTCCCTAGTAATGGTGAAAAAACAGAGCTAAAAAACGCTCGCTAAAATCGCATTTTGTGGAGTCCTCACTGAAAAAACACTCGCAAGCTGGTGTTTTTGAAGCCCTAGCAAATAGTGAAAAAAATGAGCTCAATGCGATTTTAGCGATCGTTTTTTGAAGTCCTCACTAAATGGTGAACAACACAAGCTGAAAAAACACTCGCTACGCTCGTGTTTTGGAGTCCTCACTAGATAATAAACACACGAGCTAAAAGGCAGTCAGTGAGTTCGAATGCCTCCGAGTATTCTCGCTCGGTTGTGTGAGTGTATTATAAGTGGAGTGTTACAATCCAGCTTAGCTAGTGTGAGTGAAAAAAACATGCTGCAAACGTTCGCTAACTCGCGTTTTTGTAAGGCCGAATGGTGAAAAAAATGAGCTGCAAAAAAGCTGTGCGAGTGTTTTGGGTATCAGTAAAAGAACGAGTTTAGCGAGCGTTTCTTAAGCACTCAGTGACAGTCAAAATCACTAGCTAAAAATGGTCTCAGAATAGTACCCGTAGCAATAATTCTAGTGAAACAAAATAGCGGTGGAAGTAGCACCAGTATATCAAAAAGAAGTACCAGTCTGACTCTAGGTGTTCTTTTCGCAGTAAATTCGGGTCATTTTGGAGCAGATCGTGATTGGTGCAATTCGGTAACCACAATCTCGCAACCACAATCTCGCTTCGCTCGATTGTGGTTACAAGGATCACCAATATTTTTCTTAGCGTTGGTAGCCCTAATGAAGCTAATCGCTGTCTTGCCACCTTGTAATCACTAGTAATAAAACCACAATAGAGCAATCAAATATGAGTGATGCTTTCAACTGGATAGTTCATTCAACTAGTTCCTATTGTTAGTCACTCACTCAATGTTTAGTCAAATGTTCTCTTCCAGTTCTTACTCAATTGTCATTGCTTCTGCTACTCAAGAACTCGAAAAGTCCAGTAGAACTGCTCACTCAGGTATGACAAAGAGTCCACACCCAAAGGATGAAATCTAAGAAACACTCAAAAACAATCAAAGTAACTTCAATAAAAGTAAAAAGAACCAACCATTTTGCTGCAAAAAGTGCTGCAAAAAAGTAAGGCAGTGATAGACAGAAGAGTAGGTAAAAGAGTAGGGAAAAGAGAATGAAAAGCTACTGTATACCAGATGATCAGAAGAAGAGGAAGGAAGGAAGGAAGAACTCGTATAAAGAAGTAACAATAGTCTAAACACACATTCTCTTGTCACTCACATCTGCGCTACAAAATTCTGTTGCAAATAAATATCCCACATTTTTTACTATAAATACTGCTGTACCTGCTGGTGTCGAGTGGCAAACAAACTAGTGAGTATCCCAATTAAAAATCCGAACGTAGATCAAAGCTGACTCTGCCAATAGTTGATCGCATGACTGAAGATTGAAGAGTGCTGAATACTGAAGACAAGTAAATACTGAAGACAAGTAAATACTGAAGACAAGTAAATACTGAAGACAAGTAAATACTGAAGACAAGTAAATACTGAAGACAAGTAAATACTGAAGACAAGTAAATACTGAAGACAAGTACTGGGTACTGAAGACAAGTACTGAATGACTGAGACAAGTGCTGAATGAAGACACTGAATGACCAACAGGTCGCCTGATGGTCAACCTTCGCAGTTGAAACTTGTACAGTAATCTCCTCAGTTAACCATGGCTTTTCTACCTGATTGTCATCATTTAGATAGGTTCTGTACCATTGGTGAGTCAATGGATGAGATAACAAGCATAATAGAATGAATTAGCTACGAGAGAAAAATGCTCTTGGTTGTTTCTCTCCCTATTGGATATGACGAAAATGAGAATAGCTTAGCGTACTCATGTCAATCAATGAGCATAGATGAGCGAATCTGAAGAAACGAGTGTGCGATTCAATTGTGATTCGATCGTTTCAAATTGTTTATTTATTGCCAGTCGTCAACAGTTTGCAGTCGTTTAGTCGTTGACAAATTCAATCTTCTCAGTGTTTCAATCTTCTCGGTTACTCATTCTCAGTTTAATCACTCATGTTCGCTTCGCTTACATTCGTTCACATTTGTTTAATCACTCGTGTTCGCTTCGCTCAAATTCATTCACATTTGTTCAATCACTCATGTTTGCTTCGCTCACATTCGTTCACATTTGTTTAATCACTCATGTTCGCTTCGCTCACATTCGTTCACAATCGTTTATCGTTCACCCATCCACATCCATCTTGTCCTTATCCCCCTCACCCAGATCCTTCAGCATGTCCTTATCCTCCTCCTTTATATCCATCACCCCCTCCTCAGCTCCCTCTATTCTCCCCCTTATCCTTTCCAAAAACTCGCTCTTCTTTCTATTACGTTCCTTCAATGTTTCTATTCTCTGTGTGCGCTCATCGATGGTTTCGTTGATGCCCTCGATTTCCTGGAGGTACTGCTTGATGGCACTGAGTTTGAGGCGGATACTGCCTGCGTTGTTGCCAAAGTCACGGGGGAGGACTTTGCCTGATTCGAGGCCTTGGAGGAGACTGAAGAGTTGGGGGAGGATTTCCACTTGGTGGAGTTTTTCTATGGGGTCGGTCATTCTAAAACTAGTCGAGCGAAGCGAGACTAGTTGATATGTTAATAAGTTGATAAGTTAATAAGTTGATAAGTCAAGTGTCTTAGTTGATGAGCGAATTGATAAGTTTATCAATTTGTCAAGTGTCTTAATTGAGTGTATTAACTTGAGTATTAAAGTGAACCGCTAGGTCTATTAGTGTTTGAGTACAAATATACACAAATTTATGCGAAAAATGTACACACAAATGATCGAAAATAGTGGAGAAAATACGCTAAGGAAGTACTAGAGTAGGTAACAGGAATATAGAGTTACTATATAAGTGGAAACTGAATGGAAGGGATGAGAATTGAAGGGTGAAGAAATGAATGGAAGAGATGAGAAACTGAATGGATGTGGTTGAAGTGAAAGGTAATACTGGATACTAGAGAAGGGAATAGTAAAGTGAATAACTGGAATGGAAAAAGTACTACTGGCGTTAGGGAAAGAAATAGCGAGCAAAAATAGTGAGGAAAAATAGTAGAGACAGGGAAAAATAGGGAAAAATTACTGAGAACTGGGAGGATCGGAAAAGTGAAAAGTAGGGACACTTCCTTCACATTTAATCAACTATTTTCAAACTTGAGCATTCGATTTAGTAGTAGATGTTGGAAGGTGAAGTTTTCTCGATGTTCATTACTATCTGTTCCCGTATTCATGTCACTGATTACTCATTATTCTATTTCTCTACTTTCAGTATTTCTCACTATTTCTCACTACTTCTCACTTTTTTTTATTCCACTATTTTGCCACTAAAGTTTTGTATCTTCTCACTATTTTTTCTATTCTCTCACTATTTTTTCGATCTTCCCACTATTTTATTCATTTTTCTAATTCACAGCGAATTAACGATTTATTGATTTATACCAAACAACTCGCTCCGCTCGTTGTTTATTTCACAATTTTACTCACAACAACTCGCTTCGCTCGTTGTTGCTGCAATGGACCTCCTCCTATCCTGCCTCCCATGCTTCCCCAACCTATCCTCCCCCTCAATCACCCTCAAAAACAACAAGTACACAATCATCAAACTCCTTGGTGAAGGCGGTTTCCTGTACGTCTACCTTGTGAGCGACCGCTCCAACCAATTGTATGCGCTCAAGAAAATATCGTGTCCCTTTGGCGCCAGCGACGTCTCCTTCAAAAACGCCCTCAAGGAAATCCGCAACTTCCACCGCTTTTCCAACGCCAAAACCCCCTTTATTGTGCAGAGCGTCGAAGAATCGGTGGTGTCCGAACCAGACGGCCTGAAAACAATCTACATCGTCATGCCCTATTTCGAAAAGAGTCTCCACGACATCCTCAACATGCACGTGCTAAATAACGAGCGCATGGACGAGTCGGAAATCGTCCGAATATTTATCGGTGTGTGCCGCGGTCTCAAGGCCATGCACGGCTACAAAAAGACGTCGTCGGACGATGCCGACGAGGAGGAAAACCTTCTTCCAGAAAGTGATGATGAGGGGGAGGTCGATGGTGGGGATGGTGCAGACGGATTAGACGAGTTTGGTGGAGAATTTGGACCTGGTCCAAATTCTACTGAGCTCCACGAACTCATACCGTACGCACACAGGGACATCAAACCGGCTAACGTGATGCTCACTGCCGAGGGCACCCCGGTGCTCGTCGACCTCGGATCGTGCGCGCGTGCACGTGTCCACGTCCGGAACAAGCTGCAAGCGCTCACGCTCCTGGACTACGCACAGGAGCACTGCACCTTACCGTACCGGGCGCCTGAGCTCTTGGACGTGGTTGTGGGGGCGCGCATTACTGAAAAAACAGATATCTGGCTGCTTGGGTGTTTGTTGTACGCGCTCTGTTTTGGGTTCCTGCCGTTTGAAAAGTTGGAGATTGAAAGGGGGGCAAACTTGTCGTTGGCTATTGCACAGGGTAAGTATATTGTGCCGGAAAATGATTATTCGGAGGGAGTGTTGGAGATTATCAGGCGATGTATAGTGAGGGAACCGGAGGAGAGACCGGGGATTGGGGAGGTGATTGAGATGGCTTTAAGAATATAACGATATCGAGCGAAGCGAGATATCGTAGGGAGATGGTTCTCGATAATCTCGCTTCGACTTTGATATGACACCTCGCAATATTGATGTTGCAATACTGATGTTGCAATATTGATGTTGCAATATTGATGTTGCAATATTGATAATGAAAGTCTCGTGAGATTATCGTATAATCCAAATTAAAAGATCTGACGTCCCATCCAAGATCGAATGCATTTATTCACCCCTGAAGATGATTCGGAACCTTATGATTCTTTCTCTACTAGAATTAATGATCACTCCGCTGAGATACTGAGAATATAAGTACCATTGATTGGTTGTATGAATGTAGCAAGTGTAACAACAACGAGCGAAGCGAGTTGTTGTGTTCTCAATGTTCGTAGTCTATCCGCCACGGTCTATTGTATTACTAAGCGATTACGTAATCACGTATAGAAAGACCCATCCACCAGTATACCCAAAGAAAGTCAGACTTCCTATCGAATAGAGTCTGAGAGTCTTGGTACTTCTCGTAATAGTGAAGGAAAGAAATGGACGTCCAGTCACTCTATAAGACAGTGTGTAGTCTCAGTAGCTCAAAGTATACTAGTCTCTGTAGATGACCAAGAATACTAAATCTCATTCTGGATCTTACACAAGCAGTCTCCGTGTAGATCACAAGTATATAAATGTGATCACAAGTATATTGGAAATATCTACTTACTCCATGCTTGATTCACTGCTTTTCGCAGCCAGTAAACGTGAGATTGGGTGAAATTACCATTACTATTAAATAGAAAAAGGATGCTCCCTGCCCTATTCTTCCTGCTATCCACCCATTTCCATACAACACCAGACGCTGATCACTTTGAAGGAAGTTTTGTGAAGGATTTACACTAAGTACAGTTTTCTAATCAAAAGAGCATTCAAGCTTTTACCATTTTCTATTGTTCTCTATCTTTGCTCGCACTCTTATATCTTCGTAGATCCTTCATCAAGATTAGTGGGAACTTTTAGTGAGAACTTTTTGGTGAGAACTTTTTAGGGAACTTTTGTGGGAACTTTTAGTGAGAAGAACGTTTTAGTGAGAGATGAAGAGAAATAAACTTGGTCAAAGTTTGCCATTTCGTCCACTTAGACTACGTAACTACCCACTTATCCAGACCTTCCAGTTAAAGATTTGAAAGATGAGATTACGACTGAGTCTGAAAGTCCACAAGTGGTAGTTTTCATGATGTTATACGCAAAAAAAGCACAGTAAATTTGTGAACATCACCAACTTCCAACTTCTGAACACTAACTTACTTGATTGACACTTAGTACGTACTTTAGCTTACACTTACCCACTACTTACTTACTTGTTTACTCATTACTCACTCATTTACTTAATTACTTACTCACTTCCTTACTCACTCACTCACTCACTCGCTTCGCTCATTCGTTCAGTGAAAAACTACTGAAGGAAAAAGTGCAAAAGTGGTGCAAAAAACCACAGAACAAATTCTCAATCCTTATTTTCTGTAACACGCGACTGGAAATTTCACGCTCCCCATTCAGTCAAATTTTTCAAGTCCTCCTCAAAAGGTCTCAAAAGTCTCTTAAATAGTAGTTCTTAAGTAAGTCTTATAAGTCTCGTAAATATTAAATCACTCAAATATTAATATACTCACCGCATCTTACAATCTCCACATCTCATCAACAATCTCACTTCGTTCGATTGTTGAGCCTTTGTCGATTGCCGATCCGGACAAAACCGTGGCTGCGCCGCATTCATCATCGCATAAATCTACATCTCCACACTTCCTCTCCCTTACTCTCATTTACAACCTCCCCAATTTACTATTTCACTATTTCACTATTTCACTCCTTCACTCTTTCACTCTTTCACTCTTTCACTCTTTCACCATCTCACCACCTTCAGACTCGGGCTCAACCCTTCCGCTTCCACACTCTTTGTGGAGGTTTTTAAAACGGTACCTGCATATACAAAGTAACATCCCATCGACGCGGCAGTCTATCGATAATCGAGCGGAGCGAGATTGTCGATTGTTGATTGTTATGGTGTGATATTTGAGAATGCTCGATTAATCTCCATTAATCTCCATTAAATGCTCTAGAAATGCTTTAAAAATGCTCGATAAAATGGCACATCGTATTCACTGAAAACGGGACGATCCGATTTCAAGATTTTACTTTAAAGTCTAAGTAGACTGAATAGAGTCAGTTACAAACGAGCGCGAGTTTGTATCTGTTTGTTTTTGCAGTCCTGTTCTTCTGGCCCTGCTCTGCCACTTCAGTTTGTACCTACTTGTACCTACTTGTACAAACTAACTTGTGCACATCTTGTCCATATATCTTTCCCATCTAGTCCATCATCCGATCCTTTTTGTCTGCCTTTTTGTCTGCCTTTTTGTCTGCCTTTTGTCTGTCCCTTTCTCTTTTTGTCTTTTGTCTGTTTTCTCTTGTCTGCTTCTGTACTATTTTTGCACTCCTCCCATGTTGTTACTTTATGTTGTATGCTGTGTTGTGTGTTACAATAGTACTACGATAGCACTACAATAGTATTACAATATTCAATATAAAATACTACAATAGCACCGTACCTACGGTACGGTACTATTGTAGACACGCTATTTATTTACTTTCGTCAACGTTTCTTTATTTCGTGTCCCAAAACGTTGACACAAATACGCGTACAACGTGGCATCAACACCATCTCCAAAGAGTCCTCACTGTTGGATGGTGGGTGTTCTCCAACATCTCCTCCTTTGGTTTTCCCCAACCTCCCATTTCTTGGATTTGCGACATCCACCTCCAAATCTCTGTGTTGTTTTTATTTACGTGTCTTGAAATTTTGTATAAAGGCCGCGCATTCCCCAAATTTTTTTGGGCATCAAAATGAAAGGATTGATTTTAGTTGGCGGTTACGGAACCCGTTTGAGACCTCTTACCCTCACTCTCCCCAAGCCCTTGGTGGAGTTTGGTAACAGACCCATGATTCTCCACCAGATCGAGGCCCTTGCCAAGGCTGGTGTCACCGACATTGTCCTTGCGGTCAACTACCGCCCCGAGGTTATGGTGTCCACCCTCAAGAAGTACGAGCAGGAGTACGGTGTTTCCATCACCTTTTCCGTCGAGGAGGAGCCTCTTGGTACCGCCGGTCCATTGAAGTTGGCCGAGGCTGTGCTCAAGAAGGACAAGTCCCCATTCTTTGTGCTCAACTCTGATGTTATCTGTGAGTACCCATTTGCTGAGTTGGCTGCTTTCCACAAGGCCCACGGTGGTCAGGGTACCATTGTTGCCACCAAGGTTGATGAACCTTCCAAGTACGGTGTCATTGTCCACGACAGAGACACTCCTAACTTGATTGACCGTTTCGTTGAGAAGCCCGTCGAGTTTGTTGGTAACAGAATCAATGCTGGTTTGTACATTCTCAACCCAGAGGTGATTGACTTGATTGAGATGAAGCCTACTTCCATTGAGAAGGAGACCTTCCCAATCTTGGTTGAGCAAAAGTCCTTGTACTCCTTTGACCTCGAGGGATTCTGGATGGATGTTGGTCAGCCAAAGGACTTTTTGTCGGGAACTGTGCTCTACCTCACTTCGCTCTCCAAGAAGTCGCCAGAGAAGTTGTGCAATGAAAAGTTTGTCTATGGTGGTAATGTCTTGATTGACCCATCGGCCAAGATCCACCCACTGGCCTTGATTGGACCCAATGTCACCATTGGACCCAATGTTGTTGTGGGTGAGGGTGCGAGAATCCAGAGATCGGTCTTGTTGGCCAACTCTGAGGTGAAGGACCACGCCTGGGTCAAGAGCACCATTGTTGGATGGAACTCGAGAATTGGTAAGTGGGCCAGAACCGAGGGTGTTACTGTGTTGGGTGACGATGTCGAGATCAAGAATGAGATTTACGTGAATGGTGCAAAGGTGTTGCCACACAAGTCGATTTCGGCTAATGTTGAGAAGGAGCTGATTATTATGTAACCGAGCGAAGCGAGGTTACAGTAACAACGAGCGAAGCGAGTTGTGTCAGCTGATGCATGCAGGGACAATCGTATGTACTTTTAGGGGTTGAGGCTCAATAAAGATTAATAAGAATTATAACCGAGCGAAGCGAGGTTGGAGTAGACAATCGAACAATCGAGCGAAGCGAGATTGTGAGTAGAGATTATCGAGCCAATCGAGCGAAGCGAGGTTGCGAGTAGACAATCGAGCGAAGCGAGGTTGCGCTCGATTGTGTTAGTAGAGTGATTCCGAGCGAGTTTGTGAGTAGAGAATATCGAGTGATGCAGGTGTATTGAATTCATCGAGTGAGTCTACTGAGAATAGTGAACATTAGTGAGGGTATTCAGAAATAGCGAGAAAAAATTTTTATATTAGTGGAAAATTAGTGAGAAAAGTAGTGAGAGTGGGAGTGTGACAGTACAGGTAGAACACGTTTTATTGAGATTTGAATGGCTAGTGACCCTCGATGAGTGACTTCCAAGGTGTAGGTTCCGAGGTACTCGTACACTTGAAAATCGAGAGAGATTGAGTGCATTCGATACTGGATTTTGAAGATCGACGGTAGCGAAAATTAGTGCACTCGATATACTGAACTTTTACTCGCAAAATCTCGCTTCGCTCGATTTTTCTCGATTTTGCTCATCGCGTTTTTTAACACGTGTAAACGCGACAAAAAATTGTGAAAAATCGAACGCCGTTTTCCTGCACACTGTGTTGAGTCGATAATTTAATAGGACAGAGTCATCGCGATCTATTGATCTGCGTATCTATTTTAATTTGTTTGGTGATCTATTTTGATCTATTTTGATCTTTGATCTATTTTAGTCTGGTCTATTTTAGGATCAGATCTTTTATGTAACATGGATGCCAGTGTGAACGTCATAGTGCGCAGTTTAGCATAGTAGCATAGATGCATAGTAGCATAGTAGCATAGTAGCGTAGTTTAGCGTAGATTAGCATGATTTAGCATAGATTCGCTTTGCTCATCTATGCGAATAAATAATGAATGATTCAGTATCGCTGCATACGTTCTGTGGGCAAGTCTTTCTGTTACTCATTCTACTTATCCTCAGTGACAATCAAGTGGGAAGTCGATATTGTGTACTCACACTGAAGAGTAGACTCCTTTGTGTTACCATTTGATTCTGAAGTGATGAAAACGTCCCATTTATAAACATTTCACTCAGTTAAGAACCGCTCAGTTTATGATCTCACTGACAACCACTTAGCTGAGAACCTCACTTGAGAACCTCAGTAACTTCACTCAATTTAAGTAACTTCACTGATGATCTCATTCAGTTTATGAAGATCTCAGTTGAAGAACTCAGTTGAAGAACTCAGTTGAAGAACTCTGTGAAGATCTGTTTATGACTTCTTTCATCCATCCCCACTAGCCTTATCAGCTCTCACCTCCCTCTTAGGCACAATATTACCATCAAACAATCGCTCACACATTTTGGCTGCGAAAAATGTTGCAACCAGCCCAATAAAGAAATGGAATTGAAAATAGATATTCGTTGATTTGGAATAAAAAAGGGAAGTAGTAGAGAGTTAGTACAAGTAAACTTGTAATAGTACGTAGTACTGTACCTGTACTCACTAGCAGTATTCCGCACTATTCTCATGTCAACCACAACCTAGCGAGTCGCTAGGTTATCTGGTGGTCTCTACATGAATGCCCAACTCATCAAATGGGGTGTTTTTGGGGTAAATTGTGGGAAATTGTGAGGTGTAAATGAGTGTTTGAACGGAGGAACAAACTGGGAGTATCAGGGACCGCTTCAGGAGGTACCTAAATACACAAGAGAATGAATTTTAGGGCTTAAGGTTAGCAAGGCAAACAACTAAACGATGTTCGCTCTTTTCAGTCGTGTACATGTGCATTCTTTTCAGTTCCTTAATATGCGTCTTACAGAATTGGCAATCAGAGGATGAGTGGAGATGTATGGACAGCCCAGACATATGGGGTGAACTTAATGAGCGAAGTTGGTTTGAATGTAGTGTACGAACATAATCAGAGAATAGAGAGTTCGTGAGCGTGTAGACACCTAATAATGTTGCCTAATAATGTAGACCATAGAGTGAAATTGGTTTGTGAATATTGTGAACATTGAAATTGATTGTTGAATGTAAAGATTCACAATTGGGCATGAGTGATTTCCGAGATGCCTGCTCGTTACTTCACTATCAACTTGATTGATGTTTTTATGTTGACTCTTAATCTTCACGAAGCTGGGAAATAAGGCCAAGGCTGGTCCTTTTTGTACGGTTTTTCGCTCATCTGTGTTCATGCGGTGCTTTTTCACACATTTTTGGATAGACGACTGTTTATACGACCGGACAAATGGGCAATTGTCCTTGCAGCATATATGAGCATATATGAGCTAGCATATGAGCGAGCATATATGAGCGAAGCGAGTATATGCTCTTATTGACTCTTAATCTATTTGTTGCTCAACCAACACTGAGCTGAAAGGCCAGCACGAGGCCAAGTTTGCTCACTTTTTTGATATAATACTGAAACCACACTTCAGAGAGGAGGGCACTAAGCTGAGAAGGTTTTTTAGGTGAAGGTTTGGGGTGTTATTCACTTTTAATCTTTTTCAATGACTCTTAATCTGCTTCATTGCCCATGACTCTTAATCTGCACTCGGTGATTAGCCCTTTTGTTCGTTTCTTCCGAACTTTGAAGGGACTTCAGCTGGTTCATACCGAGAGACTTTCATCGCGATAGTTGATGTTTTCGAGATTTTGTTGGTTATCCTATTTTGGCCTTTTGTGGACATTCTGTAGAAGACTGAGCAAATAAGACCAACGCGAGAGCCCAAATTTGTTAGATTTTTCTATGCATGAACAGGATGTACTCCAGAGAGTTTTGAGGGCATTGAGGTACTTTGAAAGGATGCCTGAATTGAAGATTTTATGGGTCTTTTTGGATTTTAAATCTGTATCAATGTGAAAGCTGAATCAAAGTGAGAGTCAATCTGCCCAGTTTTGTTCGCTTTTGAATATTTGAACATCTTAGGACACGTCAGAGAGCTGATACTGAAACAATTCTAATGGAAGAAGATTTGACGAATATGTTGGTTGTCTGTTCTATTCTGTATTATTCTTGACTTTTAATCTGCATGCAGTTAAAAGGCCAACGCGGGCCCACTTTTATTCGTTTTTTTGGATTTGAGCTTTTATGGGACACTTTAGCGGGTTCAGAGAATGTGGAGGACTTTGAGAGTGAAACTAGATGATTTTTTGTGGGTCTTTCTGTTGGTTCTTGTTCTGCCTTTTTTACTCTTGACCTGTGTGAGCAAATAAGGCCAACGCGGGCACTTTTGTTCATTTTTCAACATTTGAACGTCTCAGATGCCTGATGTGAGATCACACTAAGAAGCTTTGAAAGTGATCGGATGATTTGAAGGTCAATCTGTTTTATTTTGCATTATTTTGACTCTTAATCTGATTAAAATCTCAATGAGGCCAAAGCCCATTTTTTGGAATATTTTCATCCAACATGTCGCGCAGTCAAGAGGACACTGGATGCAAAAAGGTCCCTTGAAAATGGATTTGTGGATTCTACTCATTCTTGGTAGCATCTGGTAATGAAAATATGGTGATGTGAATTCACCCATCAGTTAAGAATAAAATTGTTAGTCAACTGAGCGTAGCTCAGAAACAACTGAGCTAACTCAGTTGTTAAATGCTGAGTTGTTATTAGTTATGACTATGTAGATGACAAACAATTTCGCTTCGCTCAGTTGTTAAATGCTCAGTATTATGTGAAATGGAATTGTTAGTCAACTGAGCTACGCTCAGTTGTTAAATGCTCAGTTGCTTGTTATGACTATCTAGATAAACAATTTTGCTTCGCTCAATTGTTTGCTAATTGTTCAATTGTCCCCCCCTCTCCTTCATTCGATCACACACTGAAGCCACCCACTTCCCATCATTCGAAGCGACATCGACAAACAACAACTCATCCCCAAACTCTAGGTCAGCATCCCACAACCCATTATCACTAATACCTAGAGAAACCAAAGACTTTGGCAAAACTACCTTGGTGTTTGCAAAGTATGCCCCAAGCTTGTTCCTGGACAAGTCCAATGACTGTAACTTTCGAAACCTCTCAAAAGATCCCTTGACTAATTCCACATTTCCCTCAACCTTTAACAATCTCGTGTTGGGAGAAAAAAGACTGAGGTCCAACTCTTTCATGTAGAAGCCCTTAATGGAAACCTTTGAAATTGCACTCAAATCGATCCGTAAAACATCTAGTGAAATGCGTCTGTGGGTGTCGATAGTCAAACTCAAGCTCTTGGGATTACATCCTAGATTGAGGCGTGGAAGTGGTCCATCGTACAGGACGTTAAGTGAGTTGTCATCATTAGATTCGTTAGATTCGTTAGATTCGTTAGATTCATTAGAGGATGGGTTAGCAGAGTAATCAACGTTCTGGTCAACCCTGTCCTCATAATCTCCAACACAAAAGGTTATGTCTACCTCATCAAGGTTTGGGCACCTCACATCCGCAGACAAACAAGTGAGTTTCATCGACCTGAGACTCTCACACTGTATGGTGGCATGTGAGCAGGATCCTACTCTTTTATCATTGGTCAACTCAAACCTTGTAAGTCTGGGGCAGTTGACATTGTCGACATTAATTCTGTTGAATTCCATACTCAGTTTGAATACTCGTAAGTTTGGTGATGTCAACGTGAGATCCGCATCGTAAGTTGAAAAGTATACACAGAGCTCCTCAAGATGCGGTGGAATATTCTCCAATAATTCGTAAACTCCATATCCCGAAAACTCTACCAGGAGCTTGGTGAGAGAAGGAGTGGTAGGAAGAGTTCCATCGTGTCCCTGAACAGTGAGCTCCTTCAAGTGGCTGTTTTTGAAAATGTAGGTGTCATGGTTGATGACAAGTTCTTCCAACACTGGAAGTTGTCTAAAAAAGACGTCCTCTGAATCTTCTGAGTCAACATTAACATCAACCTCTGAATCTTTATCTGAATGATCAGCCTCTGAATCAACCTCCACCTCTTCATCAACCTCTTCAACAACCTCCTCCACCTCTTCATCATTTTCATCACTTTCACTCAATCTTCTCAAAACATAATCAACTTGTGGCTTATTACTACACCTCACGTACAACCGCTTCAAAGACTTGATATCCAATACCGTTTCCAACAAAAAGTCTCGACAGTCAATTCGAAGCTCTTCCAACAAGGGCAATGGGGCAATGGGTGGGCATTGGGGAATGTGGAGAACCCTCAATGTATTGCACTGTTGTATTGAAATAATCAACGATTCTGGAAGTTCAGAAGACTGAATCGACTGATACGACTGATACGACTGATTTTCATACGAATACGACTGATTTTCAGATGACTCTGGAAAATGACGATCATCTCTCAATATAAGTTCTTCCAAGCCCTTTGGAACAAAAGGAAGTTTGTAGTTACCAACAAGTTTCTTGAGAGGGGGAAAGTCCCAGTTTGTAACTTGTGCACAACTGATATCAAGACTTTCCAAGGGATCAAGACCACTAAGCAACTCAAGATCAACTTTACCAGTTATACATAGTTCTTTGGGAAACTTAATTTGGCTGTTATTCAGACTCACACTCAATTTGGCAGGAAGATCACAGGGTATACAATCACAAATTACACTCCCTTTTCTAGACACTTGTGAATCTATCACCACCGCATTTGAAAGAACATGGGGAACCCATTTCTCAAGATAATAGTAATCGTCCGCGCAATTCAACCTCAACGTTTCGGGTGAGTAACGCTTGTTGAACTGGGCAAAGATCCGAAGATCAATTAGGCGGGGATGTTGGGGGAGGTGGTCGACGTCTGGAAGACCTTTATTGGCGTCATCACCTCCATTCAAACGGACCTTGACCTCAGGATAACAGCGCCGAAGTGCATACTCCCCCATTATGGGGACGTCTCGGAGATTGAGAGAGTCATCAGGCAACAAATCAACAATTCGATGGAGAATCTCGGTGGGGAGATGGTAAATTTTCATGAAAAAGTACCTGCCACAAATATCACAATTGAGCGGAGCGAAATTGTGTAAACAACAATTGAGCGGAGCGAAATTGTTATTGCGCCCAGTGATTGTGTTCTTCATCTAAACACCACTTTAAATATGAAATTGTTCAGGCATATGAGAAAACAACATAAATATTCAAGTACTACCTATTCTATTGCCTATCCTAATGAAATGGTCGACTCTGCTTTTCCCTCTACTTTTCACTCTTGTCTCACTTTACCAATGACTATGAACTTACTCTTGGTACCCATAATCACTTCTTGACTTTAAGCTTTCATAAAAGGGATCGTCTATGGTAAGGGATCGTCTGAGAATGTATGGCTAGACTTTTCATTGAGATTACTTTGGCTGCGAAAAGAGGTGTAAAAACAGGAACCTAACTTTGTACCTTCCTCGATTGTACTTTGCTCGATATAACTTTGCTTGATATAACTTCGCTCAATTGTACCTAAAACCTTCTCGTGACTCTCACTTCAAGTGAGAATCATTTGGGGCACCAACAAGATTAGGAATGTCGAAGTAGAAATGACTAAGTAAACAGAATAAATATTAGGCCTGTTTATCACTGCTCGCAACTCACTCACTCACTCGCTTCGTTTGTTTGAGGCCTTTGGATATGAAGGCCAAGTTGTGTATTTATCTTTGCAAGGGGAGAGGTAATGACTTCTCCAGTTCTCAAGGATGAAGGACTTCTCCAGTTCTCCTCACATCAACCCTGATCTTGCTATTCATATTGTCAGCTTGTGTTAGTTCTCATAATGTCTACTCTAAGTTAGTGCTCAACTGCTATCAAATTCTCAATAATCTTGCTCCAGTTACTACAATAATCTCGCTTCGCTCGATTATTTCGTTCTTTTTTGGCTGCGAAAAATGTTGCAACCCTACATCCCAATAGAGAAATAAGAATGAACTGATATAGAAAAGATAATCATTGATATTTGGTAAGATTGAAATATAAAAAAAGGCCAAGTGACTTGTGGGTAGAGTTCGTGAAGTACCTCACTGAGGTACTTTACGAGTACAATTAGTACTAGTATACTTACTAGTACATTTGTAAGTACTTACGTACTTACAAGTGTACTTACAAGTGTACTCTCACATGTCAAAACAGAACAACCACAATCACACGAGCAAGCTCGCGTGATTGTGGTTGTTTATTTGTTGTCTTCTCCATACGACCTCGTCGCATACTTCCCATCCACCACAATCACATCCTCCGGCCTATACCCAAACCTCCCCGTAAAATACTCCTCCAAAATATCCCTCACTCCCCCTGCATACCTCTTCTGGGCATCCAAAGACGTCCCCGAAACATGCGGAGTCATGGCATTCCCTCCCCCAAAGGGGTTCTCCATTTCCCTCCATGGGTGATTTTTCGGGGCTGGTTGAGGAAACCACACATCACCACCGTACCCCATAATTTGACCCGATTCCAAAGCTGCTGCAACGTCAGTGTCCACACAAATAGCACCTCTTGCGCAATTGACTAGAATCGCTCCTTTTTTCATTCTGTTGAGAAGTGTCTTGTTGAACATACCTCTGGAGGTCTCATACAATGGGCAATTAATAGTCACCACATCTGCCTCAGACACAAGATCTTCAACCTTGTCGAACCTCTCAACAATATCATCTCTACCATTCAACACCTTAGAAAGAGCATTCAACTTGTCGATGGCCTGTGACGGTAATGGCTGGTAGTCAAAGTAGAGCAACTTTTTGGGATTAAACGCAACTAGTCTTTCGAGGACGCGGTACCCAATTCTACCCGCTCCAACAGTCGCAACCACCTTGTTTTCCAAGTCGTATTCCTGTTTGGCAATGGCCGCAATGTCCCAGCCTCCATCCATGGCCTGTTGGTGGCCTGGAACAAAGTTGCGCATCAAGACCAAAATGGTCATGACCACTTCCTCGGCTACGGAAACAACGTTGGAGCCGGTGACTTCGGCGACGGTGATTTTGCGCTCGTTGGCGGCCTCCAAGTCGATGTGATCGGACCCAATGCCGGCGGTGACGGCAATCTTGAGTTTGGGTGCGGTCGCAAGACGCTCCCGAGTGAGGTAAGCGGGATAGAAGGGGGTGGTAATGAGGATTTCTGCTTCTGGTAGGAGCTTATCAAACTCGGAGTTGGGAGTGTCTTTATCGCTGGTGGTGACTAATTTGTAGCCGTTGGACTCGATGAATTTGCGGAGACCGAGTTCGTTTTCGGTGGTTCCAAGGAGGGCGGGGACTTCTTTGGCGTGTTGGCCGCCGGAGTAGAGGACGAGGAGGACGGTTCCTTTCATTCTAACGAGCAAAGCGAGTTAGAATGTATAACAACGAGCGAAGCGAGTTGTTATGTATAAGTGTGATAATTAACAACGACTGAGGGAGTTGTAATGTAAGTGGTAGATAGTATTAATACTAATATCTATTAATACTATTGTAATGTACTAATGTAATTGACTAATACCAATTGACTAACTGTAGCACTAGTCTATGATCTGGTGCAATATTCCTACTTCACCTCTTTTTATATTGTTCCATGAGGGTTTTTCGCAGCCATTTCCTAAAAACATCCCCTAAAAATAAGGTTTACGGTAGAGTATTTAGAAGAAGCAACGAGATAGTAACTGAGCAACGAGATAGTATTTGAACAATGAGCGTAGCGAGTTTAGGGAGGAAAAGTTAATGGTTAACTTCTTATCATGTCTCTTCCCCCACTTCCCCTATTTCCCTCCCACAATCTCTCACTTTTTCACCAATTTCATTCAAAACGAACCATAAAAAATCCTTCGGAAAACACCTCAAAAACATCTCATCGATCTCGACCTGCGTCACTTCCATCTTCTTTTCCCTTCCATTAAATTCTGCCCCTTCATCTACCCCTACCTTTTGCATGCCCCTTCTACCTCTTTTTGCTGCCCCTTCACCCCTTTTCCCTCTATTCTTTACTCTTCTGCCCATTCCACATTCTAGATCCTTCCCCTTGTTTTCAGCCTCCCTTGTTCTGGAGCCTCCCTTGATATTTGCACCCTCTGGTATCTTCGGATCAGGTGGATAATTTCTAGATTCACATACAAAATCAAATTGCCCCAAATTCTCAGTCTAAAATCTCTAGTCGCCAATGTGGACATTTAGTTAAGACGTTCGAATATTGACGAGTTAAGGATCAATTGTACATCCCCAATTGAGTACGGGTGGTTCTTTCGGGATGAATGTATGGCAAGTTATGTGAAGTCGTCAACCTTGTCTGTCATAAATCTTCTCATGTTCTAGTCTTCTAATGTTTTCTCTAGTCTTCTAATTATTGCTCGTCTTTTCATGTTCACTCTAATCCACAGCCTCAAAAAAGAACAGTCAAGTGCGACACCTAATGCTTCACATTCTTTCAGAGTCATCGATTTATTCACTCACATTAATTCACTCATCACACTTACTAATTTTACACTTCAATTCTCACACTTACTAATTTTACTCCACTATTCTCATTTCACTAAATCACCACATTCAGGAAGCTTCACGTAAGGGAATGTTCACCATTGGCTCAATTATTGGCGAAGAAGTACACCATCTAGTGGAAAGAATGATTTAGTACAATAATTAGTAGAACTAGAAGTACAACGATTTATCAATTGTATCATTTTTACAGGGTCTACAAAATGTCACTTGATCTACTTCATCTACTTGATCCACTTGAAGTCTACATTATCTCTGCACATTGACTACATTTACTTGGTTGGGACGTCCTACCTTCACTAAAAACTGAAGATGTCGATCTGGGTACATGAAATCTGAAAAATCAAGATCAGTCAATAGGCATTCAGTAGCACATTAGAACATTAGAAGGAGTGTTCTTACTCAGACGACTTCACCAGGCTTATGAATAATCGTGTCATCAAACATGATCATTGCCAAGAGAGCTCAATGATTACATGATTTAATGATGAATGATTGAATGATTGAATAACTTTCTGGTCACCAATAGTCATTCATCATTGAGCAAGCTCAATGATGATGATTCAATGATTTAATGATTTTCTAGTCACGATAACCAATAATCATTGACATCATTGAGCTTGCTCAATGATGAGCAATGATTCAATTATTCAATGATTCAATGATTTTCTTGTCACAAATAATCACCCATCATAGCACAATCAATACACTCACAATCGAGCGCTCGATTGAATGATTTTCTTGTCACACCAATAATCATTCATCATTGAGCAAGCTCAATGATTCACGATTATTGGTGATCATTGGTCAACTCCAACAACCCCCCCACAACACTCTTCCTCAACCCCTCACTCAACGGCTTCTTTCCCGACGTATACAGCAACATCAACACCCTCCCCACCATTGGTTCCTCCACCTCCCCCATCATGACATTTGCCCTGTCCCTCACGCTCTCGTACAATAGACGCAATTTCCCCGGCACCAATTCCAAAAAGAGCAAGTCGTTTTTCGGGAAGCTCCCCCTGTGTCCCAAAAAGGCATTGCGCAACTGGTCCAAGCCCTCGCCCATTTTTTCGCGGTTCTCCTTGCTGATGGGATGCGCCAACGCCGATTTCACCAACCCGTCTCTCATGTGGTTAAAGTCAGTGTTTCTGATCGGATTGAGTCTCACCAAGAACCGGATCCCGCTCCTGATCAATTCGTCCATCACATCCACACTGCGCTCCTGGTCCTGGAGCAACACCGATACGTCGCCAATGCGCTGCAAAATACCCTTGGCCTTTTGTAAATCACCCAGCGCAATGTAGAGCCCGATTCCGTACACTTTGAAGCCCACAAACGTCACGGAACGGACCCCCAGCCCAACCAAAGTGTAGTCGGTCGTGAGCTTGTTGTCAAGTGTTTTTGGAATGACACGGGGAAAAGCTTTGATGGCGGAGTCAACATTGACGGAATTGTTAATGGATTCGGCGGTTTCCGCAGAACTGTCGTTGGAGATGGGAGGTCTAGTAAGTTGAGGTACAGAAAGTGGAAGTTCGGAAAGTCCAGAGTACCCACAGGCAAGACCTCCGACTAGACCTCCTGTGACTAGACCTCCTGTGACTAGACCTCCTGTAAAGAGGACTCGGGACCGAACGCTTCTTGCAATCCGTGGAAAGAGTCTGAACATGTTGGATTATGTAAGGGAAATATTTGTGGGGTGATTGGATAATCAAAATCGAGCGAAGCGAGATTTTGAAAGTGAATTCCATCAACTGATATGTTTTACAGATATGCTCTCATCTACTTCGAAATGCTATAAATCATTCAGTATACAGATTTTGTATTCACTTTTTCACTTTCCAGTATAAATTCTATTTACTTCTTCCCCAATTACTACCGTAAAAACTTGTGTACATCTACATTTACTAGTAGAGTTGCATTTCTCATTTTCATCATCCTCTTTCTTTTCCCATCCAATTGTTCTTTTCCCATCCAATTATTCTTTTCCAACTGTTCTCTTTCTTATAATCCCAAATGTTCCCTCGTTTTCACTTGCTACCATTCTTCATCCCCTCTTTTCATCAGGTGATCACAAATTGTCATTGCCAAATAATTGTCATTCCGACAATTTACTTACAAAATCCTCATTCCATTGCTTTAGCAGTACTTTTCAGGCACTACCTTCTGAGAGTACTTTTGTGAGTACTTTTGTGAGTACTTTGCTAAGTACTTTTGTGAGTACTATCTTTTTGCTCTTTAAACTCCTTTTTTCTATCATCCTCTCCTCTCCTCCCATCAAACATCTCAAATCTAAATCTTTACATCTGCTTTCACCTCCAGAACCTCTCATTCTTATACTACTGACTGCCTAATAAGTCTGTTAATGGGTAATGCTTGGAAGTCGGATTACTTGTAAACTATCCTGAAACTCTGAAATGGTACCAAAACCTGCACATCTCCGACCACAAACCAAACTACACATTTGATCTATTTGACTTAAATACAGATATGTTTGTGTTTGTATCAAGTCCTCTAGGCAATGAACCCAGCTACTCTAAGCATACAACCTTGACTATCCCTGACAAATTAAATGTTTTACCAGAGTAGCTGATCGAAAATCTTGTGTGATACAGAGTGGGTCGATGGCTCAAAAATCTTGTTTGCATACAATATCGGCATTTACTCATCCTTATAAACTCTCTCTTTGTATGCTCCCAAAAGGGGAATAGGAAGCCCTCAGAAATGGCTGCGAAAAATTATTATATGCAGGCTCAATCACCATTTGGGGATTCATGCAGTTCAAGACCATTTATTTGCAGATTTTACAGAATGTTCATATTATTCTAGATTTTCTATGATTTTCTATGCTCTATTATAGTCTATTGTAATCTATTCTATTATGTAGCAACATCAGCGAAGCAAGCCGCTAATGTTGAACTAATATTGGGATTGTGTAGCAACAACACGCGAAGCGTGTTGTTGAACTATCGTGGGGTTTACCAACAACCATACCCCCCATCCACCACCAAATTATGCCCCGTAGTATAACTACTCGCCGAACTGCTCGCCAAATACAACACCGACCCCACAAACTCCTTTGGGTCTGCCATTCTCTTCATTGGCACCCTGCCCTCCCAGGCCTCCTTCATCTCTGCCAGGCCTGCAATCACATTCTTGGTCAATGGGGTGAGAATGTACCCTGGACTAATGCTGTTCACTCTAATATTGTACTTGGCCCACTCGCACGCAAGGGACTTTGTGAGGTGAATAACTCCAGCCTTTGCCATGTTGTACATGCTCTGGGGCTGGGGGTGGTTCACAATGGTTCCAGACATGGACCCAATGAGAATGATGGAACCTTGAATCTTCTTTTCAATCAAAGGTCTGGCAAATGACTGGGACACGTAGAAAGCTCCTAAGGCATTCACCTTGACGATTCCCTCGGCATTGGCGGCGGGATACTCTTCGGCAGGGAAATTTTCGCAGTATCCAGCGGTGTTGACCAACACAGTGGCAGTGGTGTTGTGGTGCTCGTTAATTGCAGTAAAGGTGTTTTCCACCATCTCAGCGTCTCCAATGTTGCAGCTCCAGGCTGAAACGTCGGGAATTATGGTGGATTTACCCTTCAAGTTTTCGTGTGCCCATTGAGTAACTTCTTTTGCGGCAATTTGAGTACGTTCGAGGTTCATGTCAACCAACGCAACATGTGCACCTTTTGCAACCAAAGCACGGGAAATGACAGAC
The DNA here is from genome assembly GCA_030558435.1 of Kodamaea kakaduensis. Taxonomy (NCBI): domain Eukaryota; kingdom Fungi; phylum Ascomycota; class Pichiomycetes; order Serinales; family Debaryomycetaceae; genus Kodamaea; species Kodamaea kakaduensis. Next base: position 212,040 of record JAJMSN010000006.1, read on the forward strand.
GACATGCCTCCTGAGCCTCCAGTGAGGATGACAAGTTGACCATCGAGCCTGGTGGTGGGAACAACGTTTTCGTAAGAGTAGTCCATGCTAACTTGACTAAAAGTAAATTTTGTAGAAGTAGTTTTGGTAGTACTTAAAGTTTGAAGTACTTATGTAATTAGTAGTGACTAGTCTATGTCTATGACTTATTAAAAGTTCAGGACTTGGTCCGTATTTATAGACGGATTATGTTCGGAGAATATTCGGAGAGTATTCGGACCACGACGTCATTGTTTGGAGCCCAGAAAAAAAGAAAGGTAGAGATATAGTGAGAATAGAGATAATAGATTGCAGAATACATTGGAGAATAGATTGGAGAATAGATTAGAGAATAGATTAGAGGTTAGAGATTAGAGAAGACTAGAGAGCTTAGGAATAGAATAGACGAAAGGACATGGAAAGAAATGGAAGTTATGGAGAAAGTAGGTGAAAAGTTTTCAACTGTAGAATTAATCAACAAGAACCAAAATAAACTTTGAAGTAGTAACGTGTACGTTGTCGGAAAATCTAGCAACTATAAGCTTTGTGGTTATGTCGTATGAGGTAATTATGTTACAGTTTTTCCGGCAACGTTGAAATGACGTAATGAAAAAACAAAAAACGAATCGAGCGCAGCGAGATGAGTTTTTGTCGTCTATAGTTAGTCAGTCTGTTAGTCTGTTAGTCTGTCAGTCTATTAGTCTATTAGTTATTAGTTAGTCTACCATTCTACTAGTTATTTATTTGTCTAGTTCAAACCATCTGTTAACTAGTAGTCCTCCCTTCACGAGGACTACTAGCAAGCAAGCATTTCGTATTTCTTTTGTGGTCTAGATTCGTAGATGAGTGAAGATACTGAAAAGCAATGAAGAATGAGCGAGCAATTTATAATTAGGACCAAGAAAGAAATAGCCAGCGAGTAACTATGAACAAGAAATGAGCGAGCAATAAAGAAACTTATAATTATGGATAAAAATTAACGGCCATGAACAACTTTATTGAGGAAGTAAAGTAAATTTTGAGGGAGTAGAGAACTATTTGTTGAGAAAGTCTATAGAAAGTATTTTGAGGACGTCACCCACCTACTCACTACTTACTCACTCCTCACTCACTCGCTTCGCTCGTCGTTCGTTCAAAGTTGAGGAAGAATCGGAAGGCTGCACTGCCTCCGTTTGTAATTCTTGGAGATAATACTAAAAGCAATGACAATGTGGCTTTCGTAATTTTTTAACTAACTTGTCATCTTTCTATTAAAACTTAATTGTATTTCTTGTTGCTCTGTTGCTACACCGCTACATCGAGCGTAGCGAGATGTTAGACTGTGGGTAGCTGGGTGGAGTTGATACCTAATCATCGAGCGTAGCAAGATTGTCAGGGTAGCTGGATGATGAACGTAAAGTTGAAAGGTGAACTTGAAAGTGACCTTGAAAGTGAACTTGAAAGTGAACTTGAAAGATCACGATGTTGAAAGATAATTATAAACATGAAGTTGCAAGTGAAAAGTAACAGTCATTTAGAATCAATCTCTCATGGAATCTGGCCCTTCCCAATTCGGACCAATTTTGCAGCCACGAAAAAAGGCTAGTCTTTTGGGTCCACAAATAATTATCGTTCACGTCCTCACTCGAGGGTTTGATGTAATCTAGAGTATATAAATATCTTATGTTTCTTAATCTCAAGTCTGAAGCTACCTTCAACTTTTTTACAGGTTACTTATGCTCTATAGTTTATTTTTGAATGTCTAATTGACTTGTCAAACGTCATATTAGGTTAGGCCCACAGTTCCTCATCAAGTATTGCGATATAATGATCAGCTCGTTGCGATAGAGACTATAATCACAATTAAGCGAAGCTTAATTGTGAGTTTTGCTCGTTGTATCGTCTTTATTCGAACAAATTCGCTGCGCTCATTTGTTCTCATTTGTTCTCATCTCGCACAATCTCGCTACGCTCGATTGTGCTATCGATGCTTGCAATCTCCCCACTTATCGCCTCCTCCACCTCCAAACTCCTCCCGCTGGCCACTTGCGCCTTGTACACAACCTCCCATCTCCCCCATACATCCTCCACCAGCCTCACCTCTGGCCCCAAATATGGCATCTTCGCTGCGAGGTACCCCAAAAACGAGTCACCCGCCCCCGTCACATTGCGAATTCTCAAATTCTTATTCTCTTTCGGAACCCCAAAGTACTCAACAAGAACGCCAAACGTTCCCCTTTCTCCTCCTCCTCCTCCTTCTTTTCTTCCCCTCAGGTTCACTATAACATCCGGCCTAAACCTCGACACACTCGGAACACTCCTCAAATCATCCACATTCGTGCAAATACTCACCATAATCACCCCCCTCTCCCCCAACTTCAACACTATGTTCTGGTAATACGGCAAAAGCTGGAACATTTGCTGGAAACACCCCTTCTTCAAAAGGTCCGCCACAACCGGGTGCTTGCGGCCAATCCCCTCGAGTTTGTCCCGAAACCCATCGACTCCAAGCGCATCAAGTACGGGGAACCACCCGTCGTAGTCGTCAAACATCCCGTAGTCGCGTGCACTCACATACATGTTTTCAAGCTCGCTCACTGTTGGAGCCACCAACTTGATGGAGTTGTTGGGAAAAACCTTTGGCTTGGCGTGTGCAATTCGTGCCGACTTGGCAAAGGATGTGGGGTCCACAATCACACTGGAACATGAGTCCAATATACGGCCCATGACATGTGACGAAACGTTACAGTCCACAACCACATGCTGTGGTTTGTGCTGGTCAATCTGTTCAATTATATGGGACGAAAAGTCCTGTTCAATAATGTTCATGTCGGCAACAGCCACCAAAAGGTTTCCATCAGAGGTGTGGGTGGATGCATACTGGGCGGTTCCACACATGGCACCGCCTACTTCTTTTTCCAACACACCACCTCTTTCTAAACCAACATCATCCATTCTCTTTAGAATTGCCTTACCAGCAGTATCGTTGCCCACTATCGAAACTAGACGACTGCCACCCCCACTAGCATAATGGTAGGCCAAATTGATATTGTATCCCACTCCGCCAACCGATGATTTGATTGTTCCAGGGTTGGAGTCGTGGGATTTGGTGGTTCCAGAAACGGTGGACATGGTGTCGAGGGCGACAGATCCAACAATGAGGGTTTTAACTGGGTTTTTTTTCAGCTCTTTCACACGTTGGTTGAATTCACCTACCTGCTCCCTTGTTCTTCCAACTTCCTTCACTTCTTTTCCCTCAACCTTTTCTACCTTCTCGACTTTTTCTACCACTTCAACCCTCTCAACCTCTACCTTCTTTTCCTAGATCTTAGTATTTCTTCAATTTGCAGCCATTCCGAGTGGCATTGAGCGTATGAGTTTGTCATCATTGTTTTTGAGTACGAGTTCTGGTTTACCTCTCACCTTTTTTCATCCCAATCAACACCCTTTTTAATACTCTTTTTAGTACTCTTTTCAGCACACCTTTTTCACTCGCTCATTCGTTCTCACTTGAACACTCTTTTTTCACAACTCACTCACTTCGTTCGTTCGTTTGTTGGTTCAACTTTTTTCAACACTCTCAATGTCGGATTAACAAACTCGCTACGCTCGTTAGTTAATGCTCTTTTTTAAACAAACTCGCTACGCTCGTTTGTTCTCGTTGTACATACCTCCAACCTCCTCAACTCCCTCGCAATTATTGCACCCGCCCTCGCATTATTCCTCACAAACTCAACATTACACTCCACAGACCTCCCCCCCGTATCCCGTGCAATCTTTCCCAACAAAAACGGCGTCAACTCTTTTCCTCCAATCCCCCGTTCCTTCGCCTCCACGTTCGCTGCATCCACTATCGACTTGATAAATTCTGACGAAAGCGCACTTTCCTTGGGCGGCGGAATACAAACAACATTGCCACTCTGGAGCTGCATCTGGTTGTGGTGGTAAATAGTATTGGCAATGTCGGAATACGAGGAAAAGGTGTAGGGTGAGGGAATTCCGGATTGTCTGCAGTAAAATCCGGGTACGTCCACGTTCTCAGTGTTGGTCACTTCACTAACTTTCTCTTTAGTCTCTTCAGTCACTTTTCTTTCCTCACTCAATTTACTCTTTTCTCCACCCCCTCCACCTCCACTCACTTCGTTCGTGGAGGGGGAGTGGGAGTGGGTGTCGTTTAACGTCCCCACCATCACCCCCTGTGTCTCCAAATACTCCATCGTAAGCCCAATGTCCAATATCGACTTGGGTCCTGCACACACTACAGTCACCGGCGTTTTCCCCAATTCGGTCAAGTCCGCAGACACATCGAACGTGAGGTGTCCGTCCTTATGCACGCCACCCAATCCTCCTGTTGCAAAAACCTTGATCCCCGCCATGTGCGACAATATCATTGTCAGTGCAATTGTTGTCCCCCCATCCAACTTGTGGGCCATTGTGTACCCAATATCGCGTCTCGAGACCTTATTGGCTTTGGTACGTGCCAATTCCTCGAGCTGACCACGGTCCAATCCCACATGTGGCACTCCTTTGATGAAGGCGCACGTGGCGGGTACAGCGCCCTCTTGGCGGATCACTTCCTCAACTGATAACGCCATCTCAATGTTTTGGGGATACGGAAGTCCATGTGTGATGATGGTGGATTCCAACGAAACAATAGGAAGTTTGTCTCGAAGTGCTTGTTGGACGGTGGGTGACACAACAAGGGAAAAGTGGCGAATAGAAATGGGTCGAAGAAACAGGCGTGTTACGCAGTGCCTGAAGCTCAACATGTTGTGATGTTATTTGTTGGTGTGGTTGTTGATGTGGTTGTTATTTGTTGGTTGGTAGTTATTTGGTGGAGTGATGTTTGTTATTGTGGCTGTTATTTGTGGTGTGGTTGTGTGTTTTATTTGTGGTTGGTTGGATCTGTTGGTTGGTTTGGCTGGCGGCTGATTTTTGGATGATTTATGTAATCAAAAGTTGGGGAAATTTGATCTGGAGAACCATCGAAATTTGATTGAAATTTGATTGAAATTTGATTCATTGATCTGGATTGAGGTACAAAGTTTCCTTTTTTACACAACAATTATCCTCATTGTTGCTACTTTCAACGGTTGAATTTTTCAGTTTTGGTGTCTCAGTGTCTCAGTCGCTCACTAACTGAACAATTCTTGCTCTAATCTTTACTGAACAATTCCTGTTCTAATCTTCAACAATTCGCTACACTCATTGTTCTTATTCAATGACAGAAACTCATTCACTACTCGAGGAACTACTGAAGCCCACCAAACCAGCTACCTCCTCCCTCCACCAACTTTCATCTTTAGCCAAACACTCTACAACCCCCGAAATCGTGGTTGCAGCATCTATCCATGCAAATCCACATGTTCCCTGGGGATGTGAATCCCACGCCGAAATTGTGAGTTCCCTCGTCCCACACCTCCACATCGACTGGGAATCATTTGTGGCCGCCCTCAAACCCCAATTGTTGGTGATAGCAGAACCAGAAACCAAACTCAGGCCCCGTTTGGGTTATGGCGCAAAGCACGAGATTATGGAGGAAGATGCAAGGCGAACTTGGAAGGAAAAACACATTGGGCTGCTTTCAATGGTGTGGTTCCTCATACGCTGGGGCCCAGAATGGGCGATTCCATTGGCCAGTTCATTTATTTTGAATGTGGGGGGTGACTACGAGCCGTGGGTAAAGGCACAGAATTGTTACTTGGTGATGGAGTTTCTTAAGAGGGACTGTGCAAGAAAATTCTTGATGAGGTCGGGGTTGGTGAAGGAGTATATTGCAATGGTGAGGAAGGCATTGTCGCATATTCCCACAATTACACCAGAAGATGAAAGTTTGATGGTGTTACGTCCAGCTTATAAGGTTTTGTTTGAGTTGGTAGAGCAAAAGGAGGGAGGGGGAGAAGGTGAGGGAGAGGGAAAACCGAGAGAAAAAGGAAAAGGAATTGGAGAAGAACAACTTCTCCTTCTTGTGGACATACTTAACTCCCATGTGCTCAACTCCATATCGTATGTGTTGAATAACCGATCGTATCGTGTACTCCACCTACTTTTTGAGCAATTGGAGCATCTCGTTAAAAACATGGATGTTCTTCTTGTTTCCATGTCTCGAATTCTATTCTTTATAAACCAAACTATTACCAACCCATACATCATTGATGATTGCGAGAATGGAGTTCCGACTATTGAGCAGGCACTAAAGTGTCAGGGAGTGATTATTCTGCACTTTGACGAGGGGAACATGCATCTTTTGATGAATTATCGGTTCGATTTGGTGGGTGTTTGGACGGTGATTGTGAAGAGAATCGATAGGTTTGAGAATTTGAGAGAGAGGTACGGGGGGATTAGGGATGGGGTGAGGGCGAATTTGGGGATGTTGGAGGGGGAGAGTTTGTTTGAGGGGTTGGAGGAGGGTATATTGAGTGAATATTCGAACAATCTAGCGAAGCGAGATTGTGAGATGAATGAACAAAGGATCGAGTAAAGCGAGATTGTGAGACAACGAATTTATTGCATTAAGTGTTGAATATTGCCGTTATCACCATATCATTTCATTCTCATTGCACCAATCCATTATATACCCTTCATACCATTGCATCATTACAATTATACCATCTAATTACGCCACAACTTAACACCATACCATTACCATTTACCATTACACCATACTATTACATCACACTATTACACCAACGGTGAACATATCATTACAATCAACGTCAAAGCATGCTCATGATCTAGTGTGCCCGTCCTGCTACATGGATTAGAGGAAAAGCTATTCGAACATTGTGGCTTTGAAAAAGTTTTATTTTGCATAGAGAAGGGAAGAGACCCCAGTGAGCAGAAATTCAGGCCACCACAATTGAATTGAGTGCCTGACCGTAGTCTACGAACTACACTTTCGTGGGAAAACATACACTAAGACATACTGACGAATGATTTACAGAATCAGGAGACATGGACCAACCTATGTTGCTTCTGCTTGAACAGGCAATTCGAAGATTCAATTATTTTGAAAATTTGCAAGTGGCACACTTCCAAATTTTGAAGTAACATCTCCTACATCCGACTAAGCAACAATGGAAAATTGGCAACATTCACATCTCAACATCTCAACATTGCAAGATTCGAAATATTTCAACATTGCAATATTTGCAACATTCGCATCATTCGCATCATTGCAAATTCGGAATATTTGCAACTTTGCAATATTTGCAACATCGCAACATTTGCAACTTCAGTATCGCGTCATTGCAAGATTTGGAATATTTGCACTTTTGCAATGTTTGCAATATTGCAACATCGCAACATTCGCTTCGCTCATGTTGCTTATGTTGCTTGTGCAAACCTCTTAAAATCATCCAAACCATCCTCATACCCCTCCTCCCACTTCCAACCCTTCCCCCTGGCCATTGCAAACGCCTGAACTCTTCCCAAAATCGACCCCTCCTTTGCGAATTCCGCCGCATCTCCCCAAGCAGTAATGTAACCCTGCTGGAACGCTTCATGTTCATCATTTGCGTTCTTTGTCTTCAACCTCGCAGCCAACTTTGTTTTCAATTCCGCGTCCCCCGGCACACTCTTCCCCCTAAACGTGGGTGGTTTCTGCACTGCACCCTTGTCCACCATTGACAAATAATCCTCCCCGTCATCGTACTTGTAACTGGCAAAGTACGAGCCGTACTTTGCCTTTTCGTACAAGATTTCCGATTGCCGGAGCCCGAATTCACGGGTCAATTGGTCTCTGGTATCCCCCACCTTCATTTTGTCCCACAGACCCTGGATATTACACGAGTACTCCACCATAAAGTCCACACCCTTTGCATCGGCAGTGATTATGGAGAGTGGACCTTTGTCCAAATCATCAACGACCTGTTCCGGTGACCTATTGGTATTTGGGCAGTAGAGGTGGTTGATCACCACGCCAACTGGGTGTTTCTTTTGCTGTTCCTGCACCCACTTGACCCAGTGTTGGGGTTCCCAGCCATCTGCGATAATGATGGGGATTTCTGGGTCCTGGGCGCGAATGGCTGCCAGCGCCGCTGCATAATAACTTGCCTGTTTATTGGCGAGGTTTGAGTTGTGGTGAGTTTTATGGTCCAATCCTGATTTGTGGTTTGCTTTGGGGTTGCTTTTGGTGGTGTGTTCGTGGGAGTGGGTGTGATTGTGAGAGTGTTTGTCAGACAGACCAGAATCAGTCAAACCAGTTTTCGGTTCATTGAATGCACTACCATTAACTATCTGGATCCCACAGACATTATTGTACTTTTGCAAGTCCTTTGCAACAAACCCTAATACCTCAAACATGACTGACTGCAAGCTTCCATTGTCCCAGAAAGCATCGTCTTTATCGAGTCCCTGAACATCCACAAGCACCGAGATATTGTACTGGGCCGCAGCCTCCACAAAACTGGACTTGAAGATGGACCACGCGTTTTTATAAACATCAGCCACTTTTTCAAAATCTGTTCCTGTGGTGAACCGGGCCCCATTGACGACCCAGTACCCCAATGGCACACGGATTGAATTGATGTTGTTGTCGACAAACCACTGCCAATCCTTGTCTGTCAAGAAGGAAGTCCAAAAGTCCTCGAACCGGGCTCTGGCCGCGTCAATTCCCTTGTGTTTGGCAAGTTGAGTGGCCAGTTCAAGCTCGGAGTTGGCGTCCTCCCAGAATTTCTGGCAGATGAATTTCTCGTGAACAAAACAGGAGGCAATGGTGACTCCAAAGTTTTGTCTACTTTGGTAGATTTGCTTGGTTGTTGGTTTGAAGGGCATCAGGAATAATCAGTATTGAATATATCAGTGAAGATAATCAGTGTTGAAGATCAGTGTTGAAGATAATCAGTGTTGAAGATAATCAGACAATTGATTATTGGGAATATTCAGAAGAATTGATGGAATATTCAGTAATCTATTTGGGCTGGATTGTTTCAACCTTTATATTCTTGCAGCCTTTGTTGCAACTCCCTGTTGCATTTTTGTGGCACAAAAAATACGAGTTTAGGTTTATCCCTGAATGGTGGTGTGATTGGGGGAGAGAGCATAGATGAGCGGAGCGAATCTATGCGAATGAGATAAGAAGGAAAGTGGAAGAGCAGAAGAATCATTGCTCGCTTATGTGGAAAATACGAATACCCTTTCTGATACAGTGTGTATGCAGAACGTGGAAGGTTGCTTTACATCTGGCCAAGGTAGACAGTGCTTCAAAATGGGCAGTACACGCACAAGAGGTTGCGGATTGTGAGCACGAAAACGAACGAACTAAATGAGCGAAGCGAATTTAGTGAGAAATGATGTGGTTTCACTGGGTGAACTAAATGAGCGAAGCGAATTTAGTGAGAAATGATGTGGTTTCACTGAGTGAACTAAATGAGCGAAGCGAATTTAGTGAGAAATGATGTGGTTTCACTAATGAGTGAAATGATGTTGGTATTTACTGAATGGGCGAATTAATGAGCTAAGTGAATTGAGCAGTGACATAGAGTGGTGCTGAGCGTACAAGTGGCTCCCAAATGGCTGACTCAATGTATGAGCTTACAAGTGAATGGATATCGTTAATGGTGCGCTCATTCAGAAAAATCCTATGGTGAAGTGTTCCCAACTGAAATATGGGGTAAGAAGAAGTGGCTAGGCTGTTGAATTTTTTCAAATTCACTCTTCTCAACCTTCGCTCAATTGAGTCACATTCTTCTTGACTAGCAAAATGTCTACTGACAAGCTAGCAATTGACAACAATTCGCTTCACCAAATTGTTCTCAAATTCTGAACACCAATGGGAGAATTTGTGAGCTCACTAGTGCATGAGCGAGGAAGAATAGAGGAAGGTGAATTGTCACAGTTCGTTGTATATGAGGAATGTGGCTGAAAATTGTTACCGGCCAGGTCCACTCAATAAACATGACGCACCATTACAATCAGCGGAGCTTGATGTTCCTACAACCCTGATTCTAATCTTTATTGTATATACAAGGACTCGGGACCACAACCAACAATCCAAAATTTTGGAACTGTCCTGAGTCATCTTTACTCTAATCAATGTTGACTTCAGATGTCATCAGGTGTCAAGTATCATCTAGAAGTTTCATCTTGATCTTCTTCTATCTCAAACATCTTCATTTAATCATTTGAATCACTCAATTTGAAATCTTCATTTAATCATTTGAAGCACTCTTGAAGCACTCGCTTCGCTCGTTCGTTCGTTTCATCTCCACTCACCCATCGAGCTTCGCTCGATGTGCTTGTGTGTTGAGCTTATCTCTGCCCCTGCAACAACCCCACCACCTTAATATTCGTATCCAAAAACCTATTCAAACAATTCGTCAAGCACTGTTCCTCACCAGCGTCCAACTGTCCCGAGGTGATTGGCTTCTGGTCGTTACACTTTTTGAAACAGATGTCGGTGAAGTTGTGGATGGACATCTGGACCTTTGACTTTGAGTTTTCCGACTCGATGAACTTGACGATGTCAGTTCTGGCGGATTCACTGAGGTCTGCGAGGAGGGAGGGGGAGATGGAGGACATGATGAAAAAAAAACCAAACGAATTGAACCAAACGAATTGAAAAACATAAATGAGCGAAGCGAATTTATGTTTGTCAATTCGTTTATTCATGTTTGTACATAGAATGAAGAGGAAGGAGAATAAGTAGAAGTAGAAGTAGAAGATTTGTTTTAATGGACAAGTAAAATGATGATTTAGGGTGACTCAGTCAGTGAGAGTGGCCAGTAAAAAAGACTGTTGAAGATTCACATAATTTTTGTACTTGAGAATTTTTGACTTTCATAATTGACTTCCATAATTTACTTTCAACAAAGCTGGAATTTGTTGATGAGAATCAGGAGTATTCAACATTGTGAATCACCATAATTGGGTGATTGGATCGAACAATCTGGTGAACTATCTGAACTATTTTGGTGAACTGGTGAACTTGGGTGAACTTGAGTAAACAATCAATACTCTACGAGAACTGGGATCTCATAATTGGGGTAACGAGTGAATACATTTTTGGGTAAATTGATAATCGAACAGAGAAAATCATCATTGGGTGATATCGATAATCGATCAATTTAGTGAAAATCATCTCATTTGGGTAATATCTAGTCATCCGATAATCAACAATTAGTCAAAATCATCTCATTTGGGTGATATCTTCAATTCAATATTCGATTTTATAAATAATCGATTATTCAATAGTCCGATTATTCAATAGTCGAACCTCATAATCTCGCTACGCTCGATTATTCGATAATCGATCGATAAACAATCTCACAATCTCGCTACGCTCGATTATTCGATGTTTAAAGCCGCTGTAATCCAACTGAAAACCCCCCAGGTCCAATCCCAGGAGTACGTGCGGCGTCTCGAGGATGAAATCGAAAAGATCAAGGGATATATCAAACAAGCAGACGATGGAATAGCGTTGTTGAGAGAACAAGAGAAAGTGAGAAAAGAGAGTGAAGAGGGTAAAGACGCTGAAACTAAGTATGAGAGGGAAAAAGAGGCTAGTGAGGCCTTCGCGTACTCCACCATCCCGTACGTTCCGGGAAAAGAAGATGTCATTGACTCCAGCATCGCATCGCATATTCTTAGTGACAACCTAAATAGACAAAAGGAGTTTATTGAGGTGATGTCACATCAAGTGGAGAGAAATAAAGAGGATGAGGAAATGTTGAGGTCTGCAATTGATTTGGCAGAGAGGGATTTAGAGAAAGATTCAGAGAGAGTAGATGCAAATAGTGTGAAGGTAGAGGGGGACGACCCAGACTCACACACAATTAAGAGGAACTTGAGAAAGGTAGTTGAAGTGTACCTTGAGTTGTATTATGGGGAGTACACGAGGGGAGATGTTGAGGAGTATATCCGCATGTTTTTGAGTCTTTTGGAGGCTTCAAGAACAAAGGATCCGTGGGTGGATGTGGGGGAGAGTGAGGTTGTGAGGGCTTTGGTGATGAGGGGGGTACTAAAAAGGAAGGATCAATTGAACCAATCGAGCGAAGCGAGATTGGTTCTTGGAAATACGTGAACGTGATTCGAACCAATCGAGGAACTCGATTGGTTAAACATGACAGAACAATCACTAATCTTACTTCGCTCGATGAATCTTGGAAATACCTAAACCAATCGAGCGAAGCGAGATTGGTTGTAACTGAGGCATATAACTACCAATCGAGTGAAGCGAGGTTACCATAAACCAGAACTAATCATCAATGGAGCGAAGTAACCAAACGTGAGTCAGATCTAGGTGCTCATGCGAAATAATTAGAGTCAAGTTCCAACCGAGGTACTCGATTGGTTATTGAAATCAGCATCCATCACGCTTCCGAGAAAATTTCTTGGGAGTAACTGAACGTGAATCGAAAGGTCAATTGGTTCTTGGAAATAGAGTCAAGTTCCAATCGAGGTACCCTATTGGATAAAAATCAGCACATCTCGCCTGGCTGATTGGACTCAAAATCAGCACTCCGTACTGGTTCTGAATTAGAAAGTCGACCTCGCTTCGCTTGATGATTAGAACAATCATCTCGCTTCGCTCGATGGTTTGCACCTCTCGCCCAATTGGGAATCAATTTATCAGCATAGCCCATTCTTGTCACAATAATTCGCTGCGCTAAATTTCTCGTTGCGGCTGTGAAACTGGTTTGCTCGGCAGCAATCTAGGGTAGTCAATAGAAGTAGATGGTACAATTGACACGACTACAAGGACACGACTACAAGGATACGACTACAAGGACACGACTACAACGATTGGGTAATGACTAAAATTGAGTAATGACTATCGACCTCGACTCTTGCGGATGTACTGTGAATCATGTGCCCAACTTGCATACTCTTACGCAATTATTAGAACTATTAATTCTGCAACGTGCCAAGATAGGGTAATACAATGTAGAGTAGAATAAGACATAGAGAAATAGAATAAGGTAGAGAGGCTGAAGGTTGAAAGTAGCGAAGTTGGGAAATAGGGAAATGTACAGGGAAAATTATAGAAAATTAGAGAAAATTAAGGAAAATTAGAGAAAACTGTAGAATCAACCATACACTACAACCTCTTAAAGTAACTCTCCCACAATCTCGCTTCGCTCGATTGTGTTCGAGGTCACAGTGGCTCTGCCCAGCTTTCGGAACATCATGTGGATTTCACCCCGAGCAATTAAAATGGCGTAACGGCGTAACACTTCCGTTTTTGCATCTTGGCAGAAGTTGAGGAAGACTTACAATTTACTTTCTTCCTAATGACTTGATATTCCTCTATCATCTACTACTATACCTTCCTACTCTTCTATTTCCTACTCTTTTCCTACTCTTCTATTTCCTACTCTTCTATTTCCAACTCTTCTATTTGTCTTTCATTTTTCCGGCACATTTCCGAACTGTGGTTCGAGCCCTGTGCATCCATTTTGGGAATGATTGCAACTGTGGAGATAAGAGTAGGTATTTAGAAGAGAAATTGTATTACAAGAGAAAAGGTATATAAGGAGAAGATAAGAGAAGATTAGACAAGAACAATCAACCTATTGAACTATTTATTGTTCACTTTCTTATTTATAACGAACAACTCGCTTCGCTCATTGTTCATTTGATTGTTCATTTGATTGTTCTACGAACAACTCGCTACGCTCATTGTTCATCTTTGTCTATACGAACAACTCGCTACGCTCGTTATTCGATGAGTGAAAAACAACCCAGCCTCGTTGCCTCCTCCATCTCCCTCGAAAGCAGCGGAGATGAAAAACTGTTTGAGCACGTCTTCCAAGACCCCAAACTCGCCGAACACTACCGCAAAATCTACGAAGAACACCAGTACGAGTGCAGACACCTCCTCGACCCCGACCTCACATGGACCCCCGAGGAAGAGCGCAAAATCACCCTTAAAAACGACTGGTACGTCACCTTCTGGGCGCTCATCATGTTCACTGCCCTCAATTTCGACCGTAGTAATCTCAAACAGGCTTTATCCGACAACTTCCTTGAAGACCTCCACCTCAGCACCAACCAGCTCAATATTGGCAACACACTCAACCTCGTATGCTTTTTAATTGCAGAACTTCCATCCCAGTTGATCTCCAAGAAATTGGGTGCGGATATCTGGATTCCCACCCAAATGTGCTTGTGGAGTGCAGTCACCATTGCACAGGCTGGAATTAAAAATAAACACGGATTTTATGCTACACGCGCCCTCCTTGGTCTCTTTCAAGGTGGTTTCATCTGTGACTTGTGTCTTTGGATCCTGTACTTTTACGATAACCGTGAGTTCCCATTGAGGTTATCTGTGTTTTATATTTCGAATCCCATGACCACTGTGTGGTCATCCCTTCTTGCATTTGCCCTCCTTAAAATCAAGACAAAGGCCCATCCAGAAGGCTGGAAATGGCTCTTTATCATAGAAGGTGTGTTCACCTTTTTGGTGGGTTTGATGTCGTTCTTTAAAATGCCGGCCTCTGTGGTCCAGACAAAAGCCTGGTACAGAAAAAAAGGATGGTATACCGATAGAGAAGAACGCATTTTGGTCAACAAAATCCTTAGGGACGACCCCCAAAAAGGCGATATGCACAATAGAGAGCCGGTAGGACTCAAAGAGCTTTTGCGCACTTTATGTGACTACGATTTGGTTCCAATCTATCTCACCAGACTCCTTGTGGATATTGGCACTGGACCAGTGTCAAATTATCTCCTGCTTACACTCCGTAAAATGGGATTCAGTACTTTTAAAACCAACGCATTGACCATCCCGTACAATGTGATTTCGGTGTTTACAATGTTTGGAGCCAGTTACTTGGCGCGGTACATCAAAAGCACTTCCATTGCTCTATTGACCATTCCAATTTGGGTGGTGGCTGGAACAATGGCATTGAGGTGGTGGCCAAAAGCACAAAAAGATGTGTGGGGAACCTACGCATTATTAACTGTTCTTTTGTCGCATGCTCCCAGTTGGCCGTTGTCGATCAGTTGGTGCTCGTCCAACTCGAACTCGGTGAGAACTCGGGCTGTTTCGGCGGCGGTGGTGAATATCTTTTCGCAGACGGCTGCAATTATTGCCGCAAACATATACCGCAAGGACGATGCCCCGTTGTACAAGAGGGGGAATACCGACTTGATTGGGATTGCGTTCGGGGCAATTGGCATTTGTGTGTTTGCAAGGGTGTACTATCCGTGGAGGAATAGACAGAAGGAGAGGGTGTGGAGTAAGATGAGTGTGGAGGAACAGGAGGAGTATTTGTTGACGACGGAAGATGAGGGGAATAAGAGGTTGAATTTTAGGTTTGAACATTAACGACAACATTCAGTTCACGTAGTGAACTGACTGTTGTCTGTTAAGAACGAAAGTAAGAAATGAGATGTTGGTACCTTTGACTGTTAGGAAAAGTGAACTTGGTTGCACTTCACTTATTTTGATTGTCATTTGGTGCTGAGCTCAGTAGATCCCTGATGCTATTCTCACTCGTACATCTCACTTCGTTCGATGTACTCGTTCGATGTTACTCATTTATGTTAAGTAGAAATAATATGGCTGCAAAAACGGTTGCAAACGACCCAAAAAGGAAGAAAAAAGTTTTCAGTTTTCAGTTTCCAGAAGTCAAGTTTTCAGTTCAAAAGTTTTTCAGTTCCCACTTTTCAGTCAAAATCACAAGAAGAGTGAAATTTGTCAATTAGCAATCAAAAGAAACAAGAACAATGAAATTGAAAAGAAAGGAGATGAAGAAAAGATGAAGAAGAAAAGATGAAAAAGACAAGAAAAGATGAAAACAGAAGTGTGGAAGTGAAGATATTGTGGAACTGACAATGAGAGGAAAGGCAGTGTGAAAAGACAATGAGAAATAGAGAATGAGAAAGAGAAAGGAAAGACAGACAAAGAGACAGAGAAGACCTGCTTTAGACTACGCATTACGTTGTACCTTTTTTCTCTGCGCACCCCTTCCATTTTTGTCGATTGTGTCATTCAGCCACAGTAATTTGATAAGGTTTCGGACTTCCATGTCAAGTGAAAAATTGTGATGGGTGTAATTAGGTTTGGTGAACGTTGAACGTTGCATGTTGAACGTTGCATGTGAGGTGATGTTGGCTACTTAGTATTAGGTTCTGTTAGGCTCTGTTAGGCTCTGTTAGTTCTGTAGTCTGTTGAATGGTCAACTAGACAAAGTTGCTACCGCCTTACGGGCGCATAAATTAGGTACATTCCTACAGAAATTGTATATGAAACAATTGCTGTGGCCCCTTGATGCAATCAATAGCTAATGAATCAATGGTGATGAGATAGACAATGATTAATGATAATGAATAGTGATAATGAATAGTGATGAAAATGTAAAGTAGTAGAGTATTGTTTGACTCCACCTCCTCCTCCACCTCTTCCACCTCTTCCACCCTTCCACCACCCTCAGCCACTTACGTCAGACCAATTAAATTTGAACCCTTGATGTGGCACAAAACAATGGCTGCGAATCCGTATATAATGCTGCATTCGCAATAATTAAAGGCATGGGCTGGTTCAGAAGTGAAAAAGGACAGGTTGTGTCGACAAAGATAGGAAGGGGTAAAAAGGATAAAGAGAAGAATGTGAAGAATGAGAGTGAGAAGAATGTGAATGAAGCATATGGGGAAAGCATTGAAGATTTGAGGGAGTCTGAAAAGACTGTGGGAGAGACTGAAAAAAGAGAGAAAGATAAAGAGAAAGAGAGTGGAAAAGAGATTGGCCAATCCATCTCATCTGTATCTCTTGACATTCTTGAACAACCATTTGAACATGTTTTTCAGGACCCCGTTGTGGCAGAACATTACCGCAAAATATATGACGACCACGAATACGAGTGCAGACACCACTTTGACCCCGAGTTTTCATGGACCCGTGAGGAAGAACGTAAAGTCACGTGGAAGAACGACTGGTATGTGACTTTTTGGTCGTTCATCATGTTTACTGCCCTCAATTTCGACCGGAGTAACCTCACGCAGGCACTTTCCGATAACTTTTTGGAAGATCTTGGGATGACGGCCAACCAGCTCAACACTGGGAACACTGTCAACTTGGTGTGTTTTTTGGCTGCGGAAATTCCTGCACAGTTGATCTCGAAAAAAGTGGGGGCCGATGTGTGGATCCCCACACAAATGACGCTTTGGTCCATTGTGAGCATGTGCCAAGTCGCCATGACCAATGTCCATGGCTTTTACGCCACGCGCGCGTTGCTCGGCCTATTACAGGGCGGTTTTGTGTGCGATGTGTGTCTTTGGATGAGCTACTTTTTCACAGCCAACGAGCTACCCATTCGTCTCTCAATCTTTTACATTTCACTCCCTCTCACTGCAGTCTGGTCATCTCTCCTTGCGTTTGCGCTCTTGGAGATCAAAACCAGTGTCATCAAAGAAGGCTGGCGCTGGTTGTTTCTAATTGAGGGTGCGTTCACTCTACTCATTGGAATCGCAGCCTTTTTTAAAATGCCCGCGTCAGTGGTCCAAACCAAGACTTGGTACCGCAAAAAAGGGTGGTACTCTGAGCGTGAGGAGAAGATAATCGTAAATAAAGTCCTTCGTGACGACCCCCTGAAGGGTGACATGCACAATCGTGAACCTGTCATGTTTCGCGAGTTGTTGACCGCACTCTTCGACTATGATTTGGCTCCAATATACGCAGTGCGCTTTTTGGGTGATATCGGTGCGTATCCTGCATCCACGTACTTTACCATCATTTTGCGGCGCCTTGGCTTTTCCACATTCAAGACAAATGCCTTGACTATTCCATACAATGTCATTAGTATATTCACCATGTTGGCACTAGGATGGGCCTCCGAGTTCTTCAATACACGGAGCATGACACTCATCTTCAATTCTATTTGGATTTTGGCGTGTTTGTTTCCGCTCAGGTACTGGCCGGGGGCACAGGTCAACGCCTGGGGAACTTATGCTTTACTAACTGTTGTGCTTAGTGCACCCGTAATGTATCCAGTGACGGTGAGTTGGTGTTCGAGCAACTCAAATTCGGTGCGAAGTCGCGCGGTCTCGGCGGCAGTGGTGAACATTTTTTCCCAGCTAGCGACAATCGTCTCTGCTAACATTTACCGAGACGACGACGCTCCGTTGTATCATAGGGGAAATGTCGACTTGATTGGGATTGCGTTTGGGACAGCGGGGTTGTGTGTGGTGGCGAGGTTGTATTATCCGTGGAGGAATAGACAGAAGCAGAGGAAGTGGTTGGGGATGACCGAGGAGGAGAGGGAGAGTTATGTGAGGAATACGGAGGATGAGGGGAATAAGAGGTTGGATTTTAGGTTCGTACATTAAAATCGAGCGAAGCGAGATTTCAATGTTCCCTCTGATGTTCAACAATTGAGCTTGCTCAATTGTTGTTTCCTTATGCCGGGTGATATTCAACAATTGAGCTTGCTTAATAGTTGCTTCTAAATGCCTGATTATTCAACAATGAGCTTGCTCAATTGTTGCTTCTTGGTGGGTATTCATGCTTCCTAAATAAAGTGGAACTGCCACTAATTAGCGAGAACTAGCGAAAAAAGGCACACTGAGGTACTTCCTAAAAAGCCCAGGCTGCAAAATGGCTGCGAAAAAGGCGATTTTTCACCTGGGCAAATTCTTATATTTATTGAATAGATGATTTAGAAACTTGATTGAACGAGGGAGGTAGAACCATCAAGCGTAGCGAGATGGTTTGAGAGTAGGAAGAACAGCGTAGTGAAATGTGTTCCTTCTGATGTTCAACAATTGAGCGAAGCGAGATTGTTGCGTCCTAAATTTAGTGGTGTTCACTTGAGCTTGCTTATGCTTCCTAAATGTTGTGGTATCCACTTGAGCTTGCTCATGTTCCTAGATTTTGTGGTATACGATTGTGCTTAATGTATTCCCTAAAGTAGAGCTGCACTAGTGAGAACTAGTGAATAGTGACAAGCCGAGCCAAACTGCGAAAAAACACAGAGCCTAGCGAAAATCAGTTCCAAAAAAGCAGACTGCGAAATGGTGCAACATGGCTGCGAAAAAATCTCTGAGGACTTGTTTCGCCTTATTTCCCCAAATATTCATAGATTAGAATACAAGTGTAGTTTCAAAGTTTTGTCACCCATATTGTCCTACAATGATCAGAGCAGAGGTATCAAGAGGAAAAGTTGAAATATTTAATAGATGTAGTAAGTTCACAATACGTACTTAACACTAGTGTTTCTTCTGAACTACATGTTGGAATATTCAGCTAACTTCTTGTTGGTTCTACACTGCGTACTGTATATAATATAATGGAAAATACTGTTCATATTCTTAGAGTACTTCTTAAAAAGATCTTCCTCCTCTCCTCCTCCTTGGATGCTCCCACCCTCCCTTCATCTTCTCTTGTCCAAAAAGTCTCTTTCCCCTACGCTCGATTGTACTGAGACTCTTTTGAAATTTACTGACTCTTTCCCACAATTTCGCTGCGCTCAATTGTGGTCGCAGGTTTAATACAAAATTGTTTCACGATTATCAATCTGAGTGTCCCAAGTCTATCAAGCTCTGGTTATCAGCCTAGTTCGTTTATAATCCATAAGAAACATCAACCTCACGTTTATGGGAGAGAAAACTGGGTTGAAGCCTCCAGATGTGTCCTGCTGTAATGAACTGAGGAGTGTCGAATCCACATAAGATGGGTTGTTCGTTGACAGCAGAAGTTTAGAGAAACATGGTAGGCTACTGAATGGGGAGTTTATATAGAGGCAAAGCGAGCTGATTGGAGAATAGATGAGATAGACTACGGCACTCAGACCCTGATAGGTGGGGATTAAATCAATAGCGAGCTAGCAGACTATTTCTTCGAACTAGCAAGCTAGTTGGAATGCCATGTGTCTTTATTAAATAGTGAATGTAATAGAAATTAAAACGAGCGCAACTAGTTGAGGTCAAAATTACACTTTCTATTCGAACTCCCAAGTTCAAATAGTTGGTCTGAGATGTTCTTGTGGACTGAAAGGTGAAAATGGTGAAAATGGCTGCGAAAAAAAAAAAGGCGACAATGTACGAAGGGAGTTAGAAACCACTTTCAATTCAAACCAGCTTGCTAGTTCACTTTTTACATGTTTTGCATAAATCTAACAGAATCGGTAATACGGAGTTAGACTTTATTGAACTGGCTAGTAGCTAATCTGATGTTTTTTTTAAAGGACCCATAATCGTATCATTGAATCAACAGCTGAATACACAACTACCTGGTGGGACGTAGAAACTATTGACGAGCTCTATTCATGTTTAGTCATTTTGAGGATCATCTATAAAGACTAGAGGTACTTGGTACCTAAAGCACACTTCGTCTATTCAAGCACCCAGTAGAAAGTTTGACATGAATGCTGTTCTTCCTCTTTTCAAGTTTCACGAAACGGCTCACCCTCAACTTCAATTAGAACTTGAATGGCTTAGTAATAGGAAGTCTACTTGGTTGTCAATTTTTGTGGCTCATAAATCCATACATTTACTTGACATCGGGGAATCTGGTGCTTGGGAGAGCTTGCACCAGCTTAAAGCTCAGATATTGGCCTGTGCACCAGATAGTTTCACGTCGAACTAAATTATACGATTACAAAGGCAGTAACAGACTGAGAATAGTGAAGTTTGGCCAGTAGATTAAGAGCCAGTAAAGTGAAGAACATTTGACAACGGTGGTCTCAATGCATAAAGTGAAATGGGTCCGAAAACTGACAAGATCATTCGTCCAATCTCGGCCAAACAACATCGCTGACATGGGCTGGAAATACAACAGTCATCAAAACGAAAATCAATACCTGCCAAATTCAATAGATTAAGAGTCAATTGGGCTAACCAAGCCACCCTAACCGGTCAAGAGTTAAGATTTATCTTTTATAAAAGATTAAGAGTAGATTAACAAGAGCCAACTTCAGATTAGGTGAACCATTTGCACATCTAAACTTAGAGCTCAGAACATTCTTATCTACAGCAAGCTTACTCTCATCTCATTCGTACTCTATCACTATGTATGCAACACAGAATGCTGTGTTACAAAATGCTGTGTAGTATTTTTTTTAACTGTCATTGATGGGTAGCACAGGATATTGATAGGCTGGATCATGTGCCACTGATGATGTGTCAATCGATGTGAATCTTCACTGGTAGTCGTGTCAGCTGTTGACATTTTCTAATCTTTAAATTGCCTAATTGGGAGGTTGGGGGTACGAATAGTCGAGCGAAGCGAGATTATTCGTAGTATAATGGATACTTGATGCGATGTCGTTGTGTTTTCCGAATGTACTTTTTGATCTAATTAACAATCGATGAAATGCAATCTAAGTTGTACTTTTAATCTAACAATCGGCGCAATATCACTTTTCTCAATTGTACTTTCTAATCCAATACGAACAATCGATACAATCTCGCTTCGCTCGATTATATCGATTGCTCTATTAGAATATATCAAACCCCCTCTTCTTCCACACCCCCCTCCAAACACCAAACACCAACAATGCACTCCCCACAATCACAGTCGCCGTCACCCCCAAGTAAAAGTCCAAGCAGTTTTCCCCCCCACACCTCATGTCCACCTGTTTCCCATAAAACATCAGGAACGCTACCAGTCCTATAGCCGGGGCCACCATGAACGACCCCCACGTCGATCCCATCATATCTATCCCCCAAATCAGCGCCACAAGCGTGGGATACACCGTAAAAAGCCCACCGTACGACGTGCCATTTAACGCAGTAGTCACAGAAAAATTGGAAAAGTTCGCCCGCTGCCCCACTGCCCCCACTAAAATAATGCCAATGAGAAGCCACACCCTGCAAACTGGAAACCTGCGCTTGGGACTCGCTAACCAGTCGGAAGCCGCACCAAATACAAGACGACTAATTGTGGATGCTGCTGCCATTACACTCACCTGGTTCGAAAGCGAAACTCCAACTGTAGTGTTTTTGATCACCAGCCCCAAATTGTTCTGGTACGCCTCCAATGGCCCCAAATTGAAGATAATCACCACCAAAAGCATCCATGCCGAGGGATCCTTGAGAAACTGGATGTACCGGGTGTGGTGATTTTGCGGCTCGAGCAGACGGCTCGATGTTGTGGGCTCAAGTTCGTCCAAGAGGGGAGTGTTTTCATCGTCACAATCAGCAAATATGATGTCCTGCTCCACCATCACAATACAGTTGGACACGAAATTAAGCGCACCAACCACAAGGTACAATGTGGCAAAGAACCCAAACACCTTGGTGAGATTGAGGTAGTCGCCGTGGGGCGACCGGAAGTAGTCGAGCTTGAGGAGCTGCGCGCCCATGAGCGAGGATAATCCGTAACAGGAAACTGGGAGCGAGATCGCCAACCCCTTCCGTTCCGGACACACCTTTGCACACGTGAGGAGGGCGGAAAAGTAGAGGGAGGATGTTGCCAAACCGATGAGGAAGAATGATGCTGAGAGGCCGTAAACGGTGGCTGACGCAGCAGCGCTAGCTGCTGCGGCAGCAGTAGTAGTAGTAGAACCGATATTTATGGCATTTCCCACCATCTTACTTTCTATCTTTTGTGTCAACAACAGGTTGACCCAGTAACTTGGGCAAAAGAACCATATGGAGAGCACTGATAACAATGCTGGACCGTGGCTGTCGGCCAAGTAGCCTAGCACCGGGAGACACAAGTACATTCCGATTGCCAGCAGCAGGGCGATGGTGTTGATTTCCACGTAGGAAAAGCCCAAGCCTTCATGGAGGGAGGACGAAAATAGGGAGAATAGGATGATCAGGCCTGCCAGGAGACACAGCATGAGTGATATGATGAATGCGATTGTCTTGAGGTGGGGTAGTTGGAAGTGGGTGAGGAGGTACCTCCGGATGGAGAGGCCTACCTTGGAAAGCATAGCGAGAATACAATTGAATACAATTGAGCGTAGCGAAATTGTATTTGGCGCGAAAGTTTAACACAATTGAGCGTAGCGAAACACAATTGAGCGCAGCGAAATTGTGTTTATTAGTGGGAAAAACAAAATTAGCGAGCAAATAGCGAGAAAATAGCGAGAACTTAGCGAGAAAATAGTAATACATTGAGCGTAGCGAAAATGTATTGCGACAAAAGTTTACACGATTAGCGTAGCGAAATTGTTCGTAATAAGGAAAATGGAAACAATAGGGAAATTCAATTGAGCATAGCGACTGTGTTCATTAGATAAATAGTAAGGAATAAGGATTATGCATTCAGCTTAGCAAAATTAAATTCGTTAGCGAAGAGGAATAAGGAGAATACAATTTCGCTACGCTCAATTGTATTTATTAGAGGAATATTGAGGATCTCGCTAACCTAATTATATTTTAGCGAGGAATTTCGGGGAAAATTTAGAAAATAGCGACAGCCAAAATATGGGAAAAAAGGTGACTCACAGTGTTGGAGAATAAATGGAAATCATAGTGGATATGATAATAGGGAAAGGGAATGGATATGAGAATAGAAAACGGGAAAGTAGTCTTAATGAAGATAAAATTGAAAAATAGGAAATCATGAAATGTTAATTGCAACAGTAAGTGTAAATGGAACACGAAATGTGCACATGAAACTGCGAATGATTGTGAAACTGTGGATTGAAATTGTGTACAATTCTGTAGACAAAATGTGAGAAATTTTGGGACAAGTTGTGAAAACTTGTGAGAAATTATGAGTAGACAAGTCCACAATTTCAGTGCAATGTCCAGAACGTCAATGCACACGAGTGAAAGTCTCCTTCTAATTGTTCGTCCTTCTAATTGTTCGTTGGTAAAGTAGAGTGAATAATGAAGTGAACTACCAACACTTTTAAAAATTTTGCCAATTTTTGACAAATTAAAGATGAATTAGCATTGGGTCTCTTGTTCCGGTTGAAATTTGTTCGAATCTTGAACTAGATATTCGAACTATACTATCTATGTTCGCTCGATTGTTCAGTTGTATCTGAAGGGAAGAACTTGGCGAGATATTGCGAATAGAGTCTGTATTACTAAGTGATTACATAATACTCTGACCCCACTTGACCCGTGTAGTCTGGAACACAAATACTGTTAGCTCGTTCTTTGACTTGATGAATTCAGATGGTAGCAAAAAAACGTTCAGAAGGTTGTTAGGGTGGAAGGGGGTTTGAGAAAGGACTGGTGAGCTACAAGCAGTCACAAAAATAGTCAAAATCAAGTCTCACTCTTGAAGCGTTAGCTCATTCATTTGGGTGTGTACTTGAGAGTAAATAAATGAATAAGGTGTAAATACAGTTGATGAATTTTTTGCACCCAATTGACCAACGAACGAGCCAACGAACGAGCCAAAGAAACGAGCCACGAACGAGCGTAGCGAGTTAGTTTGCGAGTGAATCTGTCAATAAGTTAATGAGTAGTTAATGGGTAGTTCATGAATTATTAAATGAGTAGTTGATGAGTAATGAGTGGTTAATGATTTGAGTAATGAGTAATGAGATTAGAGGAGTAGCTAATGAGTAATGAGTGTTAATGAGTAATGAGTGTTAATGAGTAATGAGTGTTAGAGTAACGAGTGTTAATGACTCTGCACCAGTCTCATCTTGACTTCGTACTTACAATCACTAAACTGAATACCTGATAAACTGACCTGAATACTTCAAAAAAGCATTGAATAGTTCCACTGTTGACTCTACTCTGTATCACGAATTTACTACAAGTAGAGTTATCGTAAGTCAACTAAAAGTAACTCAATGCTGATTTACATTTATGTATCTCAAGTGTTAGACATTTATCACCCTTCCTGACCTTCCACTCGGTATCTTACTATTTGGCAACCGATCTTCCTGTTCATCAGTAACATTCTATCTTCACATCGCTATTTGATATGCCGTGATTTTGTCTTCCAAAGCACTTATAACTCAAATGTGACATTTAGGACCTAATAGTGAAGACGGATCTCGTAGATTTTTTGCAGCCAGCGTAAATGTCATACTGATAACCAAAAATAGAGGAGCTGCTTCTCCGCCACCAAAAGAGTGGGTAACTCAATAGTTGATGTGGAAGTCGGTGGGGAACGTAGGTATGTGGTGGTGTGCTGAAAGGTTTGAAAAGGAAAGAGGAAGGTGGTTTTGAGGGGGGGTAAGCGGGTATGACATTTACGCGTGCTCACAAACGAGCGAACGAACGAGCCAAGCGAGTGAGTGAGGATTCAGTGAAGATTTAGTAAGGATTCAGACAAGATTCAGTAAAGATCCAGTAAGGGAGATAAAAGTTACGCGTGATAAGTAACGTGTAACGAGTGAAGTAGCAGTGAAAAGTAAGAAGTGAAAAGACCCATTCAAGCCCACTTTCACCTTCTCATAATCGATAGTCATTTTGATGAACACATTATCATTAATGTCAACAACTCAACATTACTTAACATTACTCAACATCGAAAAAGAACTAAAAACTACACATTACTCAAAATCACTTAAAATCACTCAACTTTACTTGATGACCGCTCGATTCGCTGCGCTCATCTTCGCTCGTTTGTTCCCCAAAATTACCCCACAAAAAACTTCACATGAAGCCGATGCTTATTCTGTCCGTACACTTTTCACACCTTTTTAAACGTCCATGTATACATCCATCATTAACCTTTTCCCATCATTAGTAAATAATGTCCTTTACTTTCATTAGTGACCTTCATCACTATATTCTATATCATAATGTACCATTTATTCCTATCTACCAAATGATCATAAATACTAGATCAAACAACGAACGAAGTGAGTTGTTTGTTAACAACTGACATCGTTTGTGTTGATTCACAGTTAACAAACAAGAAGTGAGTTGTTTGATTCAGAACTCACATCGTTCGTGTTTGATTCACAGTTAACAACCACTTTGTTCGTTGTTATTTCACTTGGGTGTACAACAACTCGCTACGCTCGTTGTTGAACTTAATCGGTTATACTAACAACAACTCGCTACGCTCGTTGTTGAACTTAATCGGTTATAATAACAACTCGCTCCGCTCGTTGAACTTCAGTCGGTTATACTAACAACTCACTTCGTTCGTTGAACATCCGCTGCAAATAGTTCACTCGCTTCGCTCGTGAACTATTTGATGTAGCTCTTAAACCTATCTATCTCTCCCCTACTCCCCAACCAAATCCCCGACTTATCATGAATTCCCCTTGGCAAAATCTCCAAGATCCTCTCACCCTTATCATTCACCGCAGCCCCCCCCGCCTGCTCCATCAACATGGCCATTGGAAAACACTCGTACAAGATGCGCAACTTGCCATTCTTGCTCTTGGTGTCAGCAGGATAAGAAAAGATACCTCCATACAACAAGGTTCTGTGGATATCAGCCACCATCGACCCAATGTAACGCGCACTGTACGGCTTGCCATTGTCCTGGGGCTTCTTGAGATCGGCAATGTACTCCTTGACGTACTCCGGCCAGTAGTACGAGTTTCCCTCGTTAACCGAGTAAATTGCGCGCACATCTGGGATGCGCAAGTTGGGCTGTGTCAAGATAAACTCACCCAATTGCGTGTCCAAAGTGAACCCGTTCACGCCCTCGCCCGTAGTGAGCATGAGATGCGCACTGGCTCCGTACATGGTGTATCCCGCGGCAACCATTTCGGTACCCTTGCGCAACACGTCCTTAATAGTTCCCTCACTATCGTCCTTCAAACGGTAAATTCCGAAAATTGTACCAACCGACACACCGGCATCGATGTTCAGCGACCCGTCAATGGGGTCGGTACACACGGCGTACCTTCCACCGCCTTCAAACACAATGAGATCCTCCTGTTCTTCAGAAACAAGCACCTTGACATTGTTGGAGGATTTCATGGCATTGATAAAGATCTCGTCACCAATGACATCCAACTTCTTCTGCACATCGCCAGTGGAGTTGGCGGTGCCGCTGATACCAATGAGGTTGACCAACTCAGCACGGCGAATGTTGTGGGCAATAAACTTGAAGGCAAACTGAAGAGAGTTGAGAAGAAGAGACAACTCACCAGTGGCCTGGGGGGCCTTGGTCTGTTGTTCCTGGAGAATAAAACGCGTGAGCGTGATGATGTCGGTCTCGACATTCATGGATTCGGCAACTGAGGTCATGGTAAGTATTTGGTGTTTTTTTAAAGGAATGGGAAAGAATGGGGTTTTATATTACCCCAGAATTCCCGGGGCCGGGCGGAGGGAAAAAATACAAAAACAACGAGCGTAGCGAGTTGTTTAGAAAATCACAAAATTATACTACTTCACAACTGACTACAATTCTACAATTCTACAATTCTACAATTAAGTACAATTAAGTACAATTAAGTACAATTAAGTACAATTAAGTACAATCAAGTACAATTCAACAACCATCAACAACAGCTCGTTGTGATCTTCTGGTTGCTCACTTATGTTAAATATCATTGGTCAATGTAGTTGCTATACGTGCACATAATCTAACATTTGTACCATCCAGTAATATTCATCTCTCTATCAATACAACACTAACACTACACCTTACTGCTTTACTACTTTCACTACGTTCACTACTTCTACTTCAGTCAGGCATCTTCCCCACCTCTTGACAAGTGGCCTGACGAAGTGTCATGTGATTTGTGGTCCGTTACGTCATACGCGTACACAAAGATACAAAGAAGGAACGAACGAGCGAACGAACGAGCGAAGCGAGTGAGTGAGTGTGATTCAGTTGAACAACTGGTTCATTTTTACGCAATTCAGATCGGTCGATGGCCCACAAATTTGGATGTTCTTTGCATATTTATATGGTCTTTCTATGATCTTTATTGGACTCAGATGGTTGATGTCCCTGACCCTGTGAAATTGTCACTACACCTTTTTTGCGTATCTCAGACTATCCATTGCATCCATATTTAGATGTCCCTTCATCGTTAAATCACAGTTTAGATGTCCCTTTGGCATTGCAGTGCTTTTGAGATGTCCCTACACCTTTTGTAATATATTCTCTTTAGATCTCCTTTAGATGTCCCATTGAATTCATTGAAATTTCAGATGTCCCTTTGGCACTCCCCTTTTTTCTAGATGTCCCTACACCTTTTTTATAGTACATTCTCAGATGTCCCTCACCATTGAAAGGCAGTTTAGATGTCCTTCAAATGTCCCTTTGGTAATTCAGATTACTTAGATGTCCCTTTGACACTGCACTTTTTTTTAGATGTCCCTACACCTTTTTTGTTCAAGTATATTCTCTCTTCAGATCTCCCTTTAGCCCTACACTTTTTTATTCACGACATATTCTCCTCAGATGTCCCTTTGGTATTGCAGTTTTTAGTTGTCCCTACACCTTTTTTGTTAAACGTCCCTCTTTAGATTTCCTTTAGGTGTCCTTTGGCAATCCGTTGATTTTTAGATGTCTCTTTGGCATAGATTTGACGTCTTAACCATTGAGGTAGTTTAGATGTCCCATCGGTATCGTTTTTTTAGATGTCCCTACACCTTTTTTGTTGAATGCACTTTCGGTCCCCAGTGCACTTTTCATTTAGATGTCCCTTCATTCGTGTGAATTCAGGCGTCCCTTTGGCATTGGCGTGTTTTAGATGTCCCACCTTTTTTAAGAAATCTTAATTTCTCATTAGTTGGTCTTTAGATGTCCCTATTTTTTTAGATGTCCCTACACTATTGCAGAGTTTGTCCCTACACCTTGAAATATAGTCTCAAAAGCACCTTTACCATTGGATGTCCCTTCATTAAACGTTCATTCTCTTTAAATTTTAGTTACTTCATCTTTTCACAAAAAGTACTCTAGATTTTAGATGTCCCTTCTTTCAAGTACCTTTAAGGTTTTTTAGATGCTTTTCACATATCGGTCCTATCGCGAGTGTTCAACTGAGTAATGCAAATGAGAAATTAACCCTTTTTTCATATTTCTCATTCATACTTACTCATTTTCGCATTCATAACCTCTGTCCATTTCACTCATTCAAAAACCACATATTCATATTCAAACACTCAAAATCCCTTCACACACTCTAATTTTCGCACTCAACTTTCAAACCCACAACTCAACCAACTCCAACCACTCCATTCAACACCAATGACTCAAATCTTCTCCACGTAATTGAAGCTCCTAGCGTGCTTCTTTAGGTGCTCTTTAGATGCAGTATTTTTCAGGGCGCCCACATTCAATACTCACAACATGGGCGAAGTGAATGTTGCGAGTTCGTTCTTAGGTGATCCGTTATGTGAATTCGTTACTCCGTAATCCAATACGTGGTTATCAGGTACTGCAACACTCGCTTCGCTCATGTTGCAACTCATGTTGGCTCATATTGAGTGGATCAGTCGCGGCTGAAAAATTCAGTATCTGCAGGGTTTGCAGCACATTTCATTACTCATTCATCTAAACGTAGATCCAACTCATTATACTCACTGAACACACAGTTAGTACTAGATACTAACATACTAAACACTGAACATACTTGATAATTCCATGACGCGTAATAAGATCTGTACTCTACGATATACTGAACACACTAAATATACAAAATTTACTGAACAACATATGCTACTTAAAGTGAACATGTTCACTATGTTCACTTTATCACTCGATGTTCACTTATATGTTCACAAATGTAAAGTATCATACTTTACATTTGCAACTCGCCTCGCTCATTTGTTGTAATTTGTTGCAAAATTGTGCGTTGTTATGTTCGAACAAATTCGCTCCGCTCATTTGTTCTCTTTTTTTGCCACGTACTTTTTTCCACCAACATGTCCACCTCATTCCGAGTGCTTGATCTCGTCAAGCCCTTCGCTCCCTTTGTCCCAGAGGTCGTCGCCCCCCCCCGCAAAGTCTCCTTCCAGCAAAAGATCATATGGACAGGTGTCACCCTCCTCATTTTCCTCGTCATGTCCGAGATTCCCCTCTACGGTATTGTCCTGAGTGATTCCAGTGACCCTCTCCTCTGGTTGCGTATGATGCTTGCTTCCAACAGGGGTACCCTCATGGAGTTGGGTATCTCCCCCATCGTGTCCTCCAGCATGGTGTTCCAGTTGTTGTACGGTACCAAGTTGATCCACGTTGACATGAATGATAAGGACGACCGTGAACAGTTCCAAACTGCCCAGAAATTGTTTGCAATTGTTCTTGCTATTGGCCAGGCAACCGTTTATGTTTTGACTGGTATGTATGGTCCTCCCCTGAGTCTTGGAATTGGTGTCTGTCTCCTTCTTGTGGTGCAGCTTGTCTTTGCTGGTATTGTCGTCATTCTCTTTGATGAATTGTTGCAAAAGGGTTACGGTCTTGGTTCTGCTGTCTCCCTCTTTACAGCTACAAACACCTGTGAACAGGTGTTTTGGAAGGCATTTGCTCCAACAACCTCGGACTTTGGTAAAGGTGTGGAGTTTGAAGGTGCCGTCGTTGCCTTCTTCCACCTCCTTGGCTCAAAGAGAGATAAGAAGAGAGCTTTGATTGAAGCGTTCTATCGTCAGAACCTTCCAAACATGTTCCAGTTGTTGGCTACTGTTGCCGTCTTCTTTATGGTGGTGTACCTCCAGGGCTTTAGAATTGAGTTGCCTGTCAAGAGCACGCGTCAACGTGGCCCATACGGTCTTTACCCCATTCGTTTGTTTTACACTTCCAACATCCCCATCATGTTGCACAGTGCGCTCTGTTCCAATGTGTTTTTGATCTCCCAGTTGTTGTTCTCGAGATGGCCATCTAACTGGGCAGTCAAGTTGTTGGGTAACTGGGACACCAAGCCAGGCCAGGCTGGTGGCCAGTTGTTTGCCATGGGTGGTTTGGCTTACTATATCCAGGCTCCAACCTCGTTTAGAGAGCTGTTGCTTGACCCTATCAAGACTATTTTGTATGTGAGTTTTGTCTTGGGCAGCTGTGCCTTGTTCTCGACTACATGGACCGAGATCAATGGCAGCTCGCCAAAGGACGTGGCCAAGCAGTTCAAGTCCCAGGGCTTGGTTATCGCGGGTCACAGAGATACTTCGGCCTACAAGGAGTTGAAGAGAGTGATTCCAACGGCAGCCGCGTTCGGTGGTGCTACCATCGGTGCGTTGTCGGTGTTTTGCGATATGGTGGGTACCTTGGGTAGTGGTACGTCGATTTTGTTGGCGGTGACTACTGCGTATGGGTATTATGAGTTGGCTATGAAGGAGGGAGGGTTTAAGGGAGTGGGGCTGAGTTTCTCTGAGGGAATCTAACCGAACACGAGCGAAGCGAGTGTGAGGTTAGATGACAACTTATTGTCAAAACCTCGCTTCGCGAGGTTTTGCTAATCAGAAGCAGAGAATATAAAATCTCGCGAAGCGGGATTTGTTAACAGAATCAGTGAATATCAAAATCTCGTGCAGCGAGGTTTTGTAATCAATGTGAGAAATGTGGAGAATGTCTAAATCTCGCGCAGCGAGGTTTTGTTGAGAAAGAAACTGTCTCGCAAAACCCGCTTGGCGAGTTTTGAAAGATGAAGTATCAAAAATTCAAAGCGATCTTGGAAAGATGAGACTCTTGCAAGATTGAAGAGGAGAGATCAAATCGATCTCGAGGTAGAGACAATATCAAAAATGAAGATAAGATCGATCCCGACTAGATTTTATCAATCTTGATCGATTTGAGGAGGGGAACTGGATCACTCGACCGTATACGGTTGATGGTCTGAGTATTGGCGATGAAGCTGTATCTAGTGCATCGGATGATGCAGGAGTAGAAAATGTGCGATAGGAGATGTACAATGTGATAATAGACAGAGTGTAGAACAAATGAGAACAAATGAGAACAAATGAGCGCAGCGAATTTGTTGAAGACAGTTGAGTGTAGGCACAAATTGGCGGAGTAAAACAAATGAGCGCATTGAATTTGTTTGAAGAGAAGAATTGGAGGTGTTAGTGTAGTAACAAATTGGCGCAGCCAATTTTTTTGAATACTTGTGAGTTGGTATCGATAGTCAAATTGATTGAACAAGTTTGAAAGAAACCGAACAATTAACTGAGTTGAACGTGGCTGCCCATTGGCTTTACAATTAGCTCATTTTGAAGATTTGTTACTGAAGTTGCTTTGCTATGATTAATGAGTGAAAAGGTCTGATGAGGTCAAAGTGTTCCAGAGTTGAAATAGAGTTCATGGAAAAGTGAAATGGTGGAAATTAGTGGGAACTGGTGATTAGTGGAAATAGTTAGAATTGAGTTCGTGGAAAATACGATACCCAAATTTCCTCACTAAACTTTCTTCACTGCTGAATGAGTGGATGACCACCTGTTTACATGTTTCGTCGCTGTTTGAAGCTGAATAGTACTGACTCCGCTAGTCAGTCTTCTATGGCTCTTAATCTGTTTAGCCACAAATATGAAGACTGAGTACATTTGACAAACGATATTGGAGTGTGAAAGATATGAATATTCTCTCTAGTTCAAGCTACTTCATGCTTAGAACGGGGGTTAGATGTCTCCTATTCATAGTTACGATGTCTCACGCGTTTTTATTAAATGTAGATTCTGTAGATGGCCCTAATGTCACAGTTAGATGTCCCTTTAGATGTCCCTTTAGATGTCCCTTTGGCACCCCACTTATTTTTTAGATGTCCCTACACCTTTTTCTTCGAATGTACTTTCTTTAGATGTCCCTTCATGATAAGAGTAACAATTTAGATGTCCCTTTGGTATTGCTGTGATATTTTAGATGTCCGTACACCTTTTTATTAAATGTAGATTCTGTTTTATGGCCTCAGATGGCCCATTAATAGGCATTTTAAATGGCCGGGAGGATGTCCCTACACCTTTTTGATTTCATTAGACGTCCTTCAGTCACATATTGTCCCACCTCCAAGTCTACCACTAATCTACGTAGAGTGCAATGGTTCATTAGATGTCCCTCCCTCGCACATTAAGAGTCATTATCACAGATTAAGAGTCAATTTTCACAATTTTTCACATCAAAGACACAAAATCAGTCAAATTTTCGGACTATTTTTCACGAAAACACTTACAGATTAAGAGTCATTTGCACCCACAATTCAGAACTTTACAGATGGCGATGAGAGTGACTTTTCAGTGTTATTGAACTTTCAAGCCATGATTTCAAAACAATCTTGATAAAGCAATGGCTAAGAGTCGAACTGCCAATTGTTGCCATGTTCTGCCTATTGTCAAATTGAATAATCTCCCCGTTATCTTGGTTGTTTCGCATTAATAGTTGTTAGTTTGTATTGGTATGTGTTGTTACATATTGATCTCAATGGATTTCCGTTATCAGACTGACAAAGATATCTGGACTGGAAATAATATTTGTAGGTAGTCGTTCAGTACTTTTGTTGAAGATGTAATGAGCTCTGTTATTGAAATGGCTCATTGATAAAGCTTGAACGCTCAAACATTGAGCATCTATGAAACAACGAGCAAGCATCAACAATTTCCCTATCAAGCAGTTTTCTACAATAATGTGTATCAAAACTAATCGTATGATTTCTCTATGGCTTCTAGTCTGAAAGTCAAAAATAGAGGTGACTTGCTTAGAGATGTGCTCAGAACGGACAGCATTATATGTAGTACATTGAAATGGCAGCAGGAGACTCTTATGACGATAGGAAGGATTGCTAGAAGTTGGAGGTAGGATGAGAAAATGTATTCAGTGAACTTATTTCGGTTTTGGTATACTGACTCTTAATCTACATTAAAGGAATAAGGAACACCTTCAGAAGCGTTTAATTAGTTCATATATCGATCAGATCATGTGATTTGCATAAGCGATTGGGTGAAACGCTTAACGTTTGTACTTTTTTACATCACTAAATTTCTACGTTGGGGGAATAATCTCAATAGTTACTCCTTTTTGATTTTTCATATGTTCATCATGTTGATCTTGTTT
The DNA here is from genome assembly GCA_030558435.1 of Kodamaea kakaduensis. Classification (NCBI taxonomy): domain Eukaryota; kingdom Fungi; phylum Ascomycota; class Pichiomycetes; order Serinales; family Debaryomycetaceae; genus Kodamaea; species Kodamaea kakaduensis. Next base: position 245,785 of record JAJMSN010000006.1, read on the forward strand.
GATTCTTCTCAATGTTGTTTCTTTAACTATTGAAAGTTGTTTAACTATGAGAAGTGTTTAACTATTGAAAGTTGTTTAACTATTAAAAGTTGTCTAACTATTATTCCAAGTTATTTTGTCGCATTATTCTGGCTTTTCTAAATTTGTACTCCTTCTTTCCATGTCATCAGAAACCGAACTGTTCTCGGACCACCACGAAATCTCCCTAGATGCTCTCTTTGGAGCGTTAGCACATAAGACAAAGCAGAGGGTGAAGGGAGATGAGGTAGTGAAAGAGACTAAGGAAGGTAATGAGAAAGATGAGGAAGACAACAAAATTAACGAAGAAGACAATGAAAATAACGACGAAGACAGCGAAAAAGAAGACGACGACAGTGAAAATGAAAAAGAAGATGAAGACGGGGAAAGTGCCGACCTCAAACGAGTAAAAGAAATCCTCGATAATCTTCCCAAACTCGAGAGTAAATTTGAAGAGCGTATGGGCATCTCATCGCGGAAAAAAGACATTGTCAAGATCAATGACCCAATAGTGAGTATTGCTAAAAAGGAGGCTCCGAGCGACGCTGGATCGCAGTGGTTCAACATGAAAGCCGTTGAGATGACGCCGGAAATCAAGCAGGATTTGATGATTATCAAGAACAGAGCGGCCTTGGATCCAAAGAGACACTATAAAAAAGATAAATGGGAGATTCCAAAGTATTTTCAGATGGGCACTATTGTGGAGGGAAATACCGAGTATTACAGCAGGATGAAGAGGAAGGACAGGGGAGTGTCGTTGGTGGACGAGGTGTTGAAGGATGATAAGACGGATAAGTATTTTAAGAGGAAGTATAGTGAGATTCTGGAAAAGAGGAAGAGTGGGGGGAAGGAGTTTTATCAGAAGTTGAGGGAGAAGAGAAGAAGATATTAACAAATAACGAGCGAAGCGAGTTATTTGTTAATTACCGCAATAGTTCAAATACCGAGCGTAGCGAGGTGTTTGAGTTTTACCGCTAAAATAGTTAATACTGAGCTACGCTCGGTATTTATGGTTGGAAATACTGAACATCGCAAATACCGGTAAAATACTGAGCGTAGTGAAAAAAGACCTCGCTATGCTCGGTATCTGTGGGGACAAATCTGAAATGCTGCGAAATAGCGACCGAAAATACCGAGCGTAGCGTATTTGATGAAAATTACCGAGCGCATTGAGAAATTACCGAGAGAATAATGGACCACCTAAATACCTCGTATTGTAACAAATAGAAATGTTAGAGCATCGAATTCACTGCACTCGGTTTGTCAACTATCGGTCTCAAACTAAAGCAGGGTGCAGTTATGGTTTGAGCTGCGAAATAAAAGCACGGAATAATGACAGAGTGTTGTAGAAATAGTGAGTGAAGTTGACTCAATAGCGAAGAAAGATTGAGTATGTCAAAACAATCGAGCGAAGTGAGATTGTTGACGCTAGATGACTTACCTTGATAAATTTGGATCATATTTTCATTTGTCAAATTTGCAATGATTGAGCTGGGAATGCGAGGGTAGCTGAGGGTTGAAGATAAACGTTGGGTTAATTATGGTAGTTTTTGTAAACTGCAAATTTGCAAGTATGAAAATTGCAACCAATGAAGTGTACCTCCGAATTCATATATTACCTTTGATGCTACAGATTGCTTTTATTCTCATCTATTTCTATACATATCACTTAAACTAATACAGGTGTACTAATTAATGTAAACTTCATCAGTCTCAAGTTCAGCTCTGGATGTCATTTGCACGAGTTGCGTCTATATTGCATTGGAATGCTCAAACCAGAGAATAAAGAAGGATGAATTGAGATAGGATGAATTGAGATAGGAATGAATTAAAATAACACAGCAATGATGTAGTATGAAAGTCTCTGCAACTCTTGTCATTTCGAAAGCTTTAGACTCCCAATCCGCTCATTGAACAATAACTTTGAGCCAATTTGTGAAGCTGAAACTTGAAATGCTGATGACTTTTTCCATTTGCTCCATGTTTTATTGCATTCACTAAACACTCTGTGAATGTTCTAATGTTTCACTAAACAACCTTCGCTCAGCCGTTTTCTGAACAATGCTCATTCGTGATGTTCGAACATTCACTTTCACATTCTTGATGCTCGAACATTCACTTTCTCATTCTTGATGTTCGAACATTCGCTTCGCTGTTGTATGATCTGAATATGTTATGCTCCAGGGACACTTGTGAGAAGAAAAACCCTCATGAAAAATTCAATTGAGCGACTGCTGTTGCATCTTTGGTCTTCTGGCTGCAAAAAAATCCGGCATATAATTGACTCTTAATCTGAAATAGAGGAGAACAGTGAACTCGCTTTTTGGTTTCACTGTTATTGTTACGTCCAATAGCTTGATATAAGCTCAAACAGCGTGCGTGCCTTCTGCTTTGATCATGTAGACATGGGTGAGCTGGTGAGCTGAGTATTCGTAGCTAATAAAACAGTAGAATAGTTAACTTTTCTCCCAGAAAAGGCGAGTGCTCATTGTCAGTCAGTGGCCAGTAGTCAGTAGTCAGTAGTCAGTAGTCGTCTGAATATGGTGAAGGATGACCAGTAAAATAGTGGGTCGGTGTAAGATACGGTATAGAGGATACCGGAAGACCAAGCACAACTATCAAGCCAACTAGAAATACTCGTAAGTCAGACAATCTCGCTTCGCTCGATTGTGATAAAAACAGGAAAACACTGGGTATTTCGAGAGGTGGGCAGACCAGAACAACCGGTGGTGTTTGTGATTGGAAAAAATTCCGGGGGTGTTCCGAAAATCACTCCGAAAGTTCGGAATCGGGAGGATTTCCTAATGCGTAAAAGAGCGACTCGATGAGCGGAGTCGAACTAGATGAGCGAAGCGAATCTAGTGAGTGGGGTCAAATTAGCGTATGTATCAATTAAGGCACCTCGCTAGTAAATAATTACAAGATGTTACTGTAACCCAATAGTAAATATGAAGACCCAACTTAATACGCTCGAATTCAAAAGCAAATTTCTCCATGAAATCCGTTGCACCTCTTTTTATTCATCTTCCTCGTAATTACATCTACTGCAATCAAATCTCCTCCAGCGTAACTTTCATACTAATAGTCGGAGCGTTCCTACACCAAGAAACCATATTCCATAATCCTTATTCCTATCAACATCTTCATGACAGCCTTTTTTTCAAAGTACCCAAGAAGATCTGGAAGGTACTTTTTGTGGGGTGGTGACATTTACGCAAATGAAGCATTGTAGTTCGCTTATTCAGATTGCTTTAGTACTCATAATCTGCACACTACTCACTCGCTTAGCCAATTGGTTTAACAATCCAAAAAGTGCCGAGTACTGCCAATACTTCTGCAAGCCATCTAATTCATCTCTAAGTGAAGGAACATGTGAATACTTCATAAAAGGGGGACATCCAGTTCAGAGACTGAGCGACACGACCCAAAAGCAGTGAACGGACAAGAACGAATGGGTATTTCGAAAAAGATGATGATCTTCATAAGAAGTCATAGTGTTGGCCTTTGAATACACTTCTCCAAATTTGTGAATCAGATTAAGAGTCAATAAAAATCACAGGATCAGGCTTTCAGAAGCTCTCTCTTCCCCAACGATTAGGCAACTTGTCCGAGTGGTTAAGGAGAAAGATTAGAAATCTTTTGGGCTTTGCCCGCGCAGGTTCGAATCCTGCAGTTGTCGTTTTTTTCCCACTCCCCACAGATGTGCCACTAGATGAGCGAAGCGAATCTAGTGAAGTTCCACAGAAGTTGAAACGGAGGAGACACCGGATGAGCGAAGCGAATCTGGTGGCTAGAAAGTCGCATGTTTTTTAGAGGTGGAAGTTAAGTCCATATAAGTCTAAAGTGTTCACAAGGTAGAAATTCAGATGTACAGGAAGTACTCGGAGGAAAAGAAGTTTGGAAAGTCTAGTCTTTCTCAACACTAGATTCGCTTCGCTCATCTAGTGCTTCGCTCATCTAGTGTCAGCATCATAATTCACTAGATTTTCAGTTGAAGTTCATAGAAGCTTCATAGAAAATATGGAAGTAGAAACTGAGGATAAGGAAGTCTCTCGCTCAATAGTGCTCACTTATTCTAACTTTATCAGCTCACAATTGAGCAGTGAAATTGGAATCAGTTATACTACTTGGTCAGCTCAAAGTATATCAAGGTCAATGGCGTCAGCCCAGAAAGGAAAAACTAGTCTGGAGTAAGTAGAATATGTACAGAAGTCTCAACAATTTATTAAAGGGAAGCGATCTTGTCGGGTTGGTTGATTGGAGGCATGTAGTCCACAGTTAGAAACCCAGAAAGGGAAAAACTATAGAAAGTCTTTAGAGAGTTGAAGTAGAAGAAGTCAGTAAGGAAGTGAGCCTACTAAAGGTTATGGAGGAGGAATCTTGTCTAGACGCAGCAAAGTTTGAAGGACAGAATAGAAGTTGAGAGTCAGAAAGTAGAAAGAAGTAGAAAGTCGTAGAGTAAGGAAGAAAGTCTATAAATGTCTAAGTCGTAGAGATGAAGAAGTCTGGAAAGTCTAAATGTCTAAGTCGTAGAGTATAAGAAGTCTTATTCTAAAATGTCTTTTCAAATACATTAGGACATACAGATAACATATCCCAGAACCCAATGGTTACACAATTGCTCCGGAATGTACCTATGCTATAAAGATCAATACCAGATAAATTAGGAGGAGTTATTCTTACAGGTAAACCCACTAACTTTACACCAATGAAAAAGAAGATTTCGTGGCCCTTTTCATGACATTTTGGAACTAATGACATTTTGAAACTATGAAAGAGACTTTTGCGAGAATATCGTGCGCCTGACAGTAAAAATTGCACATCGAGAAATTTATCATTGAACCTGAATATAAAAAGTTGGCGTATTGGTATTATGGGTTTTCCATACAAAGTAGACGCCAAAATTAATTATGATTACTGAAAAGATTGAAGTGTTGAAGTTCAATGATTTCACTAATTTGCGCCAAAATTTGCAAGTTGGCGCATCAATTTCTACGGTACGTAAACAATGAATGGGACTACGACATCTTTTTACAAAAGGTGCGAAATCTATTTGGGTTTGGCTGTACACTAGATTCGCTTCGCTCATCTAGTGTCTAGTGTCTGAAATAGGAAATTCAATCACAGGTGGATAGAAGGATTGCAACATGGAAAATCACTCAATTACGAGAAAAGAAATAGAAAGCCCAAGAAAGAAAGTCCACAAAGTAAAATGGGAAGTAATTAAGGGACAAAGTTGTCCTTGGATGGGATTTGGAGATTGCATTCTTTGGAGGACATTAAATGGCATTGGAAAGTTGAGAAAAGTTGAGGAGTAGAGCAAGTAAGTTGAGGCATTAAAACAAATTGGTTTAAAGCAAATATTGTAGCAAAAGCAAAATCTCGCTCCGCTCGATTTTGCACATTTGCTCGATTTTGCTCAAATCTTTTTCTCCTCACATTTACGAGTTTTTCCGTGAGGGGAACACTCGGGTAAATGGATGCCCGGACGAACGAGAGGAGAAGCCAAGTCAATTGAGCGGGAATTGTGGAGATATTGAACAGATACAATCGATACAATCGAACGGAGTGAGACACAATCGAACGGAGTGAGATTGTGTCCATTCGATTCTCCATTCGATTGTGATTAAGACATGGGACAAAATTTAATCATCCTCAATAAAAATTAAAGATTCAGATTTCGCTAATTGTTTTTCCTTCCCCTCTTATATTTTTTAATAGTTCGTCCTTCTTCTTTCCCCTTCGACTTCTACTTCTCCCCTCTCTACATCACAATCTCGCTTCGCTCGATTGTTTCTACTTCTCCCCTCTCTACAGCACAATCTCGCTTCGCTCGATTGTGAATTGTTCTCTTACCCATATGCATTATTAACACTATGTTCATCTTGACTGCTTACTAATGGTCTGCTTACTAAGCTGGGTTGTTTGCTTACGTAAGAAAATCAATAAGACTCGAATGTAGTGCCATTTAGACAGTCACAACCGGTGCCCGGTTGTGAAACATGAAGCGGTGTCGTAACAGCTCGCTTCGCTCACCGTTACTCTAGACCCGCCCTCCTAAAAACATCCCCCCTAACACCCTCCCACAACACCCTCTTCTCATCCTTCCCCAACTTCACCTTCCCCCCCGTACTCTCCCTCATCTGCTGCTTCAACGCGTGTGTCTGTTCCTTATACTCCTTTGCAGTCGTTGCCGCCGCTGCCAAATTTATCAAGTAGTTCCTTATTGCAATTTCCTTAAACTTGAACTTGAGGAACGGCAGCGATGTCAAACTTGACTTGCGCTCATTAATCTGGAGAAGTCGCGACTGTTTCACCGAGATCTCCGCCACCAGTTTCTTAAAGTTCATATCGAGGTCGTGTTCCTCGTACAAGTTCAGCAGCACCAACGTATATATCAACTCTTTATCGCTGATATGGGGCTGAATTAGCACAATCTGACACAATTGCGCGAGATCTCCCACTAGCTGGGGCAACACGTTAGAGTACGTGTACAGATCCACAGATGATATCATGGGGAGTTGCACAAGTAAAAGTTTGCACCGTGTAACGTTGAGGTTCCAGTCAACTAATGATTCGTTGTGTTGATATTGAAGTTCACTTCCAAGGGAGATTTTATAAAGGTCGGGGTCCACAGATTCTCCAGTGATTCCATTTCCAGTTCCCCCATTTCCACTTACTCCATGTGCACTTCCAGTTCCTCCAGATCCACTTATACTTCCCCCATTTCCACTTACACCTCCACTTATACTTCCTCCACTTCCACTTACACTTCCCCCAGTTATGCTGCCCCCATTACTCATACTTCCCCCACCTCCACCCACTCCAAATGGAGCTTGCGCTCCATTTGAAGAATTTGCAAGCTTTTGCTCTGCCCTCTCTCTAAAATGCGTCTCGTGCAACACAATATCATTCACCAACTGCTCCACAGTTGTCGACACCGGCTCCGCGTCCTCTGGAATTGTGGCAGTCGACGTGGAATAAATACTTGGGGCACTGCGTATACTACGTGATCGCCTCCCAAACTTACTGAATATCGACAGTCCCAGTCCACTCAGCGGAGCAGACGAATTCAGCGGCGCTGATCGTATGGAACTGGTGCTGGAGGCGGGAAGTTGCTGGTAGATGGCATTCCGGGCGTTTTCTTTGAATTGTGCGGGGGTGTTGGAGTAGCCGTTTTGATAGGAGCCGAACATTATAACAACTAACAATCGAGCAAACAATCGAGCGTAGCGAGATTGTTTGTTTGATTGACTGTTAACAACGTGGGTTGTTATTGATTGTAGTACTATGTAGCTAGTATATGGTAGTACTAATATGGTAGTACTAGTATGGTAGTACTAGTATGTAGTTGATAGTACTAGTATGTAGTTGATAGTACTAATATATGGTAGTATCAGGTAGTTATGATAGTACTAATATATGGTATGACTAGTATATGGTATGACTAGTATATGGTAGTAGTAGTACTGTATGATGGTATGTATTGTAGTACTTTTATGATATTGAATACTTGTGTACTAAATCGTATATTAATTGTCTCCCACTTTTTCTAATAAAAATCAGCAATTTCTTGTTTTATAAGGTTTTTTTTTCTTGTGAGTTTGGGTTTTTCTGTGGTTTGAGCACGGGTGATCATCATGCAACAGTAGTCCTCTCAGTTTGTAGTTGTAGTCGGCCGTCTACTCTTCTAGTGTCACTCTAGTGTATACTCTAGAGTTACTCTAGAGAACTCTAGAAACTCGTATATCTCATATCTACTCTGGCTTCCCCACACGGTCATGAAATCTTCCGCCGGAATATTCGCGCCCCCAAAAAGAAACGCATGGAGGGTTTCGGAAAAATAAGGAGCAGCTGAGCAGTAGTCGAAGACTACTGCGATAGTACTACTAGTACTACTAGTACTACTATTACTAGTAATACTATCTCTAGTAGTAGTATTACCTGTAGTAGTAGTAGTACTACTACTACTACTACTACCACCAGTCCGGTACTGCGTACCAGGACTGGGTTTTGTTTTTCCTAAATTATCACCCGGTGGAGGACGTTGGGGGCAGTGGTTTTTTGTACCACCAGTTACGAGTTAAGCCATGGAGGGAAGTGGGGTAAGACAGCATGGCAGCATAGATGGCAGCATAGATGGCAGCATAGATGAGCGAAGCGAATCTATGCTGTCTGACACAGTAGTATCTAGTGAGTACCTGAGTACCTACTGAGTACGTACTACCCACTAATGACAACTGGCCATTGGCATTTCCATATCGCCGCATGCTTGCTCTTTAGGTAATCTCGGGAAATTCCTTAAAGTTCCGGAATCAATTCCGAATTGAGGCGAAGGAGGAAAAAAGAGAGGATGGAGGTGGATAAATGGAGAGAAAGAGAAGTTGATGAATGGAGGGTGGATGAATGGAGGGTGGAGGATAAGGAGAAGGTGGAGGAGGGAATGGAAAAGAAAAGGTAAAAGAAAAGTGGGTTTGTGTGTCGGAGAAACACGTTTGTGAAATTGCCGTATTGGGAATCGGAGAAATTAGCATAGATGAGCGAGCATAGATGAGCAAAGCGAATCTATGCGAGGGTTTGAAGATTTCAAATAGGTGAAGGTAAATACATGACATACTCAATAGATGAAGATTCCATCTATTATGTAATAGAGATAATAGTATGTAGTAGAGATGGTAGAATGTTGAGTGATAGTGTGTAGAGATAGTACATATTGGATGTAGTTGAGATAGTATAGATAGTACAGTAGACATATAGACAAGTATTGGAGTAGTATGAGAAGAGCAATATTTGTAGTGATGTAGGGCTGGATAGACAATGGGTGGCTTGAGCGCATTTCAAGTCAGTTGCACAAATTTGTCCGTTCACAATTGGCTCACAATCAAAATTGTTTGCTCACATTTGAGCGAAGCGAAAATGTGAGCTGAGTTTAGATGGGATGACTAGAATAACTAAGTTATTGATGAAATAACTATGGATAAGTATAGATGAAATAACTATGAATAACTACAGATGGAATCACTATGGATAACTACAGATGGAATAACTACAGATGGAATAAGATAGATAACAATGGGCAGTCTTCATCTATTCATCTTTGCACAATATGAAATTGCCTGACTCGAGCAATCAACAGATGTTTTGAACTCTTATCTGTATTTCGGTGCTTATGTGTTGCTTATGTAATTTTCTGATCATAGATGAGCGAAGCGAATCTATGTGAACGTGAATAAAAGTGGAACATAAACGTAGAACGTAGCTGAACAAATATGAATGTATGTGAATATGAATGTATGTGAATATGAATTTATGTGAATATGAATGTGTGTACGTGAATAAGGAATCAGTAGTGCCCGTCTCAGATTAAAAGTCAATGGTGCGCGTAAACGTCAGACCCGCTTACCCCCCAAAAAACCACCTTCCCAACTCGTTTTCAAATATTCAAAAAGGCATCCATATTTTCCTCTAGTTATACAACTCTGTTCTCGCTTACCAAAACTCAATTTCTTCTGACTACGGAGAATAGCCTCTAAATTATCGGTATATAATTTACGCTGGAATGACACGTGATGCAACGACGAATACCACACCTTGAATATGCAAATAAGCAGAGCGGCCCGCTCTGCTAATGCCTCACTAGCTTTGTATATCACCTTTGAACATCCAACTTTGCACATCAATTAATTCAATTGTCATCCTTCTTTCTTTTTGCATTACAAACAACTCCACTGAGACACATTTCATCCTCTGATTCTTTCATGTCACTCTTCTCAATTCTTCTCCATCCCCGAGTCAATTGTTGCTGTTCAGTGTAGTCATCACAACTTTTCAATAAAGTCCTAAATTCTTCCCTTTCTCTTTGGGTGCAAATTTTCGAAATTTCACGTTAAGAGTCGAGCTAGATAAGAGGCGCACAATTTAATTTCAATCCCCCAGTTATTCCAATCTTTGCTGACTCAACATCCAGAGGAAGCTGAAGAAACTTGAATGTAGAGATGCTCATCAGGGAAATCGTTCGTCATTGAGTGTTTAAAGAAGTTCTTCGCACACTTCAACAGTCAAACTCGCAATCATTCGCGAATGTTAGCTAAGGTTGTAGTCTTGGACTTCATACAGTCTTGGCGATTGAAGAAAATGGATGTCCCTAATAAGAGTCTCATAGTCTCATAGTCTAATAGTCTAATAGTCTCACAGTCTCATAGTCTCATAGTCTCATAGTCTCAAGTCTCATAGTCTTAAGTCTCATAGTCTCATAGTCTCATTAGTGTAGATTAAGAGTCTCATATTAAGAGTCAATAGTTCAAGAGCCACAGATTGAGACAGATTGAGAATGTGAGGCTATTGCTTGCATAACATTCATTCAAGCTTCTTAAGAATCGAACAATCTCGCTTTGCTCGATTGTCACAATCGAGTGAAGAGTTATCAAGTGTAAGATCTTGCTTAGCAAATGTTAGTGTTACACGACATTTCATGTTTCAAATTAAGAGTCAACGATGAAAACCCACTCACTACTCATGGCTATCGTGAAACGCTCTAGTACGAGATGTAGTGATCTTATTCACTACATTCAACCCTCTAGTATGAATTGTAATTATTATTCACCACTCACACATGTTTTGTAGTTTTTCGCAGCCAGTCTCCCAAAACTTCCAATCAGAAGCCAATGAATGAGGATATTAGATAATTAGCAGTTAGTGCTTCTTTCATGAATGACATGATGGCAGATAGTTTATGAGCCAAGTTATGCTTATTAGCTCTGCTACTGTTGACCTCACTTGTTCTACCAGGATACTTTTACTGCTCTACCCCTTCTACTATTACTCAACTACATCTACTGCTGTACCACTTCTACTAGTGTGCCTTCTTTCCTCTCGTATTATTGTACTGTATGTTCATTTCATGCCTCAATATCTCACTATTCAACTTTATTCAACTTTTCACTATTCAACTTTTCACTATTCAACTTTTCGCAGCCAGAATCGGTCTTAAATGTAATCAGAAAGGTAGAGTATTTTTAGTAGAATGATCCAATATTGGCTGATCTACTATTGGCCAGGTACTATCGATGATCTACTAATAATGACTGACTAATGAGGATGATCTACTACTGGGTCTACTATTGGATCTAGTATGGGTTAGTCTCAAATTTTCTCTGCTTAATGTTGATCATTTCGCAGCCAGCGTAAATACCATACTGTATGCCACAACATACTTCTGTTGTTCCCCCGAAAGTGGCTCTCATAGAGTGATACTTCCTACAACATCTAATTGGGGACCACTTAATACGATGACTTTATCACAACTTCAAAAAGTACTTTGGAAGGCGGTTTTTACCGAGGTAAGCGGGTATGAGATTTACGCTAACCATAAAATATACTGATGACTTCTGCCAGTATTCATTGCGTTATTTCGAAATGTTCATGTAAGTTCATAAGTTAACGTGTTCCTTCATCGTTTGTTTACAAGTCATTGTTAACTCATTCATTCATGTTCTGCATCTATTCATATGATTTTCATAGTCCCCATATGTTCAACTTCATAGAATCATGTTCATAGAATCATGTTAGTTCATAAATCCTCATCTTTCAAGTACATAGAATCCCCAAATGCTACACACTTCTCTCCCTCTCTGCTCAACATCAATTCTCTAAGCCCCCCTCATAAGCAATGCACATCTATAGCCATCCATTTACATCTGAAATTACATCCACTCAATTTACATCTTTTTACAGCCATTTTATCACTCATCTTTTTACAGCTTTTTAGCCAACCCAATGCGGCATCTGCATTTCCCTTACCATTTCACTTCACTGTTACTCTTTCTATTCCTTCAATTTCACTAACCGTTCTTCTGTTTCACAGCTCCTTTTCCCTCTATGCCTCCAGTTCGCTAGTTCTGGTTCTAGTTCTCTAGTTCTAGTTCTGGCTCTCTAGTTCTAGTTCTAGTTCTAGTTCTCTCCCATCTAATTATGTGGGCCACTTTTTTACAGCCATTTTTACAGCATTTACCATTTTTACAGCCATTTTCACGCATGACCATTTCTCCGCTTCCCTCAGTATTAATATCTCTCCATATCACCTTATATAATTTATCTCTTCATATCACTTCATATCACTCCCTTCATCACATCATCACTTATTGACACTTCCTTAGATATGTATTGTACTTTTTCGTACACTATTTTTCTCTTCCATTCTGTTATGCTCCAGGAAAAGGCCTCCGAAGACTACGGGTTCCTTCTCGAGCAAAAGATTACGGTCTTGGACCCTATCATCATTGATGAGTTCGCCACAAACGACCTCCATCTCCTTGCACTTGCCCGTGGCGGCAACTTGATTGCCGTCTCCAATACCCACACCATCAAGCTTGGGCTGCTCGATGACCTTAGTCACATGGCCCCAATTCCCAATCCAGGCACTCGTATCACCCTGATTGCATTCAATGCCCTGGATTCAAGGCTCTACTATGTGTCAAACGGTGATTTAAAGTATATTGAGACGGCCGATATGAGTATTCATACAGTGGCCAGGAATGTCAAGTCGTTTCAGTGTTTTAGTGAGGGAAAGGGTGATTCAGGTGACGTGATTTACCTTGGAGAAGACCACGTTTTAAGGACTGAAGACGGTGACATTTCATCCAATGTCACTAGTTACCAAGTTGGAGATGGCTACATTTACACCAGACAAGATTCACGCGACATCTTTACTTCCACCGGGGTAATACGGGTGGAATTTAGTGACGATGAACTTGTGGACCTCGATGTAGAGGATATCGAGCAGTATTACCCGATTCACGTGTCGCAGTTTGGAGACTCGTACTTTGTGGTGTATGAGCAGCAGGGTTCCGAGTTGGACGACCATGTTTTGGCGCCGTTTGTGGTGGAAAATGGCGTGGCTAGGGCCACAGATGCTACACAGCCGTTTGGACTGGGGGTCGAGAGAGTTCCAACGTATTACGCACATACTTTGGAGTGGAAGAATGTAAAGCATTTGGTGACGTCTGCGATAGTGAGTGAGTGGCTGACAATAGAAGATAAGAATGCGAATGATAAGAATGCTAAAGAGAATGGGGAAGATAATGAAGAAGAAGACATACTCATATTGGTCCCCTCCGAAGACTCTTCAAAACCAACATTTCCTTTGGATGAAGAGACTTCTGATGATTTACAGGTGGTTGGTACGGGATTGGACCTTAGTAGAGTGGATACGGTGGTGCAGCAACCGTGTGCGGGGATTGAAAGTTACACGGGGTTGCCTAGAATACTCACTCTTTTACATAATGGTGAGCTCATGAGTTGGTGGATTGTGGATAGGAATTTGTTGAAAATGGGCGCAAAGTTGGAGGATGCAAGGGAGGGAGTGGTGAAGAGTGCGGAAGGTGGAGATAAAGGAGAGGTGGTGGAGCTTGAAGATAAGAGAGAGGTTGAAGATAAGAGAGAGGTTAAAGATAAAGATGTGGAAACGGCTGAGGATAAAAAAGAAAACAATGAAAACTTTATTAAAGAACACGACCTTGAAGCTACTTCTGCTCCTGCTTCTGACCTTGCCTTGGATAATGTGCCCGCCTTGGAAAAGAAGGACAAGTACGGGGGTCTTTTTGATGACTCTCCTAGTCCTGCCAATCCATTCGATAAACCACCCAGCTCGGGTGAAAGTGCTTTTGGAGGGTTTGGTGGGAGTGTCAAGAGTGTGAACAAGGATGTGGGCAAGGACGAAAAGACCAATGAGAATTTTGGAAAGCAAACCAATAATGGGTTTGGGGGGTTTGGAAAGGCCGAGGGACCAACTTCTTTTAGCAAACCTAGTTCGGGGTTTGGACAGTCTTCTTTTGGACAGTCGTCTTTTGGACAGACTTCTTTTGGGCAGTCTTCGTTTGGACTGTCGTCGTTTGGGCAGACCTCGTTTGGACAGTCTGGGTCTGCAAAACAGAGTACTTCGTCTGTAAAGTCGCTGTTTGGGTCTTTTGCAGGTACAACCAGTTCTTTTGTGAAGGAGTCAAAGAGTATATTTGATGAAAAGGAACCAAGTGAGAAGACAGAACCAAAGAGTATATTTGGCAATGAACAACCAAAGAGTGTGTTTGGCAATGAACAACCAAAGAGTATATTTGGTAATGAGCAACCAAAGAGTATATTTGGTAATGAGCAACCAAAGAGTATGTTTGGTAAAGAACAACCAAAGAGTATATTTGGGGAGTCAAAGACGTTTGAACAACCAAAAAGTATATTTGGAGAAAAGGAACCAACAAAGAGTATATTTGGAGAAAAGGAACAACCAAAGAGTATATTTGGAAACTCTGGAGGATCTGGATTTGGGTCATTTGCAGATTTGAAAGAAGGCGTGGAAGATGTGAAAGACTCGGAATCGAGCGACTCAATAGACTCAAACTCTAAAGAAGAATTGGGGGCATTCAAAGGATTTGGAAAGTTTGGAGAATCACTTGAATCCAAAGAACCCTCCGGATCCTTTGGATCCTTTGGATCTTTTGGTTCTTCTGGGTCCTCCAACCCTCTTTTTAAGAAGAAGGAACACCAAGAAAAATTGGGTGAAGCAGATATCCTCGCCAGTTTATCTGGAAAGAAGGACGATAACCGCAAGAGTGTATCGTTCAACTTGCCCGTGTCTGACGATACTCCCAAGACACCCATTACTCAGCAGATTGACTTTACCCCGACTACTCCGGGTCCATTCAAGTCTGCACTTGAACAGACGTCGCCGTTCAAGGGGTCGAAGGGTACTTTAACAGGTACTACAGGTACTACACCTTCAACAAGTGCTTCAACAGACACCTTCAAACCAACCAACACCTTCAAACCAACGGACACCTTCAAACCAACAGACACCTTCAAACCAACCAACACCTTCAAGCCAAATGCCTTTGGGACCATGTTTAGTGATAGTCAGAAGCAGCCTGAACTGGGACTGGGAGAACTGGAAGAAACGGAGACAGGACTGGAGGGACTGTTCGAGCAGCTGTTTGAAGAGCCAGCGCCTGAGCCAGCGCCTGAAAAGCCAGCACCTGCTTTTTCAGTGCCTGGTAGTACGAAGGAGTCCAGTTCTCCATTTGTGCCACTGATAGAAAAGAAGGTAGGAGAAGTGAGTGAGGGAGTGAAAACTAGTGAACAATCTAGTGAGCTTCAATCTAGTGAACTTTCTAACGAACTGAAAGAATCTGACGATTCTTCCAGTTTAAGTAGTCTCCTTTCCAACACCTTCCCACCCCCCAAACGCTTCGCTCAATACTCTGGGCTTGCTGGAGAAATACCTCTTGGCAAAGACCAAGAAAACTCCGGAGTATGGAACATGATGCGGAAAATCACTGTTGAAACCGATGGACTTGTCAAGATTTTGAAGTACAATGTGGAGATTTTCGAGAGTCTTGCACGTGCACACGTGCAACCGGATGCCCACAACTATACCACGTACGACACGCTTGAGCACCCCGATAAATGGAGACTCTCTTCCTGTGGTGATGTTGACGGCATGGTACAGGCACTCAAACCCCAAGTGTCCCATGCCGGTGTCCAAGTTGCCAAGGATGTTCAAGAGGTTGGCAAATTGGTTGATGCCACCAAGGAGAGTCACTACACGACCATTCGTATAGACAAGCTTTTGGGCCAGATTGACATGTACCAAAAGTACGAGAATTTGGACTCGTTAAAGAAACGGCCACTTGACGCGTCTTCGGAGGCTGTGAGGGCGAAACTTGTGGACAAGGTTGCGAAGGTTGAGGGGCTTTTGCAGGAGTTGCGGAGCAAGATGATGCCGCTCAAGGCGCGGGCCACTGTGCTGGAGACGTCAGTGAGGCAGTACGAGCAGGCAGTGTACCAGGTCTTGAAGGAGATGCAGGAGCATGAGACGACTATTGGGGAGTTGGTTGGAAGGATGGGGGATGTTAGTTTGGAGGAGACAAAGATGATTGAGGGGGGTGTTGTTGTGGAGAAGAGGGGATGGGATGTGGCGGAGAAGATTACCACAAGAAGAAGGGAGATCTTTTAACATAGGTGAGCGCAGCGAATCTATGTGAAGAGTGTAACAGATAGCTAATCTGTGAAAACATAGATAAGTTATTCTATGTGAAAAGACATATAGCTAATCTATGGAAAAGAACATGAGTTAATCTATCCAAAAAGAGCATAGCTTCTGTGAAAAGAGACGAGCAGATGAGCGAGAATTGAGCAAGAATCAGATGAAAAATGATCATTCATATGAAGAGCGTAGTGACGAAAATCTGCGAGAAAATAAAAGATGTTCAATGAGCTTCAAGAACATAGATTTGTGAACTGTTGAAAAAAAGACTCGAAATTCAGAAAGCTCAGAAGGTGGCATAGATTAGCGAAGAGTTCGCATAGCAAATCTATGCGAATAAAAGGAATATGAAGACGAGCCGAAAGCCCTCACTTCAGATGAAAATGCAGCAACACCCTGTTACTTGTTGAAACGTTTGTACAGTTAAAACACATAATAATATACGGAAATAAAGATAGTAAAAATGCCGTTCGTAGTCTTTTTGTCGTTGAGAGATGCAGGGTTTTGCAACTTTCTGTTGAAATTTAAGGAAACAATGACGTCTTAAGAAAGGTATTTAGAAAGGAAAATAGAAAGGTATTTGGAAACATATACAGAAGGTATTCAAAAGACGTACTCATAAAATAAAGAACGCTGGTCATTAGGACCATAAAACAAAGGATTGTCTAGATCGATTGTATGTTTCGATTGTCTCAATCTCGGAAAATATGCCGAAAGGAGAAGGAGATCGAGACTGCAACTCTGATCGACACTGAATGAGCGAAGCGAATTCAGTGAGAAGTACATTAAAGACACATTAGAAGATGAAGATAGATACAGATGAAGATATAAGATATATAAAATACAATTAGTGATTCACTAACGCAGGTTGTATTTTATCTCACTGAATTCGCTCCGCTCATTCAGTGATGTAGAAAAATAAGTCACTCTAATGACCACAAATAGTGGCTTATTCTCTGACAACTAAGAAAAGAAGCACTATTTTCACTAACTCGCTAAATAAACTCACTAAAAAAAGGTGTACTAATACTGAGAAGTATTAAATATAGTATTCAGTATCTAGATTTTCAATGCTAATTACTAAATAGTCACCCATCATACTACTGACTATAGTCACCAAACTCAGTACTACTGTCACCGCTTCGCGAGTGGTGAGCTCGCGGTGAGCTCGCGGTGGAGTCGTTTCAAGTTCCCTTTACAGTTTTCTTCCCACCTTCTTCCAAACCTTAACCCCCATACAATTTTTCCCCCATTTTGCTTTGTCACACCAACAAGCTTTACAGGTTGCTTCCCACCTAAAAACAAACTTTAATGGCCATTATTTTCAGGCTCGTTTCCAGCAATAAACTTTTGTACCTGTTCCCTCCCTGTTCCTTTTGTGCCCTGTTTATTCCGTTTTGTAGCATTTACCTTCTCTTTTAGTCGTAATTCAACATTCTCCATTAGTACATCGGCTGGGCGACGAGTGATTGATAGACTATGAATAGTAGAGTACCAGAATACGAGAGTACGAGAATACGAATAGAATGGAATGAAAAAGTGGAAGTAGAAGTAGAAGTGGAAGTAAAATTAGGTGGAAATTCACACCCAATACCAAATACCAAATACTAAATAATACCAAATAGCCAAACACCAAATCCCAAATCCCAATACCAAACACCAATACCAAACACCAATACCAAACACCAATACCAAACACCAATACCAAACACCAATACCAATACCAATACCAATACCAAATAGAAGATAACTTTACAGAAGAAACTTAGACCTAGACTTTCTTGGCTTGCTGCATACCATTGCACGACGCGGCATCTGGTGAGGTCCGATTGTCCAACGTCCTGCTATTGTTTTATTTGCACATGTACCATTTTGTGCTTGATACGCCTATTGTTTAAAGCTTGTTCACCCAGAATGCTCGACAATTGAAGAACAGATGTTCAGTGGATAGTAATTACCGAGGAAATTTATGTGATCAAGCACTACAGTACTCACTAGAGCAGATGATAAGTAGTAGTAGTAGTATTATTATTATTAGAAGTAGTAGTACTACTACTACTACCACTACTACTACCACTAATACTACCACTAGTACTATTAATACTATGTACTAGTAATACTGTTAATACTCCTCTGTCAATGTCAACTTCACCTCCCTTCTGCTACAATTGACACTATCTCGCTTACTTAATATTAGTTAATATTCAGTATTATTAATGTTCTTATTCACTATTCATTATTCAATAACATTATTCTATTATCTTTCTTCATATATTCATATTCTCTTCATATTCTCTTCATTCCATCATAATTCTTTATCTATTCATTAATCTATTCATCAAACTATTCTACATTCTTCATTCCTATTCCTCTTACCTAATCACTTACCTAACACTTTATAAGTGGCCAGAAAAATTATCGTCAAACACAACATGGCAGAGCACATAGGCACGAGGGTGCTCATTCCCGGCCCCGGGGTGCGGGCATACGGAGTGCTCAAGTACTACGGGCAAATTCGCGGCAAAAACGGGGTGTTTGGCGGCGTGGAGCTCCTTGGTCCCCAGGCGGCCTCCAGAGGCAAGAACTCAGGTGCCGTTGATGGCGTGCAATATTTCGATGTGGAAGTGCCAATGACGGGCCTTTTCCTCCCCTACGACCGCTTGGTACAGAACAACCCCCAGCTCAACGATTTGTCCCGAAGCAATAGCGTAAAGAGCAACGCCAGCACCAACGCCAGCACATCCAATAGATCCAGCGGCAGAATCACCTCGGGCGTTAAATCCCCAATGAGTCCAAATGGATTTTTGGGCAGAAGAACCTTTTCCCGTAGCCTGGGAAGAGCGTCCCCGGGTGTGTACGGTCTACAAAGCCCGGGACAGCAGAATCAACCTAATCAGAGCCAGAATTACAGTCATCAACAAAGTCAACACCAACAAAATCAATACAATCAAAATCAACAAAATCAACAAAATCATTACATCAACCAAAGTCAAAATCATTACACCAACCAACAACCTAGCCAGCCAAACAATCAAGTTACCAACCAACATCAAGTTACCAACCAAGTTACCACCAACCAACCCAACTATCTGGGATATGGCAACAATTACGGGGGGGCTTCCTCCAGATCCTCCTACCAATCATCGCATTCACACTATTCCGGAAACTTTTCGTCGCTTCGGAATTCCACTTCGTCTGTGGGGTCATCTTACGCGGGACTTTCCGCGCCCATGGGGATCTCCAGTGGGGGCACAACCGTGTCCCCCCGGATGCTGCCTGCGCTCAGTGCCAACACGCTGCTTGATCTTCATGTTGAGCTTGAAGAGTTGCGGGGCAAGTACGAGCTGAGCCAGCGAGAGATGCACGACAAGACTGTGATATTGGAGGAGTTGCGCAATACAGTTGCGGAATTGCAGCCGTTATTGGAGGAGTACGAGGCGGAATTGGCTGAAAAGGAGGGGAAACTCCAGAGACAAAAGGCTGATTTCGAAAAGGCACGTGAAGAGTGGCGCGATTCAATTGATTTGATGCTGCTGGCGCATCAGGAGAATGAAGCGTATTATGAGCAAAGAATTGAGGAGTTGATGAGGGAGAGAGCGAGAGAAGGCGAGAATGGAAGTAAGGGTGTGGACGGTAATGAGCAAGAGGTTAAAGAGAATAGGGAGCGGATTGCGCTGCTTGAAGAGGAAATTGCCTCGGTCAAGGCGCGTCTTGAAGAGAGTAAAAATGAACGCGCAATGGATGAGTCCAAGTTCCAGGCGCTGCTTGAGGGGAAAGACATTGAGTTGAGGATTTTACGTGAAACAATGGAGGCACTCCAGCAACAAGATAAGCAAAAGACTAAACAGCTTAGGGAAGTGCAAGAGGCCAATAAGGAGGCACGTAAGGATGAAGATGAGCTCTACAATAAGGAACTCTTGGAAAAGAAGGTTGTGACACTTCAACGAGACCTCAACTTTACACAGGAGGAAAACAATTCGTTGAAGGAGATGATTGAAGAGTTGGAGCTGAAACTCGCGTACCTGGAGCTGGAGCTCCAGCTGATTGTGGAAAAGAATCTTGCAAATAAGGTACGTGATGTGAGCTTGGATGACGGCGCATTGAAGAAACAGGTTGAAGAATTGGAGCACCAGCTCGAAATGAGACCCACGTTTAATGAATTGGTGGAGTTGCAGAACTCGTTGGAGGAGTTGGAGAGTATTCATAAGAAGGACTTGAATGATACTCAGGTGGAAATGCGCAGACTAATTGCCGAAAATAGGGATCTTCTGAATAAGTTGGAGGTGTTGTTGAATGAACAGGAACAAACAAGGAGAGAGAGCCAGAATGTGCCGAGTCCAGATGCGGACATTACCCAGAGCTTTAATGACGAGTTGGAGGAAAAGGTGAATGGGAAGCACAGGGACTTGCCGATTTATGAGGCGCAGAACAAGGTGGACCCAAGTGCGGGGAAGGAGGGCTGGTGTGGGTTGTGTGAGAGGGATGGGCATAATAGTATTGATTGTCCGTATGAGAATGATATTTTCTAATCTCGTCATTGCGAAGCAATGATGAGATTAGAGTATATTAATGATTATTGATAATCGAAAAATCGAACAATCGATCGGAGCGAGATTGTGAGATCAGTCTTGTTATCTCATCGTTGCGAAGCAATGATGAGATGATTAATCGAGTGAAGCAATTGAGTTCAACGTTCGTCTTTTCTCATCGTTGCGAAGCAATGATGGGATACGTGTTGATGATCAAGCGATCTCATTATTGCGAAGCAATGATGAGATGTGTTGATGATCATCGAGCACTCATCTTTGTTTCGCAAAGATGAATATATGACCAATCGAACAATCAACCGATTGTGACTTCAATCTATTCTCATCCACGACTGCAATCAACAATCTTTTGGTCCTTTCATTATCATTTCATCTCCAATTGGAGTTGACAATACACTTGTGAGTGTTTCCATCAATGATGAACGAACAACAAGAGTTTACTGCTCTTGCAAAGATCGTGACTACCTCCACCCTGAAGATCTTATATCATCTTTGCGGTGCAAAAAGGCGGACTGTACTAAAGGCATTGTCTGACATAACTTGTATCTGGTGACATCGAGTATGTTGCTAAGGATAATCGATGAATGTGGCGAAGTGACAGTACATGTTGCTTTTGATAGTAACGTCGAGCGACTGGACATTCTCGAAGTGGTTGTACTCGTATGAAGTGAGGGTGCTTGCAGTGGATGTGCTAGTTACATTGGGCATTTCATTCGTAATAGTAACATCGAACGAAGTGAGATGTTACTATTTGCAGTTGCTTACCTAGCAACATCTCACTTCGTTCGATGTTACTTTTACTGTGCTTAATAGTACGACGTAACATCTCACTTCGTTCGATGTTTCTCGTTCGATGTTACTAGACGGTTTGCATCGCATAGATATCTATGCATAATAGCTCTTTGGAGCACGAGACGATATGGCGTGTATCATATAGTGATTACAGAATGTATATAGAGGGGCGTAGAAACATTGAACGCATCGAACGAAGGATGTTCGTTCGATGTGATGTTGTAGATGTGAGATCTTCAAGAGATTTTGTGAGAAGATCAGATAGTGCTATGTGGGATGGGACTTGAAACCAGATCGAAGTGAGATGTGAAATGAGATCTTGATTCAGATTTCAGATTTCAGATTTGCGAAGATGTGAGTATTTTGGAGAGTCTGGAGGTTGGAGAACTGGAGAAGTTCACTTGAAAGTTCATTTAACAAGAAAGTGTCTTTTGAAAATTCAATTGACTTCACATTGAACTTCACTTGAAATGTTCCTTGAAATTCTCAACCTCACCTAACATTACATCATGGGAGGTTTAGTTCAGATCAGATGAACACAAAATTGAAGCGATGAAATTTGAAAATACGAGAGTTCAAGATTGAATTGAAGGAGTTTGCATTAAAAATTTGGATTGAGCGTTTGCAATGTACGTTTGCATTGAACGTTTCACTCAACTTTTGCATTGAACGTTTCTTTGTTTACACTAAAAATTTGCACTGATCTTGCACGGAACCTTACTCATTCAAAATCAATCTGATCCGATCTCACAACATCTCACTTCGTTCGATGTTGTTTGATGTTGTTTGATGTTCTTGTTGCTCAACACTTCGGCCGTAACTGTCCCCTGATCCACTATCTTCCCCGCAATTTTTCACATGGCAATCCCAAATTTATATAAGAGTGGCTATGACAGAAAAAAGTACCCAAAAGACTACTGTTTCAATCACAAGATACTTGCGAGAACAATTGATAGACCAATTGACTTCAGCCACTAGAAGATACTTACACTACCTGAACTCAATACCAACGAGTAGTCATATCCTCGGATCAACCAAAGGAGATTTTCTGAAGTCCGTTTCTTCGCTTTGCTATAAAGGATCAAAGATATTCAATCAACAAATTCCTTTCGCAGTTTAAAGGAAAATAGATTTACTGGAAATACCAATTGTTCATCAGTTTCAAACAATTGCTCATTTGTTCTAACCTTAGAACAAATTCACTTCACATTTAAAGAAATAGAAGGAATTTCACTTTGCAATTTATTCTACAGGAATATTGAACAGTCAATTGTTAAATTCTAAAGTGATCAATTCGCTTCACTTAAAGGAAAAATCGAACAAATTCGCTCCGCTCATTTGTTCTAAATAAGTCAACAAATTCGCTTCACTTGTTCAAAGTAATCGAACAAATTCCTTCGCTCATTTGTTCTAAGAACTCACTTCACTTGATTAACAAATAATCAAACAAATTCGCTCCGCTCATTTGTTTGCTCATTTGTTGAAATGTCCGTCACTTTACGCAACGGAAACCGCAACTTTTCCACCCTCACAAACCTCCCATCCGACGTCTTTTCCAAAGGAACATCCCGCAAGTTCAAACGCGTCATTTTCCTAGTCCACGGCTTCCCCGACTCCAACACCTCCTACACCGAGCTCATCCCCATCCTCGATGCGCTCCTTCCCAATTCGCTCATTCTCGCGCCCCTCCTCCGGGGCTACGAACCGCTGTCCCAGGGCCCCCTCAACGAGTACGCTGCCCAGGACTTGGCCAGCGACATCAAGGCCTGGGTCGAGAATATCGATACCCTGAACGTCCCTGTCCACATCTTGGGGCACGATTGGGGCGCAGTTGCCACTTACCGCGCCTTGGAGGAGTACCCGCACCTCTTTACACTGGCTGCAACTTTGGCAATCCCGCACGTGACCGGCATCCCCAAATGGAAGCTCGCCTACGCGGCCCCCTGGCAGCTCTACAACCTGAGTTACATGTTGACGATGCAATTCCCTCTGTTGTACCGCCACAAGTTTGAAGGGCAGGAGTACATGCGCGGGTTGTGGAAGTACTGGTCCCCCACATGGGACTTTAGCGTGGACCAGATTGCGCCAGTACAGGCCACACTTGACTCCAAGACAATCGACCATGCCACGGCGTATTACCGGTGTTTGTTCAATGTGCGCAACTTGAAGCAGTACCAAAACAAAATCGACTTTACACAGGTGCCCACTTTGGTGATTGGGGGGGGTGAGGATGGGTGTATGAGTAGAGGATTGTTTGATTTGGCAAAAAAGGAGTTTGTGGGGAAGGAGGGGATTGAGGTGGAGGTGATGGAGGGATTGGGGCACTTTTTGCATAGGGAGAGTCCAAAGAGGGTGGGGGAGAGGGTGGCTGAGTGGTTCAAACAGCATGAATAACGAGCGAAGCGAGTTATTCATGACAATCAGATAATAACAACAAGCGAAGCGAGTTGTTTGAGGGTGCCACCACTATGTAACGATTTATCGAATGAGATTTGTATTTGCTGTAGTGATGAATAAACGATATTACGTAATGGCTGCGAAAAGTGTTGCAGAGCTGCACAGTGCGAAAATCTACGCAATTGAGCGAACAATTGAGCGAAGCGAAATTGTGAATAGGCGAACTCTGAAAGTTCACCATTACGCATTGCTCAATTATGGATAGATAAACTCTGAAAGTTCAACATCTTGCTTTGCTCGGATGTAAGAATGAATAGAATTCTGACAGTTTGAGTAAAAACTGAGCCGAGTGTACAAAAAATGAAAATGCCCTAGGTGTCCCTGGGAATATGTTTGCCTGTAAAACTATGAACTCCTCTGAGGTTAAGGTATCAAAACATTCAAGACCCGATCTACACATTCACTATATTCGACTCAAACCGAGATGTGTTTCTTCTACAAGCAGTACAGCCTTCTTTATCTGACAATGTTCTACCAAGGAGTTACTTAAAAACATACCTTCAGAGTATTTTGAGCGACTTTTGAGCATGAAATCGTTTTAGTAAGACTGAGCTCTGCTGAAAGTACCTTACTAATGTTCGCGTTGGCTCCAAGTGCATTGTTGGAAAATATCACTTTTTTCTGGCCACAAATTCCTCCAGATTAGAGAAACTGGTTAGGTACAAAACCGGCACTTTCTCTTACCTTTTCTTCCAACTTGTCTCTATCTGCTTGGTCATTCAGATGTTTTGATTGTTCTGCGTTAATCTTGATTGTTCTAATTTCTCCCATGAGTCAGAACTTTCTAAACATATGCCACTTACTTGTTCAGGTTACAACCTTGTTGTATCTGCTTCAACATACCTCATAGTGAATACTCCTTTCAAAACTTCAAATGAAGTCTACTTTTCTATGAAATACATGTTAATCATCGTCTTTTCTTCCTATTTACCTCTCATTATCTATAATCTCCTATTTTGTACTTTTTCAGCAAATTTACACAAAAATTGGCCCACCCTGCAAATTAGCGAGGCTGTTAGTTGATGGATGGAGGGCTGAACGACCATTTGGTATTGCGAAATTGATGTTCACACTGAAAATTTCACAGAATCCTGCAAAGTTGCACGATCGAACTGCTACTTTGCGATATTTCGCACCAATTGAAAAATTTTTCGCAGCCATTTCGCAATAGTGAAGTGGGATTGTTACTTTCTGTACACTTTAAAATTTCCTAATAATCTGGCTTTTCCATATAAGAAATTTTCGCAACAATCTCACAACTTTTTCGCAACCATTTCACAATTTTGAAACAATCTCGCAACAATCTCGCTTCGCTCGATTGTTGTGAAATTGTTTATTCATCCTCCTCTCCATTCACCACAACCAACCCCTCCTCCTCCGTATACCCCACTCCATTCACCCCCCTCTCTCTCAAATCAGCCTGTGCACGCAACAACTGCAAACGTCCCAGCAATGCAATCAAGTGCGGCATCAACTTGACTCCCTCCTCGAGCCCCTTCTCCAACCCCCGCAAATTGCGCTGCTGCTCGCTCTGTCTCCCAATACTCCCTCCATTCATGAGCAAGATCCACTTGATCCACCGCGCGGTCGCAATCAGCGCACTCGGGTCCTGCGACACCTCTCCGCTCAAGACCCCAAAGAGCGTCCCAATCTGCTCAGGGCTCATTTGCTTGATCACGTGTTTGATCGTCTCCTCGTCGCCGTTGGCCGCGCACGTGCGCACCACCTCTTCCGGGTCCTCCAAGTCCATTGCGAGCAACTCGTCCACGGACAAGTTCTGTTCAGGCTGCTGTGCCACCACAAGTGGCTTGGCTGTGGACGTTGTAGCCACCTCCTTCTGGCGTGGGAGTGTTATGGTGACATCACCCACTGCCCAAGGTATGTTCACAAAGTTGGTTTCATTTGCATCGTACCACACACCCACAACCGCGTCACCTTGAAAGAAGAGGGTTTCAAACGGCTGGTTGATGGTGCAGTAAATCTTTCCACTTTGGTCGTAAATTTCGGTCTTGTCCCCCACCAATGCAAGGTAGTCCCCCAACACAAACATGGAGGTGTAGGCCCGATCTATGAACTTATCCACGGTATCTGTGGCCAAATCGTACTTGTAAATGGCGTCTTTCCTAATGAATGCTGTGGTGTGGGAGCACACAAGCTGGGACACTGGTGTGGACCCTGGAACCTCCACTTCCACGGGCTTCTTTTTGGTGGCATCCAACACCGCGAGGTTGCCGTGTTGGGGGATCAAGATGGGGGACGCATTTTTCCCGTGCGACTCGCAGCCGGCGCCGGATCCGGTACCGCCGACTTTGAGCGTTTTGGTGATTTTTTGTTCAGTGAGTGAAACTAAACTCATTTGGTCATCGGCTATCACCCACACATCGCCGTGTAATGAAATTGCCAAATGGTTGAAAGATCTGGGTAAAACAATACGCGTGACTTCCAGACCGGGGGACACGACAAGGAGATCATTGGTGAGAACCACAAGTTGGGGGGTCGTGTTGTGTGTGGTGTTGTTTCTAGTTCTTTTGGTGTGCGATGAGGTGATCCATCCGGCGTCCACAATGTTTTCTTGGGGGAGCTCAATACAGTTGGGTTTGGAGTTGAGACTCAGGAGTGAGAAGATCTGGATCTCGTTGCGGCCACTCCGTGTGATGGTGGTGGCAGCATAGGTGGTGGTGGGGTCGATGAAGGTGTGCATATTTTTTTTTCTGGAATATCCAACATCATAATCTACAACAGACAATCCGAAGGATTGTATGTGTGGATTATGTTCTTCAAATGAGACAAGTAGAAGAAGATTAGAAGATTAGATAAATATACAATCCAAAGGATTGTATGTTATATGTTCGATATATGAGACAACGTATAGAAGTAGAAGAGATCAGAAAAGTACAATTCTTATACCTTCATTAGAGTGAGTAAAATTTTCACTAAACAAGTTATTCTCCAAACTTCACTCATTCAACCGCTACTCATTCGAACTGCTATCATAAAGCACTGATAACACTTTTATGTTTCTTCACCTCATCTCATCGGATTATGTAATGCTTATGTAATGGCTGCGAAAAGAATAGAAATCACTCAGCTGAGCAATATGGGTGGTTATTCTACAGATTATTGAAGTCAACAAGCTGACCTCGACTCTCCAGATCTGCTTCATTCGACTAGTAAAAAATGCCCGTCTTATTGAGAATGTCATAGTGATAGAAGACATTCCAGCGAAATAATTTACATGAGGAACATTCAGCATGTGGAGCAGAAATTCATCGAATATCAATGAAATAAGACATTCATACTAGTAAACTCAAATGCATTACCAGCATCGTGAGGTTCAACGTCATAATTCTCATCGCAAGTGTATACCTACAAAAGCACTCCAGACTGGCCACAATCTAAATTGGCAGGATAACAGATTAAGAGTCACAATAATTATTCACCACTTTGACTTCATTCACTAACTTACTCTTTATTACTCACTTACTTCACTTCGCTCACATTCGCTCGCTCTACACTAATCGTCATCATCGTTCATTCTATCAGTCTTATACATGCAGAGAGCATCTGAGCTCTGCTATTTTTTGTACTCTGCGTTCGAAAGTTTTGCACAATTGTTCAATTGTTAAATGTCTTTGGTTGTCTGTTCGATTGGGGCTTGTTGAGGTGGGATCAAAGCATCAAGCTAGGTGAGTGTTATTTGATACAAGTACTATGCTGGAGTTACATTCGAACACCTCACTTCGTTCGGTGTTACTCGATCACACTTGAATCAACCATCAATTGTCGTGCGATCACACTTGGATTTCGTATGCGTTTGGAAGCGAGGCACCCTGAAGAAATCTTGCTTTTTCAGTATGTGTTCCCCCCCTCGATTGTGTACTTCTATCGAACAATTAAGCAAATGTTCAATCTGCTTGGGTATTCTTTTGTGAAGCAAGTATTGACATTGTTTGGTGTTCTCAGTCACAATCACCTCATACAATCGAGCAAAGGGAGATTGTATGGCAAATTCGCACATTCGTTCACTAATTCGCGGTTGTATTGAAGTAATCTTTCACTCAATTCACACAATCGAGGGAAGCGAGATTGCGCTCGGTGTACTGAAGCAATCTTTCACTAGATTCACACAATCTCACTTCGCTCGATTGTGTTCGGTGTATTGAAGTAGTCTTCACTCAATTCACACAATCTCGCTTCGCTCCATTGTGCTCAAATATCCGCATCAGAAAAACACACCGCATTTAGCTTCGCTCAATTGCGGTTGTGTTTTTCTTGAATCTCTATCATCTGCTGCACCTGCAACCTACACAAATCCTTCAAATCCACAATATCCGCCCTCAACTCCTCCACCTGCTCCAGCTTCTCTCCAATCAACTCCAACATCCTCAGCTCGGCGCTTTCCTTTTCCCCCAACTCCCTCCTCACCTCCTCCAACTCTGTCCTCAACCCCTCAATCTCCTCATTCTGCTTCATCTTCTCCAAGAGCTGCTGCTCCACACTCTCCTTATCAGCCACAATCTGCACCTTTTCGTCGCGGAGCGTACTCAACTCAACCTCCAATCTCCGGATATTGGCTCCCATCTTATTGAGGAGCTGCATGTTATTGTGCAGTTGGTTAGTCACTGTTGGGGGCACGTTAGAACCCCGGAACGTATCAAACAGTGAACTGCTATTGTGCCTGAGTACCAGGAGATGCGGTGTAGACGGTGCAGTCGTCAGCGACTCGCCAAGACGGATCGAGTCCACGGGAGAATCAAACGATTCTTGAAATTTCGAGTCAAAGGAAACTGGATTATCAATCAGTTCATAGGAAGGTGCACGTCTGAACTCACTAGACGAAACTCTCTTGAAATTGAACAGTTCGTTGGAGGATTGGCGTTTGAAATTGTCCAAAGGTTCACTCAAGTCAACAGTTAATTTGGGTCTTTGAGGTTCGAGGTCAGGGCCTGAATGTTCCACAATAGGCCGCTCTCCCACCGAAAGACGACGCTCAATAGAAAGACGACGTTCTCCAACCAGTAACCTGCGTTCCATTCCCCGTTCTCCAACCAGTAACCTACGCTCTCCAAATGCTCTCTCTCCAAACCCTCTGTCAAACCCCCTCTCAAACCTCTCAACTTTCTCTCCAAACTTGTCCTTCCAATCTCCCGAAAACCTCTTTTTATGACCCCTTTCACGTAACCCCAACCCCACATCCTCCTCATTTCTATTCTCCTCCAATCTCTGTAAACTCTCCCTTCTCTTCTCCAACTCCTTGATTTTCGCCCTCAAGTTGTCCCTCTCCACATCATAAATCTTTTTCGTCTTGACAAAGCGATCATTCATGTCACCCAATTCCGTCTCCTTCAACAGCACCTCGCCCTCCAACTCCGTAATGCGGTCCTCGCACTCTGCAATCCGCGTCTCCAAATGCGCAATGTGCTCGTCCTTGGCCAAAAGCGCCTCGTTACGCGCCTTCAATTCCGATGCAAATTTGGTGCGGCCCCGCTTCATCAGCTCCACACTCTGCAAAAGCTCATCAATCTTGGTCAGCATCTTGGCCTCTATCACCTTCCAACTCTCTTGAGCAGACAAATGCTGCTGGTGCAACTGGTGATGAGACTCACTGAGCTTGGTATACGCCTCACTAATCTCCACCGGACTCTCCGAACTGTCAACCTCGCGCTCAGCACGCAACTGCTCCATCTTGGCCTCGAGCCGCTGGATCTCGTTCACGTGATCCAGGCGTGTCTGCTGGAGCTCTCTCCTCAAATCCCCCACCAAATTGGTCTTGTTACCGAGTTCCAAGGCGTGTTGTTTCTTTGCCACATCGTACTGGATCTTGAGATCTGCCATTTCACGGAACGCACCGCGTTTCTCCTCCAATTCCGTCTCATACATCTGTTTCGTCTCCTTGTACTTTTGTTCCCATCCATTTTTGCTATCGGCAGCCAAGGCATCATACTGTTCCACAAATGACTCGATGGTACTGAACCCACGCTGTTTGAGACGAGATTCAACCTCACTATTATCCATCATAGTAACATCGAGTTTCTCAAGAGACTGCTCGAGCCCCAGGTTCGCAAGCCTAAGCTTTTTAATCGTCTCGTTGAGTTTGAGCTCTTTTTTACTGAGAACTTCACCTTCATGACGAAGTTCAGAAATTGTTTGCTCCTGAACACTGGAATTGGCACGAAGTTTTTCAATCTCAGCTTGAAGTTTTTCAACCTCGGCATGAAGTTTGGGAGTAGAGGAGCGTGGGAAGTCAATCTTCTTTTCCACACTCCCCACATTCTTCACACTCCCCACATTCTTTTCATCATTCTTTTCACTCTTCTTTTCATCCACACTCACCTTTTCATCATTCTTTTCATCCACACCCTCCTCACTCTTTGCCTCTCCATCCTTATCCTTTCCATCCTTTTCCCTCTCCCTCTCTTTCTCCTCTCCCAAGTCCACCAAACTTGTTGACAGACTCAGTGCCAGGTCGCCTTTTTCCAACACCTTCTTTTTTCCCTTAGCAGCAAGTGCCAAGCGCTCTTGTAACGTTAACCTTTTACGCTTTGGTTTATCAATAGGCAGAGTGATGGGCAGGTCGGTAGAAGTAGGGGTGGCAGAAGTAGGAGTTTCACCACCAGCAGTATCATTACCACTAACACTACCAACAGTATTACCACCAACAGTATCATTACCACTAACACCACCAACAGTATCACTACCAACAGTATCATCACCAACACCACCTGTAATAATTTTATGAATTTCCTTATTCTTCACCTCAGTACCACTACCATCACCTCTGTTACCGTCACCCTCACTATCCTCACCATCTCCCCTCCCAATTTTTGTTTGGTCATTTTCATCACTTTTCTTTGCAGCATTTTTTGTTGCAACATTTGAGCCATCATTTGAGTCACCCGTTTTCTCTTTCTCTTCATTCACTCCTTCCTCTCCCTTCACTCCTTCCTCTTCCTTCACTTCCTTCACTCCTTCCTCTTCCTCTCCCTTCACTTCCTCTCCTTCCATATCAGCTGATTTCGACTCCGGAGCGGATTCAATGTTGATGTTGCCAATGCTGCCAGTGTTGCCAGCATCAGTTTCATTGAGGATCGCAGGGCTGTCTGGACTGTGATTGTGGTCGAGGTTGTCGAGGTTGTGGTCGAGATTGTGGTCGAGGTTGTGGTCGTCTAGATTGTGATTGTGGCCTATGTCATTTATTGTCTTGTCTATGGCGTCTATCTTGTCAACGTCCAACTTGACGTTGACCTTATCGTCCACCTTCTCCACCTCCACAACCCCTGTGTCCACAGCACTGCCCGAATTACGGGACTTGGGGGACTTTACACGTCTCTTTGTCATGCTGGCAAAAAAATGAGAAAAGATAGAATGAAGTACAACATCGAACATCTACAACATCGAACGAAGTACAACATCGAACGAAGTGAGATGTTGAATTCAACTTTGAAGGCAGGATCAGAAGAGGGAGATAGAAAGAGAGGAAGAGAGATAGGAAGAGAAAATATTCAAGAGAGTAGGCATAGTAGGTTGGATCAAGAAATAAGAGGATGGAAAGTAGAATGGAATGAAAAGTAGAATGGAATGAAAAGTAGGATGAAATGGTGATGTACTTCACTGAAGATATACTCAGTCAAGATTAGAAAATGAGAAAATATATCGAAAGATCAACTGAACCGCGTCATCTCCACTACTCTTACTATTTTTTCCACTACTCTTTTCTTCATACTTCGTACTACTCCTCCTAATTACGCGGTCCACTATCACTACTCACTAGTTCCACCATCACTACTCACTAGTTCTACTATCACCACTAGTTCTACTATCACCACTAGTTCTACTATCACCACTAGTTCTACTATCACTACTCACTAGTTCCACTATCACTACTCACTAGTTCCACTATCACCACTAGTTCTACTATCACTCCTCACTAGTTCCACCATCGCACTATCACTCTTTTTTCTCACTACTCTCACTACTTTTTTCTCGCTACCACTACTTTTTCTCACTACGCTCACTACTTCCACCATCACTATCCCTACTTTTCTCACTACTCTCACTACTCTCCTCTACCCTCCCATCTCCCCTGCCAGTCTACCGCGAAGTTATTGAAAGGCGTACATGTTTTGGTGGTCACAATCAACCAGTCACCATTCCATCACACTACCATTTTTTCTCTATTCACAATTCTCTCTCCTATTCCAATTTTCCATCCTCACAATTCTCTCACAATTCTCTCACAATTTTCTATCTCCTATTGCAATTTTTCTCTATTCTCCCACTCCCTTCTTTTCAGTTACTTCCTCCCCTTCCTCCCCATCACTTGACAACCACTGCGCCTGGTTCCAAAAACAGCACTATCACAAACGTACCAGTCAGTGCGGCACTAGTTCCACTAGTTCCACTAAAATATCACTAAAAATTCACAGGGTAATGATACAAAACCCAAACTTGATTGCTACTACGTACCCACTCTACTCTTACTTCTCACTACTCTTACAGCTCACTACTCTTACAGCTTACTACTCTTAGTTTTACTACTCTCTTACTACTCTTAGTCTTACTGCTCTTGCTCTCACTTGATCTTACTTTTACTCTCTACTCTTACTTTTACTCTCTACTCTTACTTTTACTCTCTACTCTTACTTTTACTCTCTACTCTTTTATTACTGACTACCCACTCGCTATTTCAGGCCACAACAATTTTGCTGCGCTCAATTATAATTGTAATCTCCACAATTTCGCTGCACAATTGTAATTGTAATTTTCACAATTTCGCTGCGCTATTGTAATTGTAATTTTCACAATTTCGCTTCGCTCAATTGTCCTGCCGGATTTATGGCTTTTCACAGCTTTTCCGTGACCCAACAAACTCTCGTTTCATTATATTGTTAATTGTATTGTTCTCGGTTATGAATACCAAAAAGCCGTTTGGCCAAAAGCAGTTAACGCACTGCTCCTTTTTTTAGGTTGACAGCCATTGCAACAATAAATGCACATTACATCATAGATAACCGAAAAAACCGTGATAATCTGATATTTTATTATTTCTGTATTCTTCTAGTCGATATTCTATATTATTTTTGATATACTCTATTCGATATTCTATTCGATACTCGATATTCTTCTAGTCGATATTCGATATTCTCTATTCTATATTCTTCTGTTCGATAATCTGTATTCTTCTAGTCGATATTCGATATTCTCTATTCTATATTCTTCTATTCGATAATCTGTATTCTTCTGTTCGATATTCTATATTCTTCTATTCGATATACTCTATTCTCTCTATTCTATTCTCTTTTCTACTCTTTTCTATTCTTTCTATTCCCTTTCTATCTCTAGTGACCATGACATCATGGCACTCATTGCTCGGTCTTCAATTTCCTGCAGACATTGATTACTCACTTCGCTAAATTGAACATAGTCAACCCACGCTAAATTGGGGGTAGTTGGTAGTTATTGCTAGTTATTGCTAGTTATTGTGGTATTATGGTATGGTGGGTATTGGGTATGGGTATTGGGTATGGGTATTGGGTATGGTGGGTTTTGGGTGGGTATTGGGTATGGTAGTAATTTGGCGTCCTGTATAGCGGTCAATCACACTCGCTTCCCAATTGCGAAAGTGGAAAGTGCTATTGTGGCCACAATTGAATCAACTAATCACAATTAATCACAATTAGCACAATTAATCACAATTGATCACAATTAGCACAATTAATCACATTTTCGCTTCGCTCAATTGTGAGTCTAGACCCCTTTTTGTACTCCCCCTAACTAAATGCAGGCTAAAAATATAGCCTCTGCAAGTCTGGTGATACACTCGTTAGTCCGTGTCTAATTACACGCACTACTTGGACGTTACGAACCTTTTGGCGTACCCTACTAGCATTATCCCCGAGCGTTACAACCGTTATCTCCGAGCTCAAGCACGCGGCACACCCAAAACTGTCAAGAGTTTTTTCTCTTCTCTCTTCTCTCTTCTATCTTCTCTCTTCTATCTTCTCTCTTCTCTCTTCTATCTTCTCTCTTCTATCTTCTCTCTTCTATCTTCTCTCTTCTATCTTCTCTCTTCTCTATATCTTCTATCTTCCCTCTATCTTCTCTCTATCTCCTCTCTCTCCTTTTATTCCCTCTTCACTTCCACCTGGATAACTGTACTAGGGCTAAAAGAAGCCACAAATGACAATACGAAATAATTACAAAAACAAAGTATGACATAATGCCCCTTACTCTTGGTCCGAGGCGCAGCGAAACAACCTCCACTCGGCAAATTACACAAACATTTCGGGCGAATCGATGGATGAACCTTCTATTTTAGATGGTCCGCAAAGTGCTCGGTGAATTTAATTTTCGCATGATTTGTTCTACTCTTCTACTCTTCTACTCTTCTACTCTTATTACTCTTATCTTCAACCCTTTTTTCTACTCTTCTACTCTTACTTTTATCTTCTACTCCCTACTCTTACTCTTATCTTCTACTCTTACTCTCATCTTCTACCCTTAATTACTTCACTCTTTCCACTTCCTTCATTCTTTTTCTGACTCAGTGCTACTGATTTTTGCGGCTTTTGAATTACTCAATTCACTTCTCCACTTTCACCACTCTTCCCTGCAATAAAGAAGAATGTAGAACGCATCTACTTTAGTCTTCCCCACATATCGCATACCCTGCCTATTGTTGCTCCTTTGTTACTCTCTTGTATACAAATGCACGAGAAGCGCTTTGTACACAGACCCGTGGTTTGTAAAATGTACCTTATTGTATCTCGGCCTTAGTAATGTACAACCCTAAGTGTCTTTCTTCTACCCTAGTCTACTACTCCACCTCCTACCACTCTACCTAGTCAATCCTAGTCTACTACTCCACCTCCTACTCACCTCCTACTCACCTCCTACTCACCTCATCTTGTCTTATCTCCTTCGCTGCTCTTTAATGTCACATGATCTTCTCGTAAATTAGTTCCTGCATAAAGCACAATGCTACCAACACTACAATAATGATGTCATAGGTCCAGCTGGTAATGAGGCAAGAGATAAGAACTAGAGAGTAGAACAGAGATGAATATAGCAGAGAGAACAGAGATAAGAATATAGAAAAGAGAGAACAGACTAGAGAGTAGAGAGTAGAATAGAAAACAGAGTAGAGTAGAGCAGAGTAGGAAGAAATGTATAAGAAAAGGGAGAAGAAAAGGGAGAAGAAAAGGGGAAGAAAAGGAAAGAAAAATTCATCTAATGACAATGCTTCGGCAAAACAGGCACGCAATTGGTTTTTCCGTACATACAATAGGAATGAGCATTGTGTGTAGTGGAAGGTGCAGTGAAAAAGTGCAGTGGAAAAGTGCAGTGGAAAGGTGTAGTGGAAAGGTGTAGGGAAACTGTTAACAATAAACTTGCACAATTGTGATTCGACTCTACGCTACTACGCTGACTACGCTTATTGTGACTCGATGCTTATTGTGACGCTTATGTCGGTCATTTTGATTCGCCGAATGAACAGTTGAGCGAACAGTTGAGCGAACATTTGAGCAAACAATTGAGCAAACAATTGAGCGAAGCGAAAGTGTTTGCTCAATTGTTTGTATACTGTTGGTGTGTTGGTATGTTGGTGTACTGTAGTATCTTGTACTATGTTGTGTTGTAGTACGTTGTAGTAAGTTGGTATACTGTAGTACCTAGTATCTTGTAGTATGTTGGTACATTGTAGTATGTAGTTGTTAGAGTATGTTGGTATTGTAGTATATTGTAGTATAACATGAAACAATTGGCTGCGCCAACTGTTTCGCCAACTGTTCTGCCACTGTTCTGCCACTGTTCTGCCTTCCATGCACTGTTCATGTTACTCTGTGTCCTTTTTCTTTTTTCCTCCTTTTAATCCTCCAATTTTCCAAATCCTCTTTTTTTCCCTCTTTTCGTGGGTTTCGTGCCCGTTCCACCTTGCATGGGGGAGAACTGCATACTTGCATCCACTTGCATCTTCTTTGTGCGCCATGCAACTTTTTGTACCTTACACCACAAGATCGAAAAGTATAATAGCAGATGAAAGTATTGTCGTTGATTCAGATGATTTTATGCACGTGGTGAACGCAACATAATTCAATCACAATTGGGCAAATCAATCACAATTCAATCACAATTGAGCGAAGCGGAGTTGTGATTGAAGTAGCGAAAGAAGTAGTTGAAGAAGTAGGGAAAAAGGGGAACAGGTAGGGAAAAAGGGCAACAGGTAGTAAAGAGGAGTTAAACGTTTAGAAGTACCAAAACTCACTTCCCAACCACAACCCTACCCCAACATCGACTAAACTACCCACCACCAACACCACCATCAACACCCACCAACACCACCACCACCAAGTCCGCTACGCGAACTTGGTGGTGGTGTTGGTGGTGGTGGGTGAAACGGAAACCTGTACATGCACAACGGACATTTCCCATTTGGTCACAATTCGCACTGCAAACACATTCTTCCAATCACGATGCACAACTCACATTTGGTGGTTCTCTATGCATTGGTATGAGCAATGCATGGTCGTTTAGAAGCGAGTATTTTTAATAAGCCAACAATCGGCGGAGCTCGGCTCAGTAAGCGCCAACTGAAGGAGCGAAGCGAGTGAAGTTGGTACCGAAGAACGAGCGAAAGTGAACGAGCCAAGGTGAACGAGCGAAGCGAGTGAACTGGATACCGACTGGCAAGTACTTGTCAAGTACTTGCACTACCAGTGAAGTTGATAGTACCCTTCACTATCCAATTTCGGTAGGATAATATAGATTGGCGTTCCAGCAGTTTTCCGGTGACGATGAAGCCGACATAAGGGAATGTGGAATGAGAAGACAATTGGGCAGACATTAGACAATTAATTGAGCAGACAATTGAGCAGACAATTGAGCGAAGCGAAATTGTCTGTGAACTTCGCCAGTAGTAATAGCAGTAGTAGTAGTGGTAGTAGTAGTAGTAGTAATAGTACTAGTAATAGCACTAGTAGTAGAAGTAGCAGTAGTAGTGCTGGTCTCTCTAGTAGTACTAGCAGTACTAGCAGTACTAGCAGTACTAGCAGTACTAGCAGTACTAGCAGTACTAGCAGTACTATCACTAATAGTGATCAAGTAGTAGAACTATCACTATTGATAAACAAGCAGTACCAGAGAAACCACTTCAACCAGAACAACCAACCATAATAGTCTTAGTCAATGTAAGAACTCTTAACAGCGACTTGCCTCGTGTTTACTTCAATCCCGCTCTGATTGTTGTGTAAATTTTTTGCAACAAAAAACCGCCACTATCTCCGGTTTTGCAACAGTGAGGTCATTAAAAAAGCAGAGGGTAGTACTCGTACGGTAGTACTCGTAGAGTACTACTCTACAGTACTACTCTACAGTACTACACTAATAGTTGTGGTAGTAGTAGTAGTAGTAGTAGTAGTAGTAGTAGTAGTAGTAGTAGTAGTCCTAGTAGTACTAGTAGTAGTAGTACTAGTAGTAGTAGTAGTAGTAGTAGTACTAGTAGTAGTAGTAGTAGTAGTAGTAGTAGTAGTAGTAGTACTAGTAGTAGTACTAGTAGTGTAGCAGTAGTGGTAGTACTACCATCACTACTTCTACTACTACTATCACTCTACCACTACTACTGCTACTACTAAACCTATTATTAATACTACCAATATCACTATTACAAACTTCCCCTATTGTAAGAAACCGTAATGCTGATGTCAGTCATTTTTGTGGAGTAATACTATTGTGATTTGCTCATTGTGGTGTGTTAGTTCTAGTCTAGTCTTGTGCCCTATTGTTCTTGTGCAAGTCTTACTACTATTTACTTTACTCTACTTACTTAGACTTACTAACTCTACTTGATTCTACTACTACTACTCTACTACTCTACTACTAAATACTCTACTACTAAATACTCTACTACTAAATACTCTACTAAATACTCTACTACACCTACTCTACTCCACCTACTCTACTCATTACTCAGTCCACCGCTGTCGTCAGTATCAGCCAAAAATGTGCCATTCCGGGTTTTGTGCCAACAAGTACAAAGAGAGCGGGCAGTGTTGAGTCCAGTGCTTCAGTATCGGAGTAGGAGTAGCGACCAATGAGCGAACAAACGAAGCGAATTGTGAGTGTCTCAAGTAGTCCAGTAAAGATCTGAAAAGTTCAAAGGTAGATCGTAGAGGAGTAGGAGTAGAGCAGAAAAGTAGAGTGAAAAGTATAGTAGAAGAGTAGGTGGAGGGTTCGTAGAGTAGAAAAATAGAGTAGAAAATTAGGGAAGAAAAGTATAGTACAAGAGTAAAATATACTACACCCACAATTACTCGATCTGGAATGACTCCTCATTCTATTGGTACCATTTATTTTCTTACTCCTTACTGGTTTGTAGACGTTGACGTTGAGGCAGACTCACGCCCCTGTAGTTTATTTTTGAGAGCTGAGATCGATGAGATGCGGTTCTTGTTTCATTCTTGGGTGAAACAGAGGCAACAATTGAGTAACAATTGAGCGAAGTGAAATTGTTGCACTCAATTGTTGCAACTCAATTGTTACTCAATTGTTGCAACTCTCAATTGTTGCACCCTTTGTTGCACCCTTTGTGCAACCCAACTGTTGCCACTGTTCTGAAAGTAAATTACCTTTGAGTCTTTACCTTTACCTTTGACATCTTCCTTTACCTTTGATATCTTCCTTTACCTTTGATATCTTTACCTTTGAGTATGATTCCCTTGTACCTCTTAATCTTTGCAATCTATTGGACGACTACTCGAAATAAGTGCTTGTACTGATCAAAGTTAAGTTTAAACATTGACATAGCAGATCTGCTTCGATCGCTCGATTTGTTCATTCAGTCGCTCAATCCAGACTCATCCTCTCGTTTTTGTGATGAATGACTCAAGATTAGATGAAAGAGCGATAAACTTGATACATTCTAATCTCACAATCTCGCTTCGCTCGATTGTCAGATCAGTCTTGTTATCGTTGCATTGTTCAATTATTCTAATTAGCTTGACTAAGGAAATGTCCAGCAAATTCGCTTCCTCACAGATTGAGCGAAGCGAGATCTGCTCGATTAATCTATTTAAATCCTATCCTTCCTCACAGATCTCGCTTCGCTCAATCTGTTCGCTCAATCTGTTATTCTCTATCTTACGTTTATTCGTAAACCATAACTATATTTATGTGGACCCAGCATTATCCATTTGTTTGGCTGCCATTTTGCTGCCATTTTGCCATTTTGCCATTTTGCCATTTTCCAGTTGTTGCAAAAATACTTTACTCAATACCGCCACCATCCAATCCAGTCAATCGCAGTGCAATGCAATCAACAACATCCATCGCAACTGCAACCGCAACCGCCATCACAACAGCCATCCTGTCGCTAATTCGTGCTGGTTGATTGCCAGTGCATGTCATTCGATGTTTGATGGTACTGAGTGGATTGTGAGAAGATAGCAATAAGCGAGGCGTTGAGGATGGGTGAATCCAACTGAACTCGCACTACTTCAACTGAAAATAACCAGACGACTTTACTTCATCAACTGAAAACAAACACTGACTTCATCAACTGAAAACAAACACTGACTTCATCAACTGAAAACAAACACTGACTTCAAACAACAACAAGTTTAAACAGCTTCAAAAAACAACCAACAAACAACCACAACCTCGCTTCGCGAGTTTGCGGTTGTTCACTTGTTAAACACGCAAACACGCTTCGCGAGTTTGCTGTTTGGTTACTCCTTCCCCTCCTCCTTCCTCGGCTGCCTATACTGATCATACTGATACGGATAAACTACCGGCACATTGTACCCATTCGGTACTGGCACTGGATAATTCCCAAACTGTGGACGCGGTAACGGGACCTGTTGTCCAGGAACCGGTACTCCCGGTACCACTCCGGCTCCTTGGAACCGTGGATGGTACTCGTACCAATAGTTACCCAGTGTATGGTCATAGTATGGAGACGAATAATCAAAGTGGTCTTCGTTTGAGAATTGCGTGTGCTGGAAGTCGCCTTTGCTCTTGCGGTGGCCGTGTTTCTTGGTGACAATGTGTGTGTTCAAGTGGTTCAACAGTCCATAGCTTTTCAGGCATCCGGGGAACAGGCAATTGTACTTGCGTACAATTTGGTTATAGCGCCGGCGGAACCGTCTCCCGCGTTTGTTTTCATGGAGTGGGTCCATGTCCTGGGCAGCGTGGGGCTGGTGGACAGGCATGTATGGGTGGTAGTATGAGGCACCGGCTGGGGGTTGGTAGATGGGGAAGGAGTATGGGTACCCACTAGCACCAGCAGCGTTAGCGCTGGTGCTGGCACCACTACTACTACCACTACCACTAGTACCAGCGGTAACGCTGGTACTGGATCCAAGTCCAGGTGCAGGTCCATTGGGTCCAGGTCCACTGGGTCCACCAAGACCAGATCCACTGGGTCCACTGGGTCCAGGTCCACTAAGACCAGGTCCAGGTCCATTGATATTCATAGCACCACCTGGACCTGAACCACCAATTGGATAACTATTTGAACTGGTGGTACTTATGGCACTGGTGGGAGCACTGGGAGGACTGGCGCTGGTGGGGGCACTGCCATTAGCACTGTTAGGTACACTGAGTGGAGCGGGTGCTCCAGGAGCACCTGGAGCTGGAGCTGAAGCTGGGGCAGCTGATATACTGCCAACATAAGTACCAGCGGTACCAGCGGTACCAGCGCTAACGCTGCTGGTACCTATGCTGGTACCTATGCTGGTACCTATCGTGCTTATGCTAGCCGAACTACTCGCACTACTCGTACTTCCATCCACCCCACCCATCCTCAACTCTCCTGGCTGTGGCAATCCCATACTGGACCTTGCCAATATCGAATCGCCCAAGGATCCTCTGTGCACACCAGGCGCACCTAATTTTTCCGGAGCCCTTAGGATCGATAACATGCTTTCTGATCTTGATGGTTTAGGGTTGGGTCTCGATGAAATATTTGGAAGGGGCCACATTCCGTGTTTGGAAGACGGGGATGGGAATCCCGAGGTTGAGTTGTGTGACGATGGAGATACCAGCGGGCCCAGGGGGGCTCCCAATGGGCCCAGTAGGGATCCACGATGCGAAGATGGCTGTGGCTCGTGTTTGTTTAAATTGAGTCTTTGCAAGGGCGTTATAGCGACCGACCGGGGCAGAATTGAAAAGTTGGTTTGATGCTGATAGGCACTCGTGCCATTGGTGCCATTGGTGGCACTGGCACCAATGGTGTCAGTGTCATTGGTGCTGTTCGGAGTGGTACTGGGGCTGCTAGAGCTGTCACCACCACTGGTGCCATTGGCACCGGTGGTGGTGCTACCATTGGTGGTGCTGCCAATTGTACTATGTGTACCATTGGAGGCATTTGCACCACTTGCACCATTGTTGATACTGTGTGTACTTGCACCTGTACCGCTAAAGGCCCCCCCACTTTCCTGTAACGAAGGTAGCGAAGTTGTACTATTGAAAGTGCTTGGCAAACCCTTGCCCAAGGACGGGAGCGATACCGAATGATCTCGATTCCCCACTGGGGAAATGAGCATACCAATCAGGACCTTTTTCAGGTCGTTTGGGGACTCCACTAGACTTGCGATTCCAGGGAGTCGGTCTGCCGCCAGAATCTTTTCTGTGGGCATGGCTTTGTATGCGAGAATCACTGTGAGCGAGAGTACTAGTAGTACGAAGTACTGCTAGTACGAAGTGGACTGTAGATAGTAGGTAGTACTATCACTATTACTGTAAATACTAGTAGAATATACTAGATAGACAGATACTGATAGTAGGATACTAGATAGTAGGATACTAGTAGGATACTAGTGATAGTAGGATACTAGATAGTAGGATACTAATTACAGTGGGAACTAGTTAGGACACTAGAGTACTGCAGCTTTGGTAGTACTTGCAGTTTGGTGTACTATACTTGTACTTCTTTATGTAGGCTTGACTGGTACCTGTACTGTAATCTCTGTGTTGTTTCTGCCAGACTGTACTGATTGATGGTCGAATCTGACTTCTGACTTGGTAATATAACTGAATCTTTTCTGTCCTTTCTGTTCAGTCTCCTTTCTGTCTCCTTCTTGTAGTGTATCTGGACTCCTTCTGTACTAGTGTAGATAATGCTGTTGATTTGATCTAATAGATCGAGATTGATGGGGAGTGATTTGGCGTAAGATGGTTGGGAGAAAAGTGCACCACCTTGGCGGGTGTTGGAATAGATAAATAGTTGGAGTTGTGGAATTTACCTCCAATTTAGCTACTGGAGCCATTCTAAATCCACTAAAAACGAACTACAAAATTGGAGTTACACAATCCCGAGTAGCCGCAGAGTTTCATAAAAAATATATCTGTGTAAAAAATAAAGAAAAGAAAGAAGAAAAAAAAAAAGAAGAAGGAAAATAATTTTCCTTTCGCTTTTTTTTTTTGTTCTTTGAGCCGCGAATTTTTATGCACGCGGCAAAACGCATGCGTTATTACGGGTTGCTAACTGGAGAGTTCTTAACGTGGACAAAGTACGTTAACTCCAACGAATACTCCAACGAATACTCCAACGCTCCAACGAATACTTCAACGTTCCAACGAATACTCTAACGAATACTCCGTCAAGTCAAGACGAGATCAGATCGAAAGACAACAGATCCCCGATCCTTCCCCATATTTTACTCATTCTTTATTTTCTACCTCTCCTCCAAATGTTTCCTCCTCCAATCGTCCTCCTCCAATCGTCCTTCAATCCTCCAGTCATCCTTCATTCTCCACTTATAATCTACCACCTCCACCATAATCCTCCATCCTCACTCCACTTCATCCCACTCCCTCTACTCACTATCCTCCACTCACTCCTCCACCCACCTCCACTCATTTCTTTTAGATCATTTAGAACTCTTTTAGGAAATGATAGCAAGGCCCGGACCCAAAGAGGAGCAGGACTCCGAGCACGTCACACCTCATTCAGCAGTCACACTGTTCCATTTTGCCCGAGATTTTCAGTCCGTTCCATTTCGTTCCATTGGGTGAATATTTTCAACCCTCATTTTTTCACTGGGCAGCAACATAAGCACATAAGCAACATGAGCAACATGAGCAACATGAGCGAAGCGAATGTTGCAGTCCAAATGATCAATCAGTATGCAAATCATCATTCTTATCAACTTCAATATCAACAACATCAACTTTTGTATCATTTTTGTATCAACTATCAACTTCGTAACTTCAATAAACTTGAACTTCATTTCTTATCACTCGTGTCAGGCCACCCTCGGGCTCACGCAAGTATTTCCTGAGCATGTGGCTCAATTGAGATTGTGGGGTGTGCCGTGACCCGTCAAAATAGAACAAGCTTGGAATGCTGAAATGACGCAAACGGAGAATTTAAGAGGGCCAACGGCTAGAATGCAACCGGTCCTGTGATAGTAGTGAACTGCACCTGATAACTTGTTGACTTTTACTCAACTACGACCTGTACACTGATGACATAAGACAAGTACCCCTCTTCATCCTCTTCAGTTCATCCGCTTCACTTCTCCTCTTAATCGTATTACATAATACTCTGTAACATACTCTGGTATTACAGTAGTCTAGTGGGGTGAGAATGAGAAGGATTAGTAATGATGGCTTAGGTAGTAGTGGTAGGTACTACCACTACTGCTACTATTACTACTATTACTACTACTTCTATCACTATTCAATACCATTACTATTACTACTACTACTACTGCTACTACTTCTACTACTACTACCTCTACTACTACCACCACTAATACCTCTTCTACTACTTCCACTACTACTACTACTACCTCTACCATAACTACACCACCACCTCTACTAACTACTACAGTGAAATACTCTACACCTGCACATAAACGCTTACATCATCAAGCATATGGTTGCGAAAAACACACTTGACCATCTGCCATACTTCATCTCATCCCCTTCTCCTCCTCTACATCCCCTCTCCTCCCCCTTCTCGTATTGAAACGCGCTACTCCAAGCGAATCGACTATCTAATTTTGCAGCTATACATCTGTTCCATCTCACCCTAAACGTCATCACCGTGCCCACTCTTAATATTAGTGTGTGTGCATAAGCCCGTTTGCGTCGTCATATGGAAGATAGAAGTGAGTATCAACTAGCGAGATCAACAGAGCGGACAATACAGACAATGTTTCATGTACAGACAATGTAAACATTGTCCATGTCTACTACTACTACTCCACCTTTCTACTCTACTTTTCTACTCTACTTTACTACTACTAATAATTATACTTATACTTGTACTTTACTACTACTACTACTACTACTACTACTCTCCTACTACTTTTCTACCATGTATTCATCTCTACCTCTGCTTCCTCCTCCTGTCATCGCTTAGTCTTTCAGGGTGCAAATTCAAGGCTTTTTTGCTACAATAAGAGAGAAATAGAACATGTGACAAGTCCATGAACGAGCGAAGCCAGAGTCAAGCGAGATTCCTTTTCATTTCTTCCCATTCTTCTTCATTTTACTCTTTTCGTCCCATTCCCTCATTCCACTATTCATTCTCATTCCTTTTGATTCCCTCACTCATTCCACTCTTTTTCACTCTCATTCATTCTCATTCAGTCATTCCTTCTTTGACTCTTGTCTGACTCCTTCACTCCTGTCACTAGGTAGGGGTATTCCGAGCAGGGAAATGCCGTTAATCGCGCTCGGACGTAATACTGAAATGAGAAGTGCCGTATCGTGATAAGAATTGGTGCGGATAAGAAGAATATGATTTGGGACATGATGCACATGATCTAAGATGAACGTATCT
This sequence comes from Kodamaea kakaduensis, assembly GCA_030558435.1. Taxonomy (NCBI): domain Eukaryota; kingdom Fungi; phylum Ascomycota; class Pichiomycetes; order Serinales; family Debaryomycetaceae; genus Kodamaea; species Kodamaea kakaduensis. The sequence continues at coordinate 290,417 of JAJMSN010000006.1, forward strand.
GCAGATGGGATAGACAATAGGATAGTAAATAGAGGATAGTAAATGGAGGATAGTGCGAAGCGCTATCCTTTATTTACTATCCTCTATTTATTCCACTATTGTCATTCACTATTTCTTAGTATAGTCTCACTTTCAAATAGTTATTGTCACTATCTAAAGTACTTTTACTAGTTCTACTTCTACTTGTACTACTACTACTTCTACTACTACTCTTCTACTTCTACTCTTCTACTACTAATGCTTCTTCTCTTCTACTACTTCTAATTGTCCCTCCCACTATCCACAAATGCTTCTCTTTGTACTTTTTATCAATGATGGGATGGATAATAAAGATGATGGGATAGAATTGACGAGATAAGGCATTCTGAAATGTAACCAGATAGTAATCATTGCAAGTACAACAACTTTCACTATTGCAAGTACAACAACGTTCACTATTGAAAGTACAACACGTTCACTATTGAGTCTACCTACACGTTCTACAATTGCAGGTAAGTAAAAGTACTACATGTCTATCTATAACTCATTTACATCTATCTACATCTTATCTTCTTATCTACTACTTATTTACACCACTACTATCTCTACTTCCTCTATCTAATGAACACTCGCTCGCTCAGTGTTCAGCAGTCAGTATTCAGTCAGTATACAATGTTTCGTTTTCTGTCAACCCTGCATAGCCCGTGCATCTAACCATTCTCAACAATCTCCATTTACCACCTCAAATTACCACCAAATTACCACCAAATTACCACCACTCCTCCACTCCTCCACTCTACCTACTACTCCACTACCTCCTCACCTGATTACGGATATCCAGCGGAAAAGCATACAAACACAATGGTCCTCCAAGCCAACACTTTCAACAATCCATTGTTGCGTTGCACTTATGGGGTGTGCTGAACAAGGCAATTTCACGACCGCACGTGTCGGGGGCACGTAAATGAAGAAATTAGGAGTAGTCAGCCTTTCTATTGTCACTTGGCTAATGTAGACTAGAGTCAAGGTCAGTGAGCACAGCGAACGACCTGATGTGGTCATATATGTTCTGTGGTCATAGTCCATTTCTTTTATTACAACTGACCTCTCATTTTTCGACCTCACTGTTGACCACAGTTGACCTCACCTACTACACGTACAACTTCGCTCCGCTCAATTGTACGTAGAATTGTACGTGGAAAGTGTTCAGTTGGTATTTCTAATTTTGGTTTATTGTTTCTATTTCCACTTCTCCTTTTCACCTTCTCCTTTTCTTCCTTTCTTTTCATACTTGTTTCATTCTTTCCTTGTTTCATCCATTCCCTTTATATTTTCCTATTCATATTTTCTCACTATTTTCTCTACTTGATCTTCCTTATCTCTCTATATTTTTGGGTATTTTCACTGTCAGGCGTGCGGTATTTTATAGTAATTCAAAGTGATCCTCTGTTTCCTAATTACAAACAGAGGGAGGAGGTAGAGGGAGGAGGAGGTGAAGTGGAAGAGGGGAATTAGAAATAAAAAGTCAGGGAACGGATAAGAAATGACGGCGACTTGACAAGAAAAAGGTCTGAAAAAGGTCTGAAAAAGGTCTGAGGACATGCTTAGAGAATCATGTGGAACAATTGCATGTGGAAAACCTACTTGATTCGAAAAAGCCTTTTTTGAAAGCTAAATCTCATTGCATAACAATCGTAGATTGTTTACTGTCTTGCGTTAAATCTCTCGTGTAAAATACGCTAAAAAGGAACAATCGAGATTGGGAGATTGGGTAGTTTAGAGAGGAGATGTTTAGAGAGATGTTTAGAGAGGAGATGTTTAAAGAGATGTTTAGAGAGGAGATGTTTAGAGAGGAGATGTTTAGAGAGGAGATGTTCAGAGAGGAGATGTAGTTTAGTATTTACCAATTGACTCTTTCGAAGAATGGAAGAGGGAGTAATAAGAGTAGAGGAAAGAAAAAGTATGAAAAGAATGGAGGAGAAAAGAATGGAGGAGAAAAGAATGGAGGAGAAAAGAATGGAGGAGAAAAGGGTGAAGAAAAAGAAGGATGAGGAAAAGAAAGAGGGAACAACGAACAACATTCGCTTCGCTCATGTTATTCGTTATTCTTTCTTGAGATCTAAAACAAGGACGGGGCGGAATCAAGGTGAAATTTTCACCTTTGTAAATATTATTGCACCCTGTATTTTGTCGCGGAGGTCGGCTAAAGGAGCAGCCGCATCACGAAATCCAACAATCTCAAACGAGCAAAGATCATCTCCAACACGAGCAAGTGTTGAGATGCTCGCTATATAGTATTTCTTCACAGTTCTCGTTTGACACATAAGCGAGAACATGACTCTTACTCGAACACTTATGAAACTCTACAGTACTCATTCGAACACTTATCAAACTCTACAGTACTCATTCAACACTTATGAAACTCTACAGTTGGTCATTCGACACACAAACAACGAGGGTAGCGAGTTGTTTACCCCAACACTCGCATTTCGCTCAATTGCTCCAGTAACACTCAAGATCCCCCACAATTTCGCTCGCTCAATTGTGTGTTCGTCTCTATCTCACCCTCACACTGTCTGCTGCTGTCATCTGATGTCGTAACTTGCCTGTTAGAGCTGTGGTACGGAATCACAAATCTGCAGAGTTTAGAAGCGCATGTTTGGGGTTGTCAGGCACTGACTTCCATATCCGAAGACCGCGAAAGAAACATAGATGAGCGAAGCGAATCTATGTTCTCATCTATATGGTAAATGATTGAGGTTTTGAATTCATAAGACTTAAGTTGACTTAAGTCACTAAGTCACTAAAGTCATTAATCACTTGTCAAAAAATCACAAATTGTATGGATTCTTCAAAATTTCTGACAATTTTAATAATTTTTGATTTTTCGGAGATCCTTTTCTACTTTTTTGCAGCTAAATTAGATGGAGAAAAAAGGACGCGGAGTGTGTGATTTGAAAATATACTGAATGACCTGAATGTAGGGGATGCACGCAGATTTGATGTTACATCAACAGCTCACAATTGAGCGTAGCGAAATTGTGAGAGAAAGTATTGAGTGAAGTAGAGCAAAGACAAGAGGAAGGTAAGAGTAAAGAAGAGGTTTTGAAGTTTTGAGTGTTTAAGTTTTGAAGTTTTAGTTTGAGTGTTCTTTTGAGTGTTCGAACTTTCGAGTGTCAAAGTTTTCAGTTCTTAGCCAAACGTGACTTGTGATTCTGCTGGATGACACCATTCGCTTCGGGGCTGTTTGTTGCAATGCAATGTCGATTGTGAAATCCATGGAATGTTCATCGCGTTACTGTTGTGCATGGGAGACACGCAGAAAATAGTGAGAATGTGATATTAGGAAGAATGAACAATCGGGGAACATTTCGAACAATTGTGCGAGCAGTGTGCGAACAATTGAGCGTAGCGAAGTTGTGAGGAAGTGTGAGAACCTAACAGCCGACAGGGCTTAGCAACTGCTGTGTGAATAAGTCAAGAAAAATTGACAGAACATTTGAGTGTAGCGAAATTGTTAGTGCCTATAAGCAGTACAATTGAGCGTAGCTGAATAGCTGAGTTCACAGTGAACCAATTGAGCGTGAAGTTGTTAATAGTTAGTTGTAACAGTTGAGTGTCGTAAATTTCATTACGCTCAATAAGAACAGTGGTGCAACAGTTGAGTTGCAACAGTGAACCAACAGCAGCAACAATTTCGCTACGCTCAATTGTACGCTCAATTGTACGCTCAATTGTACACTAAACCGTTTGACGTGGGAACATGCAAGGAGCCGCCTCAATATATTAGTGTTGAAATTGCAACGGGTGATGGGCTGATCAAATGCAGCGAAATGGGTGAAACAGATCGATGTTACTTGAAACAAGGTTGAAACGCTCCAATCTACTCAATCGAGATCTACTCAATCGAGCAATCGAGCGAAGCTCGATTTGAGCAGATTGGAGTGAGAGGAGTAGATTGGAGTGGAGTAGTTTGGAGAGGACTAATTTGGAGTGGAGTAAGATATAAGATCGGAACCATTTTCTGCTCACCATCCACATTCAACTAATTCTACTCATACTCTAACCATGCTCCCACTCTACCCTCTTTACAATCCACTCTACACACTCTCTTTACTCTACCCTCTCCCTTCAAGTTCTAGACCCGGATCAACTCACCCGAAATAATATCAGGATTAATGCAGAGGAATATTAAATAGTACGCAGAATAATACTTAAACCCCATAGAGAACTAGAGGCAGTGCTAGTAAGGTATTACTTCAGTCCTACTAGTATCAGTTCTAGGAGTAGTATTTCTACCACAAGTACTTCTAGTACCACCACTAAGACCAGTAGTCCCAGTATCCACTCTACTTCGACCAGTACTTCGCACCCTAGTACCACTAGTACTTCGTACTAGTGGTACTTTGTACTAGTGGTACTTTGTACTAGTGGTACGGGTACTCGCACTAGGAACTCACTAACTTTTAACTACATTAGCTCTATTTAAACTCGCAGTGAATTTCACCAGTGCAGCTCGATAGCCTCATAACCTCTATTTCAAAATAGACTACTGAATAAGCTTGGTGTCAACTTAGAGTTTGATTCGTGCATGCATCCTTCTGAAATACACGTGACAGCTGAAGAAGCATAATATGAAGGATTAATAAAGAATTAAATAATGAGTAGGAAGGACTAAATAATGAGTAGTAATAGTAGTTAAATAATGAGTTTGGGGAAGACTTTGTAACATCGAACATCGAATGTAGTATAACGTAACATCAAAGTAACATCTCACTTCGTTCGATGTTACTTGATGTTACTTCGATTTTAGAACGCCTCATGTCGGCGCAAAACCTTCCTCTTTCAGTCAGCTGACGAATTAGCGCGCGTGTGCGTTTGGAGGCCCACGGGGAGCTTTGAGTAAACTTTCGGCTTTTTTCTAAATACCTAATCTTGAATTTAGTCTTTAAGGTTGCTTAGGAATAAAAGAAAGAGATTACCGGAGTGCAGGGAAGGAGAGTGGCAAAGGAAGGGAGAACTGTGAGTTGACAGAAGACGTTGTATTTGGAGCCCGTGAGGTGACGTCAAGGGTGCATCTGGAAGGAGGAAGTAAAAGAACAAAAGAACAAAAGAACAAAAGAACAAAACAACAAAACAACTCGCTTTGCTCGTTGTTTTGTTGTTTTGCTTGTTTCCTTGTTTTGGTGGCTTTGCTTATTCTTTTTTTGTCTTCCTTGTTTCCTTGTTTCCTTGTTGTTTTCCCTATTTTGCTTGTTGTTTGCTATTCCTGTTTTAATGCCAATCGCTAATGCTAATCGCTATTTTGCGTCTGTGAAAATCGGTACCAACTAGGTAAAGAAAGCTGGATATAAAAGAAAAAGTTTTCTTAGATAGAACATACATTATCTGATTTTATCTTGAATACATCATCTTGAGTTTAAGACAATATCTTAGTTGAAAATACGAACAACTCGAAGTGAGTTGTTCGGGTTCTCGTTCCACCCGCCAATTCTACCTTTTTACTATTTCATTCTTTTTGTATCTCCTTCCATTCTCGTCCTCTTTTCCGATTCTGCCCAATTCATTTTCACGGAATATGCATGGTTGTCCAGGGGATCTAAGTCGGTTTTATTCTTTTTTCTTCATGTGCTCTTTACCATTCTTCATATTCTTCTCCTTCATATACATTATCTTCACTATTCACTTCTTTCACTATTCTTTCACTACTCTTACTACTCTTTCACCACTATTTCACTACCTCAAGTTTTTCATCGAATGTTTTCGGAACGGAAACGGAACCGGAGACGTCCCGATCCGGTTCAGTTTTAAACAACGTACCTTTTGTGGAAGAATAGTAGTGTCAAGAATAGTAGTTGTGATTGTGTGATTGTAGCTTGAGTGGTTGTGATTGTGGTTGTAATTGTGTATTCTGTGTGATTGTGATTGTATGGTTGTAGTGATGATTGGTAGTGATTGTGTGCTAGTAATCCTGTGCTTGCAGTGGCAGTGCTTGATTGCGGCAGACTGTGAATATCTCTTAATCTTTCTTTCTAGAAAACTTCCCGATTCTACAAAGGGTGCGGATTCTTTAAACTTTGCTACTGAAATTGCAATGTGGTACAGATGCAATAACAAATGAGCTCATTGGTGACTACTCAATTGTAGTTTACTCAATTGTAGTTTACTGGTTTTCGTCTTTACATTCATTCATTCTATGAGAACGCTTCGTTCATTCTATGAAAACTCTTCGTTCATAGATCAAGCCGAACAACTCGCTTCGCTCGCTGTTTATAATCCGTCGCATTGACTTATTGACTTTAGGATTTCTTCTGTGCAGATTAAACTCCCGCTATTCTGCGCTGGTTATGACCTCATTGGTGTTCCAGAAATGCCCACATTGCTTCCTGAAAAGTTGTTGAATTGGCTTTGGGGGGCATATTTCCGTGTGGTACCACTTTGAAGCCCGCACAACGAGCGAAGCGAGTTGTGCGAGTGCCAGTGATTTTTTTAAAACGAGCTTCACTCGTTTTGATTGTGTGAGCAAGTGATTTTTCAAACTCGTTTTGCTCGTTTGACTGTGCGATTTAAAAGATATTCCAAAGTGTGCGGGTCAAGCGATTTTTCAAACGAGTGAATCAAGGTGCGAGTCAATTTCGAACGAGCAAAGTGAGTTGTGAGAGTGAAGATTTTTCAAAACGAGTACATCAAGTTTTGCTTGTGCCAGTCAACTTTTCAAATTTGCTTTGCTAGTTTGACTGTGCAAGTCAAAAGCTTCGAAGTGCTTGGATAAGAAGATTGTTGGCATCTATTGACTAGAGAATATGGACAAGAGATATTGACAAGAGAATAAAGGTGATACGCTTAGACACGGAAGGTGGGGAAAAAGGCGTCAAATTTACGCAGACTAGTGAGGGCTGTAGTGTCCGAAAAAGTAGAATAAGAAACAGTTCAAATAAAGACTCATGATGATACATCGAGGGGGTGGGTGAGGTAGTGATTGATATGGTGACATATATGTGAAGACATCTATGATACATCTAGTGAATTTTTGAGAAAGAAAGTACTGTTGCAAGTACTCCAATGAAGAACGCTAATTTTCAGTGCTTACAAAGCTGTTCAACTAGTGGCATTACAAGAACAGCTTTCCATACTTTGCTCGTTTTCATCACTCAAATCCTTCTCAAAAATTGGTTCAATCGCTTGGTTCCACGGCATGGTTGCAACTTTTTGGTAGCAAGAAAACAGTACTTCAACAATTTGCCCAATTGGTAGTATTCGAGAATCGGTCACTACTAGACTTCTTATGGCGTTTCACAAAAGTTAGAACTTCTTTTGGCGTACTTCCACAAAAGTAAGCGTAGTTCTAGTAGCGTACTTTCACAAAAATTAGCGGACTTTATTTGGCATACTTTTCACAAAAATTAACGACCTTCCACAAAATTAGCGACTTCTTTCGGTGTACTCCTCAAATCAGCGGACTTCTATTAGCGTCCTTCTCACTAAAAATAGTAATTACCATTTTGTCTCTAACCAGGGGGGTATACTCTCACTTGTTCACCTCCTTGATAATCGTTCTTATCAACAGCTAGTGTCACATTCTCCTGTCGTGCCAGCTACAATTCGAGCGTATTTTATAACTCATTCGAACAACTTCGCACACAATTGCTGTTTTCCTATGACTGCATACACTTCCTCCGTCATTAGATAATGCCCAGGTACTACAGATTGGTTTGACAAGAATCGACTATGAGGGAACATTAAAAACTATATAGACCTTATCTCACCTCTGTACAATCTTGGGCTCACCAGCTGTTGTAACTTCCAAACTGTGTATGACTCTTAATCTGAGATATTTTGGACTCAATCTATTAGGGACTAGTCTGTAAACTTCAAATGCCTTCGCAGCTGTTTTCAAGGAACTACAAAGGAGATGAGGTGGGAAGTGGGTGCAAATTGTTAGAGTAGATATTGAACCACTTGTAGACATAGTAATTGGAAATTTCTTCAGGTATGCTCGTACAAAGACGTCTTGCAAGCAGATCAAGAGTCGACGGTCACTCGCTTCGCGAGTGGATGCTCAGAATCGATGCTACATTTTATATCACATCTTCCAACTCTCAATCCTGTTTCCCGCTCTCCCACTCCTCTACGAATGAGCGAATGGAGTGAGTGAGGATGGTGGGAGGTCTATGGGAACATTAGGCTACTAGATAACGAAGTACTCACGTTCGCTCGCTCACATTAGGAAAGTAATGGGGTGGGTGGGAGTAAAATATCAAGATAGAAGGAAAGAATGTCTCAGATGTCACAGATTACGATTGCATTTACAAACTGGGAACTCGTCCCCATTTGCCTTGCTTATGCAATAATCACATAAGCAAAATACTCTCAATCACCCCAGTTCTATTCATTAATTTTTACATTCTATTTAGCGAACCATGGAATGGTGTAGCGTTGTACGGACGGCGTAGCATTGTACGGCTTGTGGAAAATGAGTAAAGCAGCAATTGGAAATTGCTTCAACTGTTCAACGTTGAACAAATGAGGGTGCGAAATTCTCAACTGTTCTTAACAATTGAGCGCGTATGTCTCAACTGTTCAATTCGCCACGCTAAATTGTCTCAACTTTTCAATTTGCTATGATCAATTGTTCATGAAGCTGTTGCCATATTCATGAACGATATTGATATTGGCCAGTAGAGTAGCACTTTCTTCTTTTAAACATAGTGCTCCGTCATCTATGCTCGCTCAAGCTTGGATGAGAAAAGCTTGCGAATGTTGAAGATCGCTTCGATTTTCCGAGAAGCGAGATCGTGATTTGTGAAGTATCAGTTTCGCAAAATCGCAAAAACAATCGATCACTTGGAGGCCAAAATTACTTCGCAATTTCGCTATTCCCGGTGAGAATTCTCACCCATGAACAATTGTAATTCACTAGTCGTATTTTGCTTATGGATGTATAGTAGAAATTGTTCCATTCAAGATTGTGAAGAAGTGTTCTTTATGGAAATTACTGAAACCAAAAGTGGTTGTGAAGTTCACTTCAATATGAAAAGCGAATCTGTGTCAAATATTGAAAACTCACCTCAAATATCGATAATCTGTAATTGTTCAATTCAAGTGGATTCAATTCACTTTTCAAGAATGATCGAAGGAAAATTGTTGGTTGAGTTCAAAAATTGAAAATTCACTTCGAATATCAAGAATTGCAAGCGAAATGGTAATATTCACTTCAAAGGTTGAATTCTTTTCAAATATTGAATATTGCGATACTAAGAATAATTTTGCGAAGTAGTCACTTCAAGTAAGAAAAATCTCGCTTCGCGAAATTGTTACCATCTGTTGATATCACTCGAACATTCTCTATTTGAATTTCGCTTCGCAAATTGTAAAATCACTTCAATTATTAAGAACAATCTCGCAAAATTGTAAAACCTTCAATCATTAAAAACAATCTCGGTTCGCGAGATTGAAATCTTTTCGTTTTATTAAGAACAATCTCGGTTCGCGAAATTGTTAACATCCGCTGTTGAAAAGTTACAAACAATCTCGCTTCGCTCGATTGTTTATAACTTTTCAAACGCAAACGCCAAATAAAACGCCGTCGCCTCCTTTTCCGCCCCCTCCAACCCATACTTCCCATCACTCCTCTTCAACCCCTCAATCAAGTTCTTATTCAACCTCCCAAAAAACCGGGGAATCTCCTTATTGTACATATCAATAAAGTTCTCCTTGTACTTCAACACCATGCCGTACAGCTCACACTTCGCTCTCAATGTCTCAAACGGGACAACATACTCTGGAACCGCATCTATCGCATCCTTCAAACTGTACACATACTTGTTACCAAACGGCGGCCTGAACACCCCATCCTTAGGAGGCTCTTCATCAAACTCCACCAGGTACAATTCGTTGCCAAACCGCCATTTCCCCTCGGGAGTCTGCTCGATCTCCTTGTTCACAATCTTTTTCCGTATAAAGTCTGAGGACGGGATCGTCGCCACAAACCGCCCCCCCGGACGCAAACTCTTGGTCACGTTCGTCAAGAACGTGTCCACCTTTTCCTCTGTCTCAAACGAGTAGTGGAGCGCAAATTGCACGGAAACACAGTCCACAGGAAACACATTTTCTATAATACCCGGAAAGTTGGGATCCAATATCGCAGGCACAGGGTCCGTAAAACAGTCTCCAGTCGCAAAACACGCATCAAAATGGTACTTGCGCGAATCTTTACGGGCCTGAGCACCCTTTGGAATAAACCGAGCCTTATTCTGATTATACCGAGAAAATCCCTCTTTGACCGAAGCATCACTAATATCAATGCCAATGTACTGACTCACTCCAAGAAACTCACACTTGTTGAGGTCTCCGCCTTTGCCACAGCAAAGGTCAAGAAGAACCACTTCGTTACTGTTATCACTCTTGCCAAAACCTCCAAGAATCATGTACTTGATGACATTGTTGAAATTACGTAATTTGTAAATTGGCGATGCAGTACGTGGGCCTTGAGTTTTCGACTGGAACGCTCGCTGGTTATAGTGAGAGCGCACAATGCTGTTGATATCGTTGGGATTACGTGTGTGGCCTTTGCTCTGGAAGGTCTGGTACTTGCGTGTTTTGGGAGCGAGGTTGAGGGTGTAGGGAGAATAGGAAAGGTCAGAGCGTTCTGACGAACGTTCGTCAGAACGTTCGGAACTTTGATCATCTCGGTCATCTCGATCATAGCGGTCGTAAGACCGGTCAGACCGATCCCTTTCCCTTTCTCTATCATACCGGTCTGAACGATCTGATCCCCTGTCATACCGGTCAAACGACCGGTCTGAACGGTCCCTCTCCCTATCAAATTCCTCCTCCCTCGGCCTCTTTATACCCTTTGGCGCCGATATCGCATACTTTGCGTACTTGTTATCTGAAACTTGAACAGTTGCGCTATTTGGCGCGTAGCTTCTGGATCCGTACTTGTCGTACTTGTTCCCGCGCATCCAGGCGGGAGTTTCCTCGTCTTTGGACGAGTACACCGAGGAAAGCGCCTTGGGCTCGGTGGCATCACGGAGCGAAAAGGCAGTTGGTTCGCGTTTTCGTTCGGGAACAGGTTCTGCGTTGGGCTCGCTGGAGTCGGAATCGCGGGAGGGCTCGCGGTCGGGAACTTGCGAGATGCGGTCGGGGTGTACGCTCATAAAAGTGGAGAGAAAATGGAACTGAGTGCGAAATTGTACACAATTGGAAGTTGAGTGACTGCAAAATTGAGTGAGTGCGAATTTTAGTATGAGAAATGGAAGAATGTAGAAAAGTAAGAAGAAGTCATTTGAGTAGTGAAGTTTGAGACAAGTGGTGAGAAGTACCATTAGAAATGACAAGAAAGTTTAGGTTGAGTCAATCATTGATTAGCGATTTGATATTCATTTTTTGATACACATTATTGACTTTTTGATACATATATTGACTTTTTGAATTGACAGTGGACGTGATATTTGGGAATGGAAGTAGTTGAGTTGGAATTGTGAGATAAGATTAGAGTCATATGTTGGAGTTGCCAAGTCAAGAGTCATAAAAGATTAAGAGTCAATCAACATTAAGAGTCAGTAGATTTTTTTGAATAGATTAAGAGTCAGGAATCATCTTGGATTCTTTGGAGAGAAATTGAGCAACTATTGCATTTTTTGAACTTTAGAGAGGAATTAGGAAGCGAACTTAGCTTTGGAGGAGTTGAGGGTAAGAATTTTTGCTATTTGTCATCACTTCGCAATTGCTGTAACTTCGCAATTGTTATCACTACAATTGCTATCACTTCACATTTGTTATCACTTCCCATTTGCTTAACTCTATCCTTGACTGAGTTTGTGAACGTCCGATAAAATCTTCCTCCGAATAGCACCTTTATTACGAACACAAAATAATGTAACTATTAAAGAGCTGGTGAAATTTTAATCAGATTAAGAGTCAACTCAAACCAGATAAAGTCAGTCATATGCAGGATACAATGACCAAACAACCCTTGCAACCTTGTTTTATTTACAGCAAAATAGAGTAAGAAAACTCGCTTCGCTCATATGCTCTACTTGTCTAATCTAACATGTTCTTTTCAAGTTGCAAACTACCCGATTGACAACAATTGGTGAAAAATTGAGCAAAGTATCGAGTATAGGTAAGAGGACAATTTTACCGGACACAATCGTTTTCATGTTTGAGTGTTCTAATTGACAAAATGATACACTATGTGAAACCCATGCTACAATCACATAATCGCTGGTGTTCGATTATATGGCTATTTTCAGTCCCCAATTGTTGTCTCACTGCTACCCCAAAGATTCATACATCTTGGATCCTTGATCCATGAGTTAGATTTGAGTATCCAAAGTGAGTGAGTATCCAAAGTGAGTGAGTATTCAAAGTGAGTCGAGAAGACGAGCAAACATCTTAAACTAGGCGCTTTAGACATTGTCACAATAGGCTGTTTAAAAGTGCTACTCACAAGATTATGAATAGATCATCTGACAATTATTCATTGAGTATAGAAATGAATAAGTGGGGCTTTTCTGTATACTTCTAGATAGGTGAACTGACTGTAGGTAGACAATCAATGAAAAAGCATCAATTGAGCTGAAAGAGTGGGCGAAGACTGGAAGATTGTTCTCGTATTGGACCTTTTGGTCAATCCTAAAGAAAATTGGGAAGGGAGGGTATTGACAAACTAAAAATTCCCACTTCTGCCTCTATCGAATTTCTGGCTGCTTTTTTCGCAATGGCTGCAAATTTGTAGAAAATTGAATCGGTTTTTCGCAGGCTACAAGTTCTTGCGAGGTCTTATAAAGGTTTGCAATCTTCGAGCAAACAATCGAGCGAAGAGAGATTGTTTGAGATTGTGGAGGTTTCTGGAAGTTATTGAAGTTTGAGGTTGTAGAAGTTTGAAGTTTGAAGATTGGTGGAGGTTGAAGATTGTTGGAGGTTGAAGATTGTTGAATCTTTAACCTTCTAACCCAATAGTTTATAAGACAAGGAAAGCGAAAAGACAAGTTCTATTCATGGCAGCAATTAGCGTTAGCAAAAATGGCTGAATTGACTTAGAAAACAACCAAATTAGAAAACAACCAAAATTTTACCACAATAATTCTACTCACAAGCTCAATTGTTGAAAATTAGTGAATGTTGAATTACAAAACAATCAATTAAGCTCCTTGTTGATTAAGGAAGCAGACAGTTTCGCTCAATGGTTGAAAAGTTTTTATTGTTTAATATTGAAAATACAAGATCTAATCTACTTACGCTTGATGAAAAATCTACAATCAACTAAACAATTAAGCTCCGCTTGATTGTGATTTTAGAAAACAATAAGCAACAATTAAGCGGAGCTTAATTGTTATCAATTGTCTTCAAGTTGTAAACAATTCGCTTCGCTCATTGTTTACAACTTTTCTCTAATTTTTTCAACCAACGGCCTCACAATCCCCTTCTTATTCGGCACATAATGCCCCCCATCATGCTCCACCACCTCCGCATCTCTATACATCTTCACCAAATCCATCAGTTTCTCCGGCGGCACCACCCCGTCCTCGGACCCATACAAAAAGAACATTTTCGTCGTCAAGTCCTCTGGAACCCTAAAGTATCTCTCAAACTCCGGATTCAAAACCAGTGGCCTTTTGTCCTCCTCTTCTCCACGCAATATAAACGCAAACCCACTCACAATCACCGCAGTTTTAAAGTACGGGTGCCCAGGCACCATTTCTTTAATGGTGTTGGTCACTATAGTTGCCATGGCAGCCCCTTGGGAAAAGCCAATTATCCCGTCGTAGGGGCCGTGGGTCTTGATATGGTCTGCCAACCACTTGATGGAGTCATCGAACGCAATGTACGCGGGTTTGGTGCGGTTATTGGTACCGATACCTTCGTAGCGGAACCAGCACCGATTACATCCATTGGCGCAAATCTCTGCCCATTTGGCGTCTTGCTCGGCCTCAGTGCCGGGGAGAGTGAATACAAGCTCTTCTTTGGACTGGATGACCATGGGGGGGTCAACGTAGTCGAGGGTGTAGTGTTTGGAGAGGAGTTTGCGGAGACCCAGTGATTTTTCAGCAAAGATGCGGCCGCTTTGGAGGTAGCCGGGAAGACAAAGGAGCTTCATTCGAACTAGGCGAGCGAAGCGAGTCTAGTGAGTATCAGTAAAATGACTTTTGAACTAGATGAACGAAGTGAATCTAGTGAGTATCTAGTGAATCAACTTTTTCGAACTAGATGAGCGAAGCAATCTAGTGAGATTTAGTAATTACCTGCTTTAAACTAGATGATATTAAATCTAGTGAGTGTCTAGATTGACTTTTTTCTCAATCGAACTAGATGAAAATGAATCTAGTGAGTGAGTTTAGTAAATTGACTTTTTGAACTAAATCGAACTAGATAAAAGTGAATCAAGTAAGTATTTAGTGAATCAACTTTTTTGAACTAGATAACAAGTAATCTAGAGTATCTGATTGACTTAATGAACTAGATGAACGTATCTAGTATCGAATCCTCTAAAAGTTTTGGCAGTTGCACCAATTAAACTGTATCCAGATAATCTGTCTCAAGTACTGAAAGTGGTGTGTATCCAGACAAGTTGTCTCAAGAAAGTAGTGTCCAATGAGTATACCCAGTATTTTCAGTTGTACCCAAAGTAGTAAGTGCACCCCAAGTAGTTTTCAGTTGCAGTTTGTGGTACCAGAAAGTAGTTCTCGTAGTCGCAGTCTCAGTACCGATGCGCAGTAGTCTGTAATTTGATCTAATCAGTAAATTTAAAAGATTTGATTTGTGGGGAGGGAAAAGATACCGAAATGGGAAAGTGTAGACGGAGGATAGACTGATGTAAATCAAGTGATTTAGAACACTAAATAGTCGAAAGAACACTAAATAGTAGAAATGATGAAATAGAACTAGGGAAGAATGAAACTAAATAGAAAATAGCAAGAAAATAGCATGACTAGTCGAAATGCTGCCATTTCACTTGATAGAAGTCACTATCTTCACATGATATTTTATCAGCTGCAACATTCCATTGTTAGAAAAGATTACAGTTCCATTTGAGTCAGCATGTTTCGCTATTACGATGTAGATATGTTAAAGAACTGATCATTCGAATATCCGGAATAACTAAGGAGTATCAGTGCACTACCATGATTACCCTGAGTATTTCAGTGTTCATAAAAACTGAGTATCTAGTCTTCATAAAAAACTTGTATTGGGTCTGTTCGGGAGCTGATCATGTGACATATGATCATGTGCTTAAATACATGTGACATACGATCAGGTGGTGTCAATCGTATGTGGCTTCGATTAAGATCTAATAATCTACATACTAATGTTAGGGTGTGCCAGATTAGAGGCAGAGTAAGAGATTAACACAAATTAAGATATAAAAGAATAGGTTAAAACAGATTCCACGAGACCCAAATAGACCAAATAGATCCATTGGACCCACATGGCTCAGTCATGGCCATCTAGTTCTTATGCGATATTTTAAGACTACTTCTAGAATCTAAGCCAACCTCATGTTCTGGCGTAAACTAGCATACATCCGTAATTGCTGATCACGCAATGAGGATATTTTTGCAAAATACGAATGGGGAAGGGGAAAAATTATTGGGGAAGATTAGTGATTGAGTGATTGAAGTGTGATTTTGCGGAGTTTCCCGAAGGTATTTGAACGAAGAGAGTTATTGATCAGTTGTGAGTAGGTGAAATTTGAATGAGTTGTGAATGAGTTGTGAATGGTGTGAGTAAGTGAATGAGTTGTATATGAGTTGTGAATGGGTGTGATTTGCGAATGGTTGTTAATGCAATTTGAGAGTGTAGTTAGTAAAGGAGAGCAAGTTGAAGTGATTGAGTGAAAGCAAGTGAACAAATTAAGAGTAATTAAGTAAAAGCAATTGAACAAGGGACCAAGTGACCAAGTGAACAAGTGAACAAGTGACCAAGTGAACAAGTGAACAAGTTCACTTGCTACTGTTACTTTCCATCAACCCTCGCTCCGCTCGTGTTGATGTTACCCCAAAACGGCAAACATTCCGCGCTAATCTCATTCCATTCTATTTTGTAATAATAGTACAATTAGAGCAGTTAGTCTCACTAGATGCTGGATTTCTAAACCTACTGTATTGTATCATTTCATAATTATAAATGGTGCATTCCGCTATTTTTTACTTTCTTTTTTCGTCTTCTCTTGCCAAAAGAATCTGTGCGGCGCTGTAGTTCGTATATCAAAGTAACATCGAATGAACATCGAATGAACATGGAATGAACTTCGAATGAACATCGTACAAGTGAGATGTTCGTTCCATGTTCGTTCGATGTACTTTTTATTCATCTTATTAGGGTCAGCTCAAAATCGAACAAGTAACATCGGACAGTAATATCGGACGAACATCTCACTTCGTTCGATGTTCTTAGTTCGATATTGAAAAAACTTCTCCTTCGATAATTCCGCTCTGCATGCATCGAAGGGTTCAATGGTATTTTTACGCAACCAATCGCCTCACGCAACTTTTCGCCCATGTGCCTGCCTCCATGTCACCGGTCGGCCGAGCCGTTAAAATAATGGTGACCAGTGAGGCGAACAGTCAAACAGGCAAACAATTGAGCGAAGCGAAATTGTTTGCAGTAGTGTTACATAAGTAAAATTGAGTAAACAATTGAAACAGTTGAGCAAACAATCGAGCAAACAATTTCGCTTCGCTCAATTGTTTGCGTGACAAAGGTACTAAATGAGCAAAAAATGAGCGAACTAATTTCACTAAATTGAAATTAACTCAAAATTAGACTTCACATGTTCGATTTTTTAGTGGTCAACTAGCGAGCAGATCTGGACGATAGTCTTCAGATCTTGTATCGATCAATGATGTTTTCAACATTTGATATTCAAGATTTCATGTTGCCTTCACCGATACAAATTAGACAGTGTTCACTCGCTTTTTCGATAATCAAAGTTCTACTGTGTAAAGTTTTTTGCCATACAACGTCTCGTAATTTCCAGAACACTCATGTTTCTCACAAATAGCATTGTTCTAGTTCTCAGTAATTCTTACCTGAAAATTAGCGTTCAGCCAATTTAAAAATCAACCAATAATCATTACCACTCATCCCTTGTTCGACTCCACCCCTGATTGATAGAACCTACTTCTTACCTCAAGGAGTTTAGACTTGTCTTGAATGTGTTCAAGATGTCACATTGCATTTCTCTCATCAATACCCATTCTTACAATTTACTCATACCAAAATTATGATTATGCTATTTGAGCTAGTGCGGCTTCGTTTTTCTTACACTATATTTGAGTAGTATTACAATTCGCTACGCTCATTGTATAGTACTCATTGTACAAAATAAAGAAGTTCACATGTAAAAAAACTTATAATGAGTTATAATGAGTTAATGAGTGTGAATATGAATAGAGTACAATTGAGTACAATTTTAACAAAGTAATCGAATAAGTACATTCATGCTTTGTAACTTGTATAACTTGAACTACACTCATACCCTCATTACCGCAACAAAAACGGTCGTGGTTGAGCTTTTGCACCCAAAAAAATTTACCGAGTCCACTCTAGCGAGGCTTCATTTCAGAAAAGTTGGAAAGAAGATACCGAGTGCCAAGGAATGAGGTTTAGCAATCGAAGTTGCCCATTTGTAAATCGAAAAGATAACTAACTTCACTTTGAGCGATCGACTGCGAGGATACTAAAGTACTTGAGATAATCAGCGATTTGGGGATTTTGGGGGTATGATCTGACTCTTAATCTGATTGAAGATGAGAAAATAAGACCAACGAGGCCCACGTTTGTCCAATTTTTTAACATTTGATCTTGAGGCATTCTTCAGAGAGCTTGGAGGTCACTCAGGCTCTTTGAAAGGGAGAGCTGATGATTTGTGGATTTTAGGGGTCACCTTTTTAATCTATTATTTTTAATGACTCTTGCCCTGTACAAGATTGGGCAGAGAAGACCACCGTTTCTTATTATTTATCCATGAGTGAACATCTAAGACGGTTGAGAGAGTCTGTGATTCAACGAGGAAGTTGTTTGATGCTAAATTAACCCTGGCTCCGTTTGACTCTTGATCTTATCTCTAACTCTTAATCTACAATTGTATGCACAAAAACGGGTGAGCCTTTTTTGCACCCTAAAGTGATTTCCACCCCACCCAAAAAACAGCTTCCTTTCATTTGACTATCTCAAAGCTACTTATCGCTCACTTTTATTTGTCAATTAAGCGATGTTCTTGTTCATAGATGGGCAAGTGATTTATGGTTCACTGAACAAGTTAGCAGTCTTCAATGAGCGACGAAGTAGTCTTGAATTACACGAAGAATCAAAAAATTTAAGGACTTTTTCCAATTGTTCCATTTCATAATTGAACTTGAATAGAATTTGTGGAGAATGTAGCGTGGTTTGACATACTCATCAGCCATTCACTCTCGCTTCGCTTAATTGTAGTCTTACCCAACCTCCAACTAAAAATTAACAACTGAGCAGTCCAATTTGAACATCAATAACTTCACTACACATTCTCATTCAAATCTTATTCATACATATCTAAAGTATACAGAGTGGTGACAGAAGTTCGTATTTAAAATGGTGACTTTCAGCTCGTGGAGGTCTTTTTTTTTGGTGGGAAGTATCGGGAGTTCGATAATTTTTTGGGAAGTTAGTTTTCCTCGACTAACAATTGAGTACTTGTTTGATATCTTCTTATCTCAAAATCGAGCATGATTGTTCTTGATTGTACATAATTGTTATTATCACAACAATTGTTTGACACAATCGTTATTTTCAAAAATAGATTGAGATTATTCTTCTTATCTCAACAATTGAGCAGAGCTCAATTGTTGGACAATTCCCCTCTTTTAACAATCTCACAATCGAGAACAATCTCGCTTCGCTCGATTGTTCTCGATTGTGAGCTTGTTAAGACTGCTTCCTCCTCTTTGTATCCCCCTCCTCCTTCTTCTCATACTCCTCAATAAAAATCGGCTTCTCAAACGCATAGTCAACATTACTCAGAAGTATCTGGTGATTATTCAATATCGTCTGATTCTGATGATTATGTCTATTCTGATTCTCAAAGTTCTGGATCCTCTCCATTTCCCGACTTCTTTCAAAATCCAACCGTCCCATATCAAATTGACCCATTCTCCCCATCATATACTTTTGATCTTCAAAGTATTGGCGGCTTCCTACTCCTTGGAATTGGTTCTGAAGGCCCTGCATTCCCTGGCCCTGTCCCTGAAGGCCCTGTCCTTGCAATCCCTGTCCCTGCAATCCCTGCAATTGTCCAAACTGTCCAAATTGTAGGTTCTGTAATTGGCCCTGTCCCAATTGTGCGATTGATTGTAATGTGGCTCTGGAAAGTACAGTTCCTCCACTGTTTGCACTTGTTGCACTGCCTGCACTAGCACTTCCACTAGCACTAGCACTTCCACTAGCACTAGCACTTCCACTCATTCCGCTCGTGGAATGAGCGGAATGAGTACCCGCCACCCTTCTCAACTCCTCCAATCTCATCTCCCCCACCCTCCTCTCCTCCTCTCTCTGCACCTCTCTTGCCAACTCCTCCACCCTCCTCTTTTCATCCTCCACTCTCCTCCTCTCATCCTCCACTTTTTGCAACTCCCTCCTCCTCTCCTCCTCCACCCTCTCAATTTCCCTCCTCTTTTCATCCTCCACTCTCTGCACCTCTCTCCTCTTTATCTCGTCCTTTCTCCACTGATCCGCCTCCTTTTTCATCTTGCGGATATACTCGTTGCAAATGTCGGGTTTTTCCAGCAACACCTTGTCCAAATCCTTCCGCACGATGCCCAACATCTCCAACACAAACGGGAATATATCGCGCTTTGCCAACTTCTTCACCTTTCCACTCACCTCCTCGGGCTGCAAAATATCAGGCACATAGTACAAGAATATCCTAAAGAATGTGCACACCAACGTATCGTCAATCAAGGAAGTTGGTCCAAACCCATTATTCGCTTTCTTGATGTCATTCAACGAATGAAGGAAACAAAAGTACTCTTTGATGGTATCTGGCATTCCCTCTGCCTTCAATTGCCAAAGTGCCTTTTCAAATGCTGCAGTGAATGTAGAGTACGGAATCACCTGGATAAACCGTTCGGTGAACTTGAAGTTGTGTACACCTTCTTCCACCTCGTTTTCATCGTACCGTAACAGTGAACGTACAATCCGACAAATACTCAGACATATCATCTCCCAAATGGTGTACAAATTCACCATAATGGAGTTGGATCTCTTTAACTTTGGGAGCATTTGTACCAACAGATTGAGATCAAGCGACTTGGTGAGAAGTTCAATAAAGTACTTGCAGTACTCGTAGGTGTAGAAGAAGTGCTTTCCGGGGCGTTCATTGTCGGGTTTCCAGATCAGAATGAGGGACTTGCTGGTTTGCTTGAGGTGAATAAAGTGTTGCATCTCGGAAATGGCACCGTCAAGGTCGCCGAATTCTTCGTAGAGGATTTTGGCAAGACGGTAGCGGGGTTTATGGTGCCAGTTTTTTTTGTCGTAGTCGTCGATGGTGCGAAGACAGAGGATGATGATACGGTAAAAAGAAGTTTCTGAAGAAACTTCTTTTTCAGACTTGTTTGAACTAGTTTCGTTAGAAACTAGTTCTGTTGAGGCGGAAGCAGTAGAAGCTGAAGTTTCGTTAGAAACTTCAGTTTTAGATGAATCAGTTAACGAAACTTCTGCATTCTTGGATGAATCATTCTCATTCTTTGGAGAATCAGTCTCATTCTTTGAATCAGTCTCATCCTTGGAAGAATCAGAAGTTTTTAAAACTTCTTCCTTAACTTCATCATCCTTAGAAACTTCTTCCTTCTCTTCTTCAGTCTTTTCAGTCTCAACCTCAATCTTTATTTCTTCTTCACTTGCACCACCTTTTTCATCATCCACTTCACCTTCTTCTGTTTCTTTGTCAGCATCCACCATTTCTTTGTCAGCATCTGCTTTTTCATCCACATTGTCACTCACCACATTTTCTTCAACTTTTTCTTCAACTTTATCCACATTCTCTTCTTTTTCCACACTCTCATCAACATCCATCTTTTCCTCTTCTTCACCTTCCTCCTTTTCTTCCTTCCCTGCTTCACTTCCCTTACTTTCCTCATCCCTCCTCTCCCTTCTCTCCATCTCCTTCTTAACAGCTCCTCCCACCACTGGATCCGCCATCAAATACTCCATTCCTTCAGCAACACTCAACTCCCCGCGCTTCACGTACTTGTACACCATCAGACACGTGACGTAGTGCGGCTCGATCACGTGGTCCACCAGATTCGTCCTTCTCAGGGCCATGGCCAACGTATCCAATATCAATCTTGGGGGTTTCCCCAACTTCCTCTGTATTTTCGCCAAATAGTAGTAGTTCACCCAGTCCTTTGGGTTGGCCTTCACCGCAAGATGAAGTGATTGCTGAATGAGCTTGTAGCACAATGTTTTCGAGACTGGACTCGGTGAAACGCCCGCAAACTGGTTACTTCTCAAAAACTTGGGCTGGGGGTACGCTTCAAATGCGTGCATCTTCATGGGGTTCATACATGCGCTGTACATTTCCTTTGCAAACTGCGACATCAAGTTGCCTATAATGGGTCTGTACCGAGTCTGGTCCGCCTCCACCAGACTGATGGCCATGAGATAACATAAAAGCGCCTTGCGCTGGATGTTGGCAGTCTGCGATTTGCGCTCGGGAACAGTTAGCTTGTCGGCCGTCCATATCAAGTCGTCCTCAACAAGAAACCCGTAGGCTTGGCCAAGAAGGAACCAGCTCTCCATACGGCCCAGACAGTGGATGAGGTCGTTTTTGAGGAGCATAATGACGTGCTCGAGTTCAACAATACGTGATTGCATGTTTTTGCGGCGGACTTTGTAGGAGGAGAATACAAGGAGGGCTTGGAGGAAGTAGATGCCGTAGAGAACGGCGGTTTTTCTTTCACTCTTAGTCCCACTAGTGGCAGCGGCAGCGCCACTAGTGGGACTGGGAGTGATCGAATTAGTGACGATACCGCTTGAAGTGGTGACACTAGTGGTGGTGACGGAATTGGAAGTTCCATTTTCAGTACTAGTGACAGTTCCATTACCAAAAGTTCCATTTCCAGTGGTTCCAGTTGCAGTTCCAGTTCCAGTAGCCAAAGTACTTCCACTTGTGGAACTACTTTCGCTACTTCCACTGGAAGTTTCCCCCCCATATCTAACCCTCCCCGGCTCCTCCAAATCCACCCTCAAATTCTCATAAAACGCATCCCGTAACAACGTCGGTGTTATCCTCGTAGTATCCAAAAAGTAATCAAACACCGCCAGATTCCGCTGCAACGCCTCCAGCAGATCAAACACCGGGTCTCCCACCGCCTCGTAAAACTCCTCAATCAACAGCTTGAGCCCGTGTTTCGGAAGGTTCACCATGGGGTTCTGTTTGAAACACAACGGGAGCGCAAACTTGGCCAACTCCAACGCCTGGTCCAACTGCTGTTTCTGTCCCGTTTCATGGTCCCGCGGCACAACATTGTCGATCGGGATCAGGTAGTGGTAGCGACACGCAATGATTTGCGCAATTTCAACCCGAGAGTCTTCGTGTTGCGCCATCATATCGTGACCCATGCGCAAAAATTCGGAGCATGCGCACAATCGGCGCAGTCCCAACATCTCGTGGACCATCAGGTAGGTGGAAACGCATTGGTGGGGGAACCCCAGGGTGTAGTTGAGGATAAAGACGCAAAAGACGCCAACAAGGGCTTGTTTGAGCTCTTCATAGGAGGATTTGGATTTGGAAATGGAGGTTTTGAGAGTGGTGATGAGGGCGGATTCTTCGTGAAGGGAGAAGACGTAGAGGAGGGGTATGAAGAAGGAGAGGTCTTCATAAAGGCCACTCTTATTTTCAAAAGACTCGTTAGAGTCTTTTGCTACCCCACTTTCATTCTCAAAAGACTCGTTAGAGTCTTTTGTTTTTCCAGACCTTTCAGAATTTCCAGAAGACTCTCCAAAAGACTTCCCAAAAGACTTTCCAAAAGACTCTGACGAGTCTTTTGAAAAGTTCTTTGGAATTCTCCACCCCCTCTTCTTAGCCTTCCTCAAATACATCTTTGTAGCCTCCGCCACAAACCCAATCACCTTCACCAACGTAACCTTTCTCTCACTCTCCGGCTCATTTGCATACCGTTCAGAACAAAGGTACGTGCGGAGGTACGCGAGAAAGTGCGTGTACCCGTTTTGCATTTTTTCAAAGTCGGCAGCGTCGTAGTACAGAAAGAGGACGTTCCAGAGGGAGAGTTTCATGTCGACAATGGAGTTTTCGAGGAAGGTTTTGATGGAGGATATCAGGAACGATCGAGCGGAGCGAGAGTGTTCGGAGGTGGAGGTTTCTTCAAATAATTGAGCGCTCAATTGTTTGGAGGAAGGTTCGGAAGTTTCATTCGAGGGCTCTTCAGATTTCTGATCAAACAATCTCGCGAAGCGAGATTGTTCACCATCTTCGCTCGATTGTTCGGACAAGAGAATCTCCTCCAACAACCCCATCGCCTCCCACCTCTTATCCCCATCCGAATAAATAATCTTCAGAAACATCTCCATCACCGACGTCGACGTCAACTGCGTCCTCAACGTCCCCTCACTAATCTCCGTAAAATGCTCGTAATTCGGCAACACAATCATCAAGTCCCACTTTCTCACCAATGCTGACAATTCCTGGAGCCGCGCCATAATTAGACCATTACTCTCCAATACAAAGCCCATTGCACGCTCCTTTTGGAGCACACACCATAGAAACCGAGCATGGATCAGAGCCCTCAACTTGGTGGTGACAGGCTGCAAATTCAGCTCGTAAAAAGCCATCCACCGCTTCAGTTTGTCGTTCAACCTCAAAAGGTCACGGCTCAACGCATTGATCAGACCGCGAATGTGTGCGGGTTTCTTGTTGGATTGGGCGAGGGCGCTGATTTGGGACTTGACTTGGAGGTACGAGTCAAGAATGATCTCGAGAACGGATACGGAAATGGCGAGTTGCTGGACATTGGGTTTGGGGGAGAGGTTGTGCATGAAGTCGTATTGGAGGACCCATTCTTTGATGATGGGGTAGAGTTTGCCGAGGGAGGTGTCTACTAAAAGACACGAAGAATTTTCTGGATCCGAAGGATTCAGAAAATTGTTTGCTCCCAAATCTGAATCCTTCGGATTCAGATTATTTGTTGTTTTACTCTCTGAATTAATTTGATCAGGATCAAATTCCTCTTTTGCATCCTCCATTTCTTGATCTGAATCTTCATTACTTTCTTGATTCAACTCATTTCCATTAACCTTTGAATTCGAATCCGGAGGATTCAAAGAATTCAAAGAACTTGAAGATGTGTTTAAATTTTCCGAATCCTTCGGATCCGGAAAATTTAAACCTATGAGCTTCTCCAAAACCCTCATCTTCACATCCTCATAATGCAACCCCCCATTCTCCCCCAAAAACCCCATCACCTCCTCCTCTCCCTCCACCTCATCGATCCCCCTCACCTCCCTCATTGGCGCCTTCCCCAACACATCAAACTTGCTGAGCACATCCACCAACTTCTTCTTCTCTGTCCCAGTACTATTCGAATGGTCCACTAGCGCTTTGGTGTAAGCAGGCGTCCAGTTGTTGAGAAGCTCGACAAAGTCACGGTAACACGGCTTGGAACTGTCCATAAAGTCACCCACAACATCCCCAAAGTCAATTCCAACATGTTGCGAAAGACCCTCAAAAAAATGTGCACTTTCCCTAAAAAAATCGGGAGTCAACTCAACCGCAGGAATGGTATTTTCAGTACGTGCAAGACGTTTAGAAGATCGTTTGGGTTCTTTCTTGAATGGTTCCGGAGTCAAAGTGGTGGTATTTGTAGCAGTTTCTATGGTATTTGATTCTTCAGTTTGTTCATTTTCCACCTTTTCATTTTCCTCTTTTTCATTTCCCTCCTTTTCATTTTCCTCCTTTTCATTTTCATTTTCGTCATTCTGTAAATCCTCACTTGATTTTTCTAAAGTGTCTGGTTGATCGCTTTTTTCCAAAGTCGGTTCATCACTCTTTTCTAACGTTGGTTCATCACTTTTTTCTAACGTCATTTGATCGTTCTTTTCTGAAATGTTTGATTCAGTTTTCTCTATACCTTCCATCTGATCCGTTTCATTATGTTCTTCTTCATTCTGTATTTGTTCCTTTTCTTCCTTTTCTTCCTTTTCTTCCTTTTCTTCAGTCTGTTCCTTTTCTTCCTGTTCATTTTGTTCATTTTGTTCCTGTTCATTCAGTTCCATCCTTTCTTCACTCTGTTCCTTTTCTTCCATCCTTTCTTCACTCTGTTCCTTTCTTCTTCTCTCAAAATAAACCCTCTCCACTGGCTCTTCCGTCACCAAATACGGCTCAATCCCTTTCTTTGATCTTTCCGGATCCGCAATCCTCTTCATTGCCCCATTTAATCCCCTCAATACATGGTACCAGCTCGCTCCATCCAACTCCACCACCAATTTGCGCATCGTACACGATTTGCGTATCTGTGCCTCGTGATCCGCCTTAATTGGCTCCAAAAACCCCCACCGTTTTTCCACCTCCACACGGTCCGGCACCCTTTCCAGTGCCAATATCCCATTGAGTGTATCCAACTTTTTCTTCACCAAAGTATCTACCGGTATCAAATCATCACTCTCGTACCGCCTACTGAGCCAGTACTCCAACGTCGACTTGGCAAGTCGTTGTATCCCAAGGTACATGAAAATCTCGTACAAGTACTCGAGCAACACCTCGTCTCCATCTTGGTAGAATAACGACACACACAAGTCGTCAATTAGCGTGTAAAACATCTCCTTGAACTTATCCTCGCCATCCTCTACCAAATGGGCCTTGTTGCTTCGCAAAATGTCCAAGTAAAGGAACCCTCGGTTGCGGAATACAAGGTACCGGAGTGTTTTGACATTGGGGGATAGGAATGAAAGTTCATCGGGGACTTGGTTCATGCTGCCATTTTGAACTCCCCGTATAAAGTCGAGTTCCTCGTGGTAGTGGTTGGATAATACATCGAGTTTGAAGAGAGATTCGTAGAGGTGGTATGATTGAATGAGGTCGGTTTTTTGGAGTGAAAGGGCTTCTTGGAAGATTTTGAAGGCTTGTTCGACTTGGAGTTCGCGAGAATGTTCTTCTTCACGGTCTTTTTTGCTGAGGGTGGGGTCTTCGTTGAGGTTGAGGGGTAGAAAAGACGACATAGTTCGAATAAATTTGCGTAGCAAATTTATGAGCTTCTTATGAGTGGTAGTTTAATAAATTTGCGAAGCAAATTTATGGGAAGTCCAATATGTAGATAGTTTCAATAAATTTGCGAAGCAAATTTATGAGATTGTTAGATAGGAAGTAGTTTCAACAGATTTGCAACAAATCTTGTGTAAGTACTTTCAAAATGATTTGCAACAGATCTGTAGTATAAGAACTTTCAAATTTGCAATAAATCTTGTAGTAAGTACTTTCGTATTTGCAATCTAGTAGTATAAGTACTTTCGAATAGATTAATCTATGAGGAGTACAATATCAGTAGACTAAAAATCAATCTAGTAGATATTTGCAATAGTAGTATTGAGCAAATAGTAGATTGAATCGTTGAAGCGGATTGAATCTGTTGAAGCAAGTAGTAGATTGAATCTGTTTAAGCAAGTAGTGGATTGAATCTATTTCAGCAATGTAGTAGATATTGCAAGTTTCGTAGTATTTAGCAAATCAGTGGTAGTTCTCAAACTTAGAATACTGAATGGCAGATCAAATATAGTATTCACCAATGCTATACCTCGCAAGATCTAATCAGAAATAGTAGTAGAGGTACCAAAATGTGTAGTGGCAGCACAATGTTTAGTAGAACTAATGTAGTAGAAGACAATGTATACAGCGTTTAGTACACTGTAGTAGTACCTGTAGTAGTATGTAGTAGCAGTAGTAAAAGTATGTAAGTCCTCGTCAATCACTGACTAACTAAACTCTGTTCTATAGTCGAGTGTAATGCTAGTGTATTGCACTGGAGCTGGTAGTAATCTACGTTGGCGTGATTGGTGTTGTTGTTGCGCTGAAAATGATTTTCAGTCTGCTGCGAAATGCAAATAAGAGAATTGAAGAGAATGTGAAGAGAATTAAATAGCCTTAATGAGAGCTTCAACTTTCCAACGTGTATGATAAGATCTGGTAAGAAAGTTGATTTCGGTGCTGTAAGTTCGTCTCTCTCTTGATCTACACTATTTTGACTCTTAATCTATATGGCTCTTAATCTGTAACACTCTACAGGCTGCTCACCAATGTTTCCTAGCACTGTCGCTCGTTGTGCTCAATCAATTAGCTTTGAGATAACGAAGCTTTAGTGTTTCTCGAAAGTATGAGATGTGAGGGGAGGGTTCGTTCGTTGACTGTTACTGACTTTTTATGACTCTTAATCTGTGATTTTAATGACTCTTAATCTGTGATCCCGTGACTCTTAATCTGCTAGCCTTAACTTCAACTATACAAGTTTACTGTTTTCCCCTAGCATTTTCACGAGGAAGGCTTCATATTTGATGTACTGTAATCAATCTCACATAAAGAAGAAATGAGAAGCGTTTGCAGTCTCAAGAATGCAGCTCCACTACTACCTTATTTTCTCTACCCTTTCCACCATTGATAGAAATCTGCTTAGGATGTGAATCTGAGAACCATTAATTTGTTATGCCATGTTGAGTTCTTCATCTGTTATGTAAGCTCTTTATCTATATTACCTAATCTGGCCCAACATGTAAACTCTTCTGTAAACTCTTAATCTGTAAACCTAATCTGGATGCCCAACGTGTATGTAAACTCCTAATCTGTTGACCATGTGAATCTAGTAATGTCAGTGTCGAAAAAAAGGACTTTTCCCTATTGGTTGTTCTGCTATTCAATTTTAAAGAATCTTTCAAATCTCACAACATTATGGTCGTATATCAATGATTGCCTGGCCTTTTCAAGAACTTTAAGGGTCACCGAAAACATTCTATACTCACGGTTAGTTTCTAGTGTTCAACTTGAGACTCAGCAAATGCATAATTCATTTATTCTTAAACTACTATTTCACACGTAAAGATTCAAGCTGCTGATGATAATTTTCAAGTTCTCAGGGACCTTTACGAAAAGTCTAGAAGCTTTAACTGGTTTATTTTCGTTCTCATAAGATGAATGCAAATTTGTGGATGAATGCGAATTTGTGAATGAATGCGAATTTGTGGCTTGGAACGTTCGGAGCAGCCTCTAATGTTCTGTTTGTTCAGTCTTTGAGGTCTTTAGTACATTTCAATCAAAAGACCTCTGATCCTTGAGAACGAATGATCAATGATTTTCCAAGGATGATTTCCCCTTATACTGTCAATGAGCATACTGTCAATGAGCATTCAGTCAACTCATCATGAGTCGTAATACCACACAGACCATACAGTACAACCATACAGTACAACCATACAGTACAACCACAGGCAATAAGTTCTAACCTTACAATACAGTTGCACCAACTGCTGTGGTACAAACTTATATGCAGTACCAATGGGTGCAAATTCGCAGCCATCAAAGACATCCACTGTAAGGGAATTGAGAACAAAACAAAAGCACTGAGCGGTTGATAGTTGGATCGTGTGATTAAGGTTGGCTCTTGTCTATTTTATCAAAAATTGACAATTTTTTGTAAAATCTGGAACTATCGATCGAGCGGAGCTTGAGATTGTTTGATATCAGGCATTTCAGACATTTCAGACGTGAGTATAGGTACACAGAATGTCAGAAAAATGGCAATACAAACCCGCTAAGTAGTTCAAACCAGTCAGTATAGGTAGACTTGATACAGTAGAAACAGCTGCATTTTTGTAGGAAGTTGATGGTGTAACTTTGCTTATTTCACTTTACACTAGATGACAAATCATTTCAGTTTCTCCACACTAAATGAGCAAGTCATTAAATTTTCTTTACACAAGATGAGAAAATCACATCTTCACACAAGATGAGCGAAGCGAATCTAGTGCTCATCTAGTGCTCATCTAGTGCTTATTGTCATTTCATTATTCTTCATTATTCTATTATACAAAATAAATACTCTATCAGATGGCATTATCCGAGTTGGATTCTCATGATTCGATGCAATCAACGGCTGATTGCTAAATGTTGGATATTAATTCGCAATTGCTTAAAAAATTTGATTAGTCATGGTTTTGCAATTGTTCAAAAGTTGAATATTCACAATTGGCTTCGCCAATTGTAAAAAATTCGGTATATTCGCACAATTCGCTTCGCTCATTGTGCTCAAATTTGCTCTTTACTATCACTCTCACACAACTTCTCCTCCTCCATCTCCCTCTGCAACCTTTCCTCCTTCAATATTCTTCTTCCCCCCCTCAACAACCACACAATCTGGGACGCTGCAATTCCCATTTCCATCGCGAGCACAATTGCGTACAACACCATACTCATAATGTCCATTGTTCCAAACACAATCGACAATAACGAGAGGAATGCGCCCATTGAGTCCATAAAGATAAAGACAAAATTGATGCCAATCACACGACCCTTGCGCTTGGCCAACTCAAAGTACGGCGGAACCAACCCCACCGCAAGGAGCACCAGCGCAACTATACCCACAATCAAAAGCGGCCAATGCGTCCCGTGTCTGTAAACGGGACTCAACCATAAAATGAAGCCGGCCTCGATCCCCACACTCACAACCACAAAAGTACCAATGATGGCAGCAACCTTGCGCTTGGCAAGCGAACACGGCGGGTAGTAAAGCGTCTGCATCCACGAAATGGTACAGAAGAACGTAAACAATTGCGGCTGGATCTTGAGCGGAATAGACCCATCGGTGCCGAAAAAGTAGATGGAGAAGGGGATCCCACTGGCAGCCCAGAAAAACATCATGAGCGGAGGAAGACCTTCACAGTTTTTGGCCCGGTAGTTCACTATGATCTGCGGGACCAACTGCACGCACCACAAGATGGTGCCGATGGTACCTAACACGTTTTCAGCAACTGCGTTGTACATGGTTGGTGAAAATTATTGGAAATGCATCTCTTTTATATTTGATTTGGGGTTTCTTTTTGAGGGGGTGCGCATTCCTCTTTGGGATGCGCTTTGCCCAAGCAAATTCGAGTACAATCGAGCGAAGCGAGATTGTACGAGGTTGCACTTTCCCAATTCATTCCAGTCCTCACTTTTCCAATCCTCACGTTCCCAATCCACTCTCGCAATTGCCTCCCTACTTCACCTGCCCCCTTCTCCCTCCCTTGAACAGTGGTTATGCGATATAGCCGTGTGGTTTTCTTTTTTGTCACGTGAATGCACCCTGTTGCATCGAGATGAGCACAACTCATGTTCGTCCTTCTACTTTAACTGTTTGACTTGCTATTCTACATTATTCCTAGTTGAACTAACTACTTTGTTATTCTATAATTAATTCCTACTCTTCGTAATATTAATTTGTATTCTCTATAATCTTCCATACACTAACAATTTCGCTTCGCTCAATTGTTGCAAATGTTCATTTGCAATCACACAATCTCGCTTCGCTCGATTGTGCGATTGTGTGCTAATCCAGCTCATACTGAAACCCAAACTCCTCCTCCTCCTCCTCAATCCGCTCTTGCTCGGACCCCATCAGGACATCTGATCCTTCCTCACTGCTCTGCGGAAAATCCTTCCCTATTGGGCCATCCCCAATTGGGAAGGATGTGCCGGTGTGCTCGCCTCCCTCTGGCGCCACTTTTTTCGCCACATGCGCTTCCAGTTCTGAATGCGGTAATTCTGGGGATTTGTTCTGCGCTCCCGAATGCGCTCCCGCACTCGGGGGCGCATTTTCCAGACCCACTTTTTTCACAGGCTTCTCCAACTTCTCCAGATTTGGTGATTTTGTGACTTCAGCCAAATCATAATTCCGTAAGTCGTTGATGTCAAGTTTTTGAGAGGCTGTACTCACTTCTTCATTCGTACTTATATTCTCTTCATTCACATTCGTTCCTTCATTAGTGCTCACATTCTCTTCATCCATTCCCTCGTTCACTTCTTCATTCATTCCCTCATTCACTTCTTCATTCATTCCTTCATTCATTCCTTCATTCACGTCCACCTCCTCATTCACCTCCTCATCTTTTGGATCATAAATCAAATTACCATCCGCATCAGTCCTGAAAAAGCTGTCTGGTAAATCGAGTTCTTCATCAATCATACTTGACTGTTTCACATCTCCCTCTTCATTTATAACACCACCTTCATCTTCATCCATGAATCCTCCACCACTTTCGTCAATCATAAAGCCACCTCCACCTTCATCTTTCATAAAGCCACCACCACTTTCACCACCACTTTCACCACCACTTTCGTCTTCCACCATGAAACCACCTTCTTCACTTTCATCCTTCATAAAACCACCTCCACCTTCATCGTTCATAAATCCACCCTCTTCATCTCTTGAAACCCCACCTTCATCTTTCATAAATCCACCTCCACTCTCATCCTCATCTTTCATAAAACCACCCTCTTCTCTCTCATTAATAGAGCCACCGTCATTTCTCACAAATCCTCCACCTTCATCTTCATCTACCATGAATCCACCCTCTTCTCTAAATCCCCCACCTTCATCTACCATGAATCCTCCCTCTTCTCTAAATCCACCTTCATCTACCATGAATCCTCCCTCTTTGAATCCACCCTCTTCATCTTCATCTTCATCTTCATCCTCATCTTCATCATCCCTCCACTCCTCCTCTTCACTCCCTCTCCAATCACTACCATCTGAAAATTCACTCTCACTCTCCACATAATTCTTTCTGCCCAGCCTTGTATTTCTCCTAGTCCTTGAAGAAGGTTTCAGTGAACCAGGTTTCAGTCCTTCAGTCTTCCTGTCATTTCTTCTTATTCCTTCATATGTTCCTCCTTCATATCCAGCTCCTTCATATCCAGCTTCCCCATATCCTTCTCCATATGTTTCTCCCCCATATCCTGTAACTGTCTCCTCCCCCACTCTACCAAACCTCTTGTTCAACCTCCTCTGTATCCTCAACTTGGTCAAGAAATACTTCCAGCTCTTGAGCAGATTCATCTTCCATTCCCTCCTCTTATCCTCCTCCTCCTCCTCCCTCAACCCCTCCCACAATAACCTCACACCTTCTTCATTCTCCTTGGCCACCACAATCCCTCCCTCCTTGACCTTGGGTATGGGAGTCTTCGTGGTAAAGTCAAAGGACACAACTGCTCTAGCATAGTCAACACCTGCAAATTGCGCAGCCCTTTCCAATACCTTGACGTCTCCACTGATATACGTTCCTCCTTCAGGTAACATGGTGTCGGTATACAAATCAATGTTGCCAAATGCATTCTTGGGAATGACTCCATCTTGAACGGGTGGTGGCACGTACATTTGTGTTTGAAAGTCAGCATAAAGGCGGGTGATTTCTTCGTCGTCACCTCCTACTTCTGCTACTTCTGCTCCTCCTCCACCACCACTTCCACCACCTCCTCCCCCTTTTCCACTTCCACCCCTCCCCTTCCTTTTCTCTTTCAACGGCCTCACACCCACCTTTAACGTTCTCCCCCTCATATACCATGCCTTTGCAGACCTCAATGCAAAAACATGGGACCGCTTGTACACCGGTATCGTCGACGTCTTATTCCTCAACCTAAACGTCCCGCACTTGCTAGTGCTATCATTCGGGTATATCACCTCATTCTGCTTCAATTGCAGCTCCAATACATACAATGGATGATTCTTGAAATCCTGGACATTGTTTGGCATGCCCTCGGTCAAGTCACGGTCCCTAAACTCCTTTTGCTCGGCAATATCAAACAGCTTTACTGACCGTCGTTTGTTCAATACCCGCAAGACTTGGTCGTACCACACGGCATCGTCATCTGAACGGTGCGCTATACGTTTCTTGACGACTTTCAGATTATAGGCAATGGTGTAGCGTCGGGTAACGTCGCGGACACCGCCCCATTGGTCAAAGGCAAACACATAGGTAATGGGGAAGGTGGATTCAAACACACTTTTACGGCGCATGGGACATGTTTCGATGGTGGAGAGGTTGATACTGACCCATTTTTTGGAGAAGGGGTTGAAGACTTCGACCCAAAATATGCTCGCAGCTCCACTTTTAGCGCTTGCTCCGCTAGAAGTATCAGTATTCTCTCTATTTCCACTTTTAGCGCTTGCTCCGCTAGAAGTTTCAGTATTCTCATTTCCCCTCTTCAAAAACCTGCTCCTATTTGAAAGTCCAGAAACTTCCACTTCCTTCTTACCCTTTTCCCTCTCCCTCTCTATCTCCTTCTCTTTTTCCTTTCCCTCCCTCTTAACCTTTGTATAATCTGGAGGCTGCAAACACAACACCAACCTCGCATTCAATCCCATCAGCCTGTACACCGCCACCAACCCCTGGGCCGCCACATCTCTATTCCCCCTATAATTCAACACGCCGCTTCTAAATTTTTCCAAGGTATAGTTCCTCTCTATATTTTTCTGGACCCACGAGAGTTCCCCCCAGTCCTTGCGCACCAATCCGTCTCCCGATACCTTGAATTTGCGCGAGTATTTCTGGAGTACTTCACGGAGTCCATCGAGAAACTTGCGGGACTTGACGGCCGTGATCCCATCAGCAAAAAATTGGGGCTTTTTAATACGTATATCTGCCCTTATCTCGTTAATCCACCTGTTGCGAATGTGGCCATGTACTCCCATCGCAATAATGTACATTTGGTGGATGAGACGGCGGGTTTCGCGTTCATCTTTAGAGATTGGGGTGAATTTGCGGGGGGGAGGCGGTGGTTTGGTGATGGCAATTGTAAAGGAGTCGCCATTCAGCTGATTCGAAGAATCAGCTGTATTGAAAGAATCAGGTCCTGGATTCACATCCAAATTCACATTCACACCCATTGAATTCACATTATCCACTGACTCGTTTGGTAGATCAAAGGAAACATCTTCAAAGTCTGAGGAGTCTGAGTCGTTGCCACTGGTAACATTGATAACATCACCATTGTTGCCATCACTCTGACCATTGCTGCCGTTGCTAATTCCATCACCACTGCCATTGCCACCACCTATACCGTTTGCACCACCCATACCATTTATACCATTTCCTTCCGTATCCCCCCCTCTAGTAATCCTTCTTCTTTTTCCATCAGACCCTCCTCTCACTACGCTTCGCACCAAATCAATATATGCTTCGTTCGCGCCCATGAAAAAAGTATTGGTTGATGATCAAACATCACTGATAAAAGGTAACCACATTATACAGTAGTCCACACTACTACCACCTTTACCAGTCTATTAGTACTAGTACACTCAGCATCATCAGTACTAGTCCACTTCAACCATCAGTACTGTTCAGTACCAGTACTAGTCACTTCATCACTAGTCCATTCAGTCCATTCAGTCCATTCACTACCACTCACTACCACTAGTACTTCACTAAACAAATACGCTACTATTTGTTTGACCATCGGTTGGTCATTCGTTTTCGTTGGTCATTAATTTACACGCGTCTGTTACCAGTCATCTCGGATCATCCTTCGATAGCCGCAAATTAATTTTGCTGCAAAACTAGTGGGGTTAATCGACGTACTACTCGTGGTTGTTGTGCTTATAGATCAGTACTTGTTGGTGCTCATTTATTGTTGGTTGTTGCTACTCTGTACTCTGTTAGGTACTCTGTTAGGTACTCTGTCATAGGTACTGTCACAGGTACTGTCATAGGTACTGTTATAGATACTGCTTGACTGGCTCGCTGCGCTCGCCAGTCTTCCTAGTATGCGACTACACCGCTACGAACGCTGCTTCTCCAACCTCTTTGCATCGCTACTCCACAAAAACCAACGTTATGGGCAGAAAATCCCCATCCAGCCATCGCTACTGCACTGGCCAGTGTATCTACGGGCTATGGAGGAAAAGAGGGAGATTGTATGGAAACACCAGGAAAAGAGAGAGTCGGCAATAAAAAGGTTGGAACCGGCAATATTTGGGGTTTTGGTCGGATTGCATGAAAGTCGAACAAATGGAACAAATGGAAATGTGCGAACAAACGAGCATTGCTCATTTGTTTGTACAGAAGGTGGAAGCAATTTGAAGAAAAAAGGTTATCAAGATGTGAACCAAGATGGAAGTGAAGTTGGGAAAAATAAAGATGGAAATAAACATGGAAATGAAAATGGAAATGAGAAAAGGAATGAGAAAGGGAATGAGAAAGGGAATAAAGGTATAACTGGACAGAAAAATACTTTCCGTCTTGAAAATAAACATATGAAGGAGCTTGATGCTTTGATCTCCTCACT
This sequence comes from Kodamaea kakaduensis, assembly GCA_030558435.1. Lineage (NCBI taxonomy): Eukaryota > Fungi > Ascomycota > Pichiomycetes > Serinales > Debaryomycetaceae > Kodamaea > Kodamaea kakaduensis. The sequence continues at coordinate 325,695 of JAJMSN010000006.1, forward strand.
CTCATCTCGAAACCTTGTTTTGAACACCTCGCATCTCCTCCCCTTTCTTTCACTCTTTTCATCAAAACACTGTCGGTATACCCCCCAAGAGCTCACCCAATGGATACTGTCACTTTTAGCCCCAACTGTTGGTGATCTGTGCCGGGAACTCACCAATCTTGCCAACATTCCCGCATGTGTAGTGGTGGATGTGGTGCGTCGAACACCCTGTCTGGCAACAGAGTACGATCTCCAGTGGGACTTGTGGGCCGCATACCTCCCCAACATTGCAAATACGTACCTCCACAAGGAGGCGCAGGTGAAGCAGGCGATGGACAATCTTCTTTATTATGGGACAAAGTACAGGCCCAGTGTGATACCCAAGGTGCTCGATGTTTCCTTGGGGTACATGGGGAATTTGGTGGATACAGAGTATGTGAATGTGTTGGTGTGGGAGATTTCGAGGTTTTATTTGTTGAGGAGTAGTGATCGGGAGTGGTATGTGAGGTCCCTAGAGGTGTTGTTGAGGCGGGGAAGAGAAGAAAGTAAAAGAAAGGAAAAGAATAAGGAAAAGAATAAGGAAAAGAATAAGGAAATGAGGGAAGGAGGGAAGAGAGAGAATGAGAAAGTGAGGAATGAGAATGAAAAACTGAGGAATGAGAATGAGAAAGTGAGGAATGAAGGAATGAGGAGGAATAAAGAACAGACGAAAGACAATGACGTGAGAAAAAACGACCCCCTCTCCTTTTTATCCTTCCGCTCATATATGGGAATTGCCATCACACTCAATCTGAATGAACGACTGCGAAAACTTGTGGAAAATGCCCAAGTTCGCTTCTTTGATGGAAAACACGCCATATCCAACATGGACTATGTGGCATACAGTGCTGCGCGAATCATGCTTTCGTCATCTCCCGAAGAACTTCTTGTGAACTTCAACAATCTGCACAAGTACGCCGATTCGCTGTTGGTATGGGTTGCCTTCCTTCGGAAATTGAGTGAGTTTGGCTTGCTCAACGAGGAGCGGCTGTTTCGGTTGGTTGAGCGATTGGCCAAGGTGGGCAGTGCGTTTTCTGGCCCGGTACTCAAGCTTCTTTTGAAGCCGTTTGTGGGGTTGACAAAGTTGGATGCGTTCTTGAAATTGGTTCCGGATAAGGTGGTGATGGACAATTTGGATGTGGTGTTGCCGATCTATTTGGAGAAGGTGTATGTGAATTATAAGGGGAGGGTGAGGGAAGTTGAGCAGGTGTGGGAGAAAGAGAGGGGGAGTAAGAGGGTAGAGGAAGAGGAGAGAGAGAAAGTGAAGGAGGAGAGAAAGAAAAAGAAAGAGGGAGAGGAAGAGAAAGATATAGAGAATCAGACTGAAAAAGAAAAAGGGAATATCGGTCCCACCTTCAAAGGATTTTCTTCTCCCCTTGAGTATGCACGGCATCTTTATAATACTGCTCCTCGCAAAACATCTGCACTCATTGGTGCCATGCTCCAAGGAGAAGCAATTGCGAATCCCCAAGATGTTTACACCTTGTACAATCAAGAACTTGAAGGGCAAGTTCCTTCTGAAGCGAGCTTGCTTGCTCTAGTGCGGGCCTCAACAAAGAAGGGAACAGAGAAGGGAACAGAAACGTTGATGTGGGGCAACTTGTATGCTCCACAGGTGGCGATACACGAGTTCAAGAAGAATGTGGATGTGGTGCTGCGCCAAAGCACGTGGCAGGTGTACATACGGATGTTGCACCAGTTTGAGTATACGGGGGAGCTAGCGGATTTGATACGGTGGTGGGAGGAGATGGGGTATAGACCGAGCAAGAAGACGTTGGGGGTGTTGTTGGGATGTTTACCTGGAGAGCATGGGGGGAGGTTGAGGCGGCATCTTGAGGAGATGAAGGAGGATGTTTGAGAACAATCGCGAAGCGATTGTTTGACTACTACTTTTAGACTTTTATTCGAACAATCAGCGAAGCGATCGTTCGACTACTTTTCTCAGACTTGATTGAGAACAATCGCTTCGCGATTGTTCAAATTAATATTCGAAGACTTTAATTGAGAACAAACTTTAATTGAGAACAATCAGCGAAGCGATCTTTCAAATTAATACTCAAGGACTTTAGTTGAGAACAGACTTTAGTTGAGAACAATCAGCGAAGCGATTGTTCCAATTAATACTCAAGGACTTTAATTGAGAACAGACTTTAATTGAGAACAATCGCTTCGCCGATTGTTAGACTACCTCTTTCAGACTAAGACAGTCAGCAAAGCAACTGTTCGAATCACTAGATATCGACGATGAGAACGAGCAAACGATCACTACTTCCAGACTTCCGAGAACCATCAGCCAAGAGATTGTTGGAACTACTCTAATTGACTTTTATTGGAGAGAGGAAGGTTTGAACTTCATCCACAATGGTGAAGCAGTTGACACTAATGATGGAGCAAAAACATCTCTTGGATCAATTGTTTGAACCTTTGGTAAGCAATTGTGACCCCCTTGATTGCTAAGGCCACCTGAGATTCTTCAAGCTGTGCTCTCTTGCTGGCTCGTTCATCAACCTCACATTACTGTCACACATAGACTTATAGAGACAGAATAATAGAATCGTATAGACGGATAGAAGTGTAGATATAGATAATGGATTGGTGAAGGGAATCTTGAGTGTGTAAAATAGGCGGCCACGTACTGGTATCTTTTCGATTTTCCAAATCTAATTGCGCACACCTAGTAAAGTAGTGCCAAAAGAGAGCACTTGTTCCTGTTGGAGATGCCCTCATTCATGGAAACGACAATGAATAGAGTACTACCCAGTTTTTAAAAACTGAACTGTTATTGTAGATAGAATAACGAGCAAGTTCAGGTGAATGCACCTAGTTGCTGACTAGCAGGACTGGTATCGAACGAACGAACGAACGAGAGAAGCGAGTGAGTCAGTGAGTCAGCGAGTCAGTGAGTCAGCGAGTGAGTGAGTGAGTGAGTGAGTGAGTGTCTGAAAAATTGATTTAGTGAGTAAGTGAGTGAGTGTCCGGAAAATTGATTTAGCGAGTAAGAGACTGATTGATTTTGCCGCTAAGACTACATAGAAGACACCCATACTATCCTAAGTAAGATCTTTCACTGACAATACGATAAGGACGCTAGAGGCTGCCAACATATTGAATTGCCGCAAATCCTGCACACAAAAATTAGTTCAGTGCTACTGATGGTGAAGACAGAATAGCGAGTGTAATAGCAGAAGTAGTGAAGATTCAGGTAGGTGAAGAGACGTGACAGATTGCACAACTTCTCCCATTATCACTCTCACAAGTTCAGTTTTCATAATAAAGTTTGCTGAGTGTAAGCGAATGTAAAGAAGTTCACTACCCCAAATTGCTCTTCTAATATGCATTCCATTTTCAAGGTTCCATTACTATTCTCGTTGGCGAATGGATCATCTCTAAGCTCTTTAGCTTGAGAAGTCGCTGGTCGGTGTCCAGTGGCTAGCTGACTCTTAAATACTGATTTTATTGACTCTTAATCTTCAATTACCTCAGCAATAAAGGGCAACGCGAGAAGACCTTTTTTTGCAAATTTCACCAATATGAAGGTACGCACATGTTTCTGAGCACTCCAAGAAGAATATGCGATGTATGAGAAAGGCTGCGAGCTGAGTAACGGGCATTGAAGCTTTACGCTTAGTCATTGCTTATGTAAGCAGTCGAGATAGTAGGCTTGAGCACAAATATTTAGCCATATCTAACAAATGAAGGACATAATCGGTATGTCTATCTGTAGGCCTGTGTCATCCTAGCTACAATGTGCACTCGACAGTGAATACTTGATTTCATGCTTACCTCGAACTAGTCAAGACCACAGCTTAACACTTTCATACCTTTATTTATTTGAACCGAGTAGTAGCAATAGTTGTGCAAGATTGATGGTGGCAGATGCTCAGTCATTACAAAACAATTACATAATCTTGGAAAAGACAGCATGAACAAGCATAGAAGGAGTTCACTTGCAATGAAATACGTGAACTGGTTTTAAATATAAAAATGTCTGCGAATAGTTATATATGGAACAGACATACATGGAAGACCAAGTTGATCATCTCATAAGAAACTTGTGAATATTTTGTTCTAAAAACTTCAAGCACAAAAAGGAACTCGCCAATCGAGCGGTTCAAATCCAACTCAATTATATGTAGACTCTTGGTAATGCAATTCATTTTCATGTGAGTCTTTGTAATCCAATGGATATTTATTTGTAGATTCTTCAATTTATTTTTATTTGTAGGCTTCTTCACACAATTCTCTTTATTTTAGCGGTTGAACACGAGTCCCACATATTCAATTGCTAGTATCTCACTATCTCACAATTTCAATCACTAGTCACATCAATATTTCACTACTATTTCAATCTTTCACTACTCACATGCAATCTTTAACATGCTCACTCGCTGAATCAATCGTTCAATCACTCACTGAATCAATCTTCAATCGCTCACTAAATCAATCTTTAACTCACTCACTCACTCACTTCGCTCGTTCGTTCGAATAATTTGGAGCCCTTTGCATTGTTTAGCGATCACATGACTAGACTTTTTGTGGGGTCCGAAATCGCATTTCCAATGATTTCCAATGAGGAGAGTTGATCTGAAGGAATTGATAGTTGACTGTTGAGGTTAAAGCGTAATAGAATGGGTGATCAGGAATTGACTCGTTTTTATGGAGAGGGAAGTGTGGGGGAATGGGAGTAAAATGATTGGCTGAGAATCAACGAGAACATTTCAGAACATGGGGACATGAACAAATGAGCGAAGCAATATGTTCATACAGTTTGTCAGTTTACTTAACATTGACCAAAGTTGTCGATCTTCACTACATTCACTTAATCTAAATGTTTTATATTCTTTTATATTTATATTGTGAACACAAGAACACTCGCTACGCTCGTTGTTCTCGTGCTCTTGTATATAAACCCCCCAAATCCACTTCATTTTTTCACCTCGGATATGCTTAGAATCAGCCAACGTCAAATTAAAACTGTATCGCGCCAGCTCAAGGCGTTCTCCACGACCTCTATCCGCCTCGGTAGAATCGAAACCGATGCCTTTGGTGAGATCGAAGTGGACTCGTCCAAGTACTACGGTGCCCAGACCGCCAGATCCAAGATGAACTTCAAGATTGGAGGTGACGCCGCCCGCATGCCCACTCCAGTGGTTCGTGCCTTTGGTGTTTTGAAGAAATCTGCCGCTATTGTCAATGAGGAACTCGGGGCATTGGACCCCAAGTTGTCCAAGGCCATTCAACAGGCTGCCACCGAAGTTGCCGAGGGTAAGTTGGATGACCACTTCCCATTGGTTGTTTTCCAAACTGGTTCCGGTACCCAGTCCAACATGAACGCCAACGAGGTTATTTCCAACCGTGCCATTGAGATCTTGGGCGGTGAAATGGGTTCAAAGAAACCAGTGCACCCAAATGACCACTGTAACATGTCCCAGAGTAGTAACGACACTTTCCCCACGGTCATGCACATTGCCGCCGTCACGGAGATTACCCACTCTTTGATCCCGGAGTTAACCGGGTTGCGCGATGCGCTCCAGGCCAAGGCCGACGAGTTTGCCGACATTATCAAGATTGGCAGAACGCATCTTCAGGATGCCACCCCACTCACTTTGGGCCAGGAATTTAGCGGATACGTCCAGCAATTGACCAATGGTATTGAGCGTGTGGAAAAGACGCTCCCCAACCTCAAGTTCCTTGCCCAGGGTGGTACTGCCGTCGGTACCGGATTAAACACCCGTGTTGGGTTCGATGTCAAGATTGCCGAGCAGGTTTCGAAATTGACTGGGTTGGACTTTAAGACTGCTCCAAACAAGTTTGAGGCCTTGGCTGCACACGATGCCATTGTGGAGGCTTCGGGTGCTTTGAACACTGTTGCCGCATCCTTGTTCAAGATTGCCAACGATATCCGTTACCTTGGATCTGGTCCCAGATGTGGGTACGGAGAGTTGGCCTTGCCTGAAAACGAGCCTGGTTCCAGTATCATGCCAGGTAAGGTGAACCCTACGCAAAACGAGGCCTTGACCATGGTGGCCACCCAGGTGTTTGGTAACCATTCTGCCATTACATTTGCCGGTGCCAGTGGACAGTTTGAGTTGAATGTGTTCAAGCCAGTGATGATTGCCAACTTGCTTTCTTCCATCAGATTGTTGGCTGATGGTTCCAACTCGTTTAGAGTGAACTGTGTGGAGGGAATCAGTGCAAACAGAGACAAGATTGAGAAGTTGTTGCACGAGAGTTTGATGTTGGTGACTGCGTTGAACCCCAAGATTGGGTACGATGCCGCTTCCAAGACGGCCAAGAATGCCCACAAGAAGGGATTGACGTTGAAGGAGAGTGCGTTGGAGTTGGGTGTGTTGACGGAGGCGGAGTTTGATGAGTGGGTGAGACCAGAGAAGATGATTGGGCCGAAGTAAACAACACAATCGAAGACAATCCAACAATCTCACGAAGTGAGATTGTGAGATTGTCGAGATTGTGATTGTTCATGTCACAAGAAAGAAGAAGTACAAGAAGTACAAGTACAAGAAGTACAAGTACAAGAAGTACAATTTCCCATGTACAATTGTATGAGACTGTATGAGAGTGTCTTGTGACGGTCTATCAGAGAGTTGGTGAGAATATCATCTTCTATCACTGACCTTATGTAGATATTCAGATATTTATTGTTCTTAATAAATGAGAATGAGAAAAAAAAAAGTGACAATGTAGCTATTACGTGTACAGCAGGTGATGGATTATGTAGAGAATTGAATGAACTATATTGAAGTTTGGAAACTTTCTTGAAGTGAGTAGTAAATTTGAGTCAAACTAGAAATGTCATGATTGTTCGTGTTCAGTAACAATGTTCTCTCAGAAGAGCTCAATGTGCAAACATCATGTCCCACACGAATGAACAAAGAACAGTCCAAGCGTAATTGTTACTGAGGTTAGGACGCACAGTCGAACTCCCAGTGAGAAACTTCAAAGAAATGAGGAATGGGAATGCGATATCAAGTGGATTCTCTTAATTGAAGCCCACGAAAAATACTTTTTGCACCCAAAAGGAGGGGAACGTTTGAGCATAGATGAGCGAGCGAAACTATGCGAATATAGCTACAATTAAGCATGATATAAAGTACCACAATTATGGTCTAAGTGTCAATATAGTACAATTAAGCATGATTAGATTTGCTTATGCATTATAAAGTCTTGACCACTACTTTCTAAGTCAATTGGAATCTCGGATTCTCTCTTGAATCACCTTTCAAGTAAACGAATATGAAGCGATGATTGGAAACTTCATATGGAACAACCATTCCCAAAAGTGAAGTTCACACACTCTTCTGGCTGGTTCAATTCTTGGAAGGTCCTAAACCATACCTTCTTATTAAACCAACTTCATTTTCAGTCACATGGAAAAACCTAATAAGTACTTCCCCCTACACATTTAACAGTCACTCAATGCCTCTTAACAATGTTGATGACAGTCAATTGACCTGGCGATTACAGCACCATTTTACACTCATAAACCAGCTCCTCACTCAGAAGAGTCCCAATATGACGTTCTCCAAGTACTTTATACGCTTATTTTGGACGTACTCAATGTACTTTTCTTGTTGGCTGAACTTTTCGCAGCCATAGATTAAGAGACCAATTTCAGAGTGTGAATACTAAGAGGTGGTTTAAAGGTAATATGTACAATATCTTAAATGTATATATTCTTGTATACTAGTACGTAACTCAATGAGTGCTTCAATATTTGCACTTTAATACTCTTCCATACTCACTTCAACACTACACTACACTTCAATACTACACTTCACTACACTTACACTACCTTTCGATACCTACACTTACTCTTACTCTTACTCTTGAACTCACACTTACTCTTACACTTTCTCTTACACTTACACTCACACTTACACTTCAATACTTCTACACTTCTTGACCTTTGAATAACTTTGAAGTACCTCCTTTGAATCATGAATTCATCATCCATCCTCTTTATGCTTACATAAGCAAAAGAAGGTATAAGAGATGGAAGCGTATCAAGTATCTCATATTGTTTATAAACTTGATATTTCTGTCTAATATTATTCAAATCTTTATTTCTTCCATACATTCATCATTACAGACTATAAGTACATTCGCAAGCGAGTGTATTTAGCGAATGTATTTAATGTATTGCATCTATTTGTTCTGAGAAGTCAAAATAATTCGCTTCGCTCATTATTTTTCGTTCATCATGTCCCTCTCGAGCATCCTCCAACAAGTGAGCAAAAAAGGGCAAATACAACGCCCCTCGAGCGCTGCCAGCACCCCCACGACCAAGGCGGCTGCTCCCGTGCAAAAATCCGAGCGTCAAGTGGACCCCGTGGTTGCGATGCTCAAGGAGAAGCGGCGGTTAGAACGAGAACAGAAGGAGAAGGAAATGCGAGAAAAGAAAGGGCTTCCCCCAAAGAAAGAGAAGAAGGTGAGTGGAGGTGGAGGAAATAATAGCAGAAGTGGAAATAATGGAAAAAGTGGAAATAATGGAAAAAGTGGAAATAATGGAAAGGTTGGTGTGGGAAAGGTTGGAGTGAATGGAAAAAGTGGGAGAAATGAAAAGGCAAATGGTAATGCAATAGCAGCACCCCCTAAGAAACCCACGCCCAAGAGGAATTTTAATGATTTGATGAAACGAGCATCGCAGGTTGATCAGTCCAAGTTATCGATTCTGTTAAAGAGAGAAAAGAAGGAGAGGGAGGAGAGGGAGAGACAAAAGGGAAGGACAGGTAGAACAAGTGGTACAAATGGAACTGGAAGAACAACAGATAGAACAAATACTGGAAGAACAAATGTATCAGGGAGGGAAAGAACAGATCAAAGAGGTAGAATAAATGATTCAAGAACAGGTGATTCAAGAATAAGTGGAAGAACAAATGATTCAAGAAAAATCAAACCCTCAGCACCTTCTAGACCTGAACCTAAGGCCACCTCCATAAAACCACTTCCCATTCGTGCACCCTCACAAGCATTACAGAGTAAATTAAAAGGAAAGAGCAAGCATAAGAATGGAGACAGACACGATAGGTATAGCAACGACAAATATGGGGACGACAAATATGGAGAAGAGTCTGAGTACTCTTCCGAAGAGGATATGGATGGTTTTGTTGTGTCGGATGAGGAGGAGGAGGATCCCCGTGACTATGATAGGGACGAGATATGGGCGATATTCAACAAGGGCCGGAAGCGGGTGGTGGATGATTACGATGATGATTCTGATATGGAGGCCACGGGAGCTGATATTTTCGAGGAGGAAATGAGGAGTAAGAGGGCGGCGGTGTTGGAGGATAAGAGGGAGGCTGAGGAGGAGGAGAGGAGGGCTGAGATGAAGAGGAGGAGGAAAAATAAATAATCGAGCAAACAATCGAGCGAAGCGAGATTGTTTGCGAGATCGTATGATGGTTCACAATCGAGCACAATTGAGCACAATTGAGCACAGTCGAGCGAAGCGAGATTGTTGCGAGATTGTTGCGAGATTATGTGAGCGGTGAATGTTCACAATCAAGCACAATCGAGCGAAGCGAGATTGCTGCGAGATTGTGTGAGTAGTTGGAGAATTTCACAATCGAGCTAGCGAGATTGTAGTGATACGGATAATTCACAATCTCGCTCCGCTCGATTGTGTTAGTGATATGGGAATCAGTGATATGATGAATTTTCACAACGTTCCGCTCGATTGTGAGTAGTGAAAATTCACTAGATTCTCATCGTATGTGAAGCTAGTTTCTCTGGCAAGATCACTTACTCACTAAATTTTCTACGCAAAAAAACTTCACTAGATTGGAAAATCTAGTGATTTTAATAATCTGATACCGCATTGTGGATACGACAGAGCATTTTAGTTCTACTGATAATAGCATAAATAATGAGAGCATGTAGAAATTTGAACAGCGAGCGAAGCGAGTTGTTCTTAGCCGTTAAGCTGTGAGTTCGTTGTGAGTTCGTTGTTAGTTGGTCGTTATTTGTGAGTTCGTTGTGAGTTCGTTGTGAGTTCGCTGTGAGTTCTAAGTGTTGTTTTAAGTGACTTACTGAGTAGGAGATTTTTCTATCGCTTTTTTTCTGCCTAGTTGATTTTCTCGCTACTGTATTTCTCGTTAGTTCATTTTGCGGCAGTTCGACAGTTTACTTTGCTTACTTTTTCTAGTATTTTCTCACTATTTCTCACAATCGTTTCTCACTATTTTTCACGATCACCAATCTTTCCAAGCACCAATCTTTCCAGCACACTATTTCTCCAGTTCATTGCCCTTCTAACCCTCATGTTGAAGTTCATTAATTCAATAAGCATTCGCTAACCTCCTCGAATTATATCACTAGTCTATTATACTTTCGTAGTACTCAGAAGACTTAGAAGACTCAGAAGACTGCTTGTATTTTTCCTCACTAACGAACCGCTAATTTGTACTTGAACAGATTTTTTCCACTAACTCGAAGAACTTTTGGCTCTTCACAAATGTGTGCCTTCTACTGAACAAGAACATATTCGCTCTTCTCCTTTTCTCAGTTGTTCTTTCTCACTCGAAAAACGCTCATTGGGTCTTCGCTGATTGGCTCTTTCTATGAAAGCAATTGGAGCAGGTCCTACACTCATTTGTTCACAATTGATCCTTCCACTGAACATTCGAACAAATTAGCGAAGCTAATTTGTTCAGTAATTTGTTCTTCTACGCTAATTTTTCTCACCAAGTTCTGCGCTCATTCGTTCTACGCCAATTTTTCTCGCTAACTCATACAAACTCTGCGCTCTTGTTCTCTTTTTTTCTCGTTTTTCTCACTACTCAATTCGTTCACAAATCGCTGGGCTCATCTGTTAGTTTTTCCCACTGACAATTCGAACATTCGAACAAATTCGCTGCGCTCATTTGTTCTCAGTTCGAATTTATGAACCTCTCCTCCATCCACAAAGAACTACGTCGCGAAACCCTATCCCTCAAAAACCGACTCCAACTGATCATATACGACTCCCACTTCATCCATGAAGTAGCTTCCCATCCAGATCTCTGCTTCCCCATAGTCCCCAATGAGAGATGTGGGCCCTGGTACACCCCCACCTATGAAACCTCTGCGTACTTCAAGTCCACCGATGGCCACACAAACGAATGGACTTTTTCCCTCCGCAGACTCAACATGCACTTGGTCCCAATTCTAGTGGAAAATGGAGGAGTTTTGCTAGTGGACTCGACCCGCAAAGGAAAACTTCTTCCAGATGCTCTCTCAAAGACTATTCCAATTTGGTGTGCAGTGGTGAATTCAATAATTTTTGAAAACTTGTCCGATGCCCAAGTCCTAGCGCAGCTAGGACTTGGGAAAGGGGAAGAAGGATTAAAAGAAGAAGGAATAGATAAGAATGACAATGAGCATGAAGAAGGTACAAAAAATGACTACTCCTCCGACGCCCTCTTCATACTTTCACTAAAAAAAGACAATTGGGTGCGAACTCCCCGCGAAATAATTTCACTTAACGAACACAACCAGATTGTCCAACGAATTTCTGAGTTCGTAGAAGAAGTCAAACGACTCGATCTCTTTTCACGTGAATCACTTCCCTCCAAACCAATTATTCCAACCTGGTGGTACCCTGGGTGCAAAAAAATGCAAGGGACCTTCTACTTTGGCAGTGCCGACAAACAGTACTTGGAAGTGGCGTGTGTGTCAGCTTCGAGCAGGTCCGTGGGGACGTACTCGGACATGCACTGTTCGTTTGAGTACGTCCAGGGCGCGGGGGACGACCACGAGATGTGGGCCCCGGAAGCGGGGCTCAGTGCGAAAAAAATGTGGGACATTTTCGCAGCCAATCCACACGTTTTTGGACCAAGTGGGTTCTTGCGCCAGGACTTGTCGGAACAGCAGCTTTTGGAGGTGTTGGGGACTGGCAGTGGGGGGGAGGGCTACGAGTGTAGTAGAGTGGGGGAAACGAACATGTGGTTCGGTATAATAAGGGGGGATTTGAAGGTGGAGGAGGTTGAAAGGTTTGATACAGTGGTGGTGTTGAGCAGAAAGTATGGGGTAAAGGTAAAGGAAAAGGATGTGAAGGGTGAGAGTGAGATGAGTGAGAAAAGTGGAAGTGAGAATAGTGAAAAAAGTGGAAGTGAGAATAGTGAAAAAAGTGGAAGTGATAATAGTGGAAAAAGTGGAAGTGAGAATAGTGGAAAAAGTGAGAATGAGAAAATCCTTAGGTATCCCCTCGAACCAAATAAGAAAGGATCTAAGGAACTTCGGGTGGTTTTGCCAAAACTCATTTCCCAAATCGATATTGATAAGCCTCTTGTTATTTTGTGTGAGACGGGGGACGACCTTAGTTGTGGTTGTATACTAGCACTTCTTTGTAAGTACTATGATACGGAGTGGAAGAGGGGGGAGGTGAGGGCTAGTAAGGATGTGGTGAAGAAGCATTTGAGTATGTTGGCGGGGGTTAGGAGGGTGAATCCGAGTAGGAATACGTTGCAGAGTGTTAATACAGCCACAACTGGTTACAACTGAGCGAAGCGAAGTTGTGACTAGTTGTGTATAAAAATGTTCACAATTGAGCGAAGCGAAATTGTGGGTATTAAGAACGTTCACAATTGAGCCTCACAATTGAGCGAAGCGAAATTGTGAGTATTAATACTCACAATTTTGTGACTCAATTATGGGGACGTTCGTACTATTTATTATCATATGCTCAATGTGATGCGGTTCAATTGTGAGTATTACGACATACTATTCATTATCATTACCGCTTGTGAGTATTAAGAACGTCCCAATTGAGAGTATCAAGAAGTATCATTTATTGTCATCACCAAATTATCGCTCAATTGTGGGTATTAAGAATGGCTTATCATCACCACCAATTTTTTACATTGTGAGTGATTCTATATTGAGAGCGGGAAATGTCTCACCATCAATCTCCTTCAATGTTCAATATGAAGAGCGTCTACTAAGATCATTACTCAATAAAAGTAAGAAGGCCAGTACTATAACTATTATCATTAACGTCTCCTTCAATCTCGCTTCGCTCGATTGAAGTCGAACTCGCGTCATGCAAACTTTATCCGTATTTCCCGCTGAAACCTTGACGACTACGCCATTATAATAAACAAAATCCCTTCATATAGAATCGAACGATCGTGTAGCCAAGTTGAAAAAAAAATAGGCGCCGCGCTCTAGACGACTGAGCCAAAAAAAGTGCAAAAAAAGTAAATGCTCCACGGCAGGTTCGAACTGTCGACCTTCAGATGACACACTCGGAGAATATGAGACTGACGCTCTGCCAACTGAGCTAGTGAAGCATTTTACGGAAAGGAGAGAAATTGGCGTTTTCACCAGAGGTCAAGGGGGTTTAAAGGCGTTCGAAAAGAGGATTTGGGCTTCCTCAGGAGCTCGTGGGCGTTCATATATTGTACTGCTTTGAAGGGAGATCAAAAAACGCAACTTGGGAAGTATTTTTTTGTTGTTTTCGTGTTACCCAATTTGGATGTTGATGTTTGAGGAGACGAAGAAAAGACAAAGCGGAGTGTAATTGTTCAAATGGGGAGTATGAGAGGTGGTGGATGCTGAAAGGTGCTGTTGATGCATGCTGAGTTGGAGAGTTTGAAGAAATGGCCGTTTTTCGCAGCCACTCTTTTTCGCAGCCATTACTGATTGCAAGTTCTATTTGAAAAGCCCACCTATTCGGAAACCCCAGCGGACATCATTTAAAAGAACTACTGAACAGCCCATACATTAACTGGTGAAAAGTGAAGAATTACTGAATCAACTGGGGCAGTATTGTATCTACGACTCGCCCCCTTTAAACCTCTAATTTTGCAACCTCTTTCACTGGTAATCCACTGTACACTGTTGTTGACATAGAACTCGAATGTATGTAACTGGCCAGATTGAACTCAGGGGGCGGAAGATGTGTACATTTCAGGTTTGACATGACCCACCCAGTACGTAATTTTAAACTCCTGAGTTCTCTTTTTAGACATATTCGCTATTTCTTTTTACATGTTCTATTTTAGTTTATTAATTCGTTTAAATACATTCTCAATGCTCGTTCTTGACCGACAGTCATTCTCCAACCAGCCGTACTTAGTACAGTCGAGCAGGCACAAAAGTGTTGAGGTTTTGGTGGTTCATCCGTTGAGCAAACTTCCTTCTCTCAACCAAAATGGGAAGTGTCACAGCGACATCCTCGTATTTGAACTACATACTTCACTTTGCCTTTCTTAATTTTCCTGTATTCCTCCCTTATCCTTGTATCTCTTCCTACTCCTGCTTGTTTCCCCAATAAATTACGTGGTGTGGGTACGATTTTGCGTTATTCGCACGATTTCGCAGCCATTCGCAGCCATTCGCAGCTCTTTCGCAGCCAACTGGAAACTTCCAAATTCACACTACACTCATTCCTTCTAAACTCGCTTTGCTCATCTAGTACTTCCGCCTTTATTGTAGAGCATCCATGTGCAGTCGCACATGACTTTGAGACCAACCGAGCACACAATTGCTATTTAACACCGAGAAATATTTCCTAGTATGAACCAAGCACTCTATTATCTTCTTTAAATCCTTCAATTTCTAAACTCTACAACCTTCTTTAAATCCTTCTATTTCTTGCTATTATACATCCTACATTGTCAAAAAAATTAACTAGCAGTGGCAACTTGGGTGCTGTAGAGAACTGGGTAGGGTATGAGGAATATCTGAAGAGTATCGGAAGTTGAAATAATTCTATGTCTTGATGTAATGGGTATCAGGCTGTATCACTTGGGAGTTACAGTACAACCGAGCAATCGGTTGTAAATCTTGACCGTATAACCGAGCAAAGCGAGGTTATACTGTTACTTTAAAACACTCCGCTCGGCTGTAATAAACCGTATAACCTCGCTTCGCTCAGTTATACTTTGTATCAACCTCGTACAACCTCGCTTCGCTCGGTTGTACTCGGTTATGTAAGCACCCCCTGCAACGACCCATGCACCCTCTGCATCTCCCTCAAACTCTCCACCAACCTCTCCTGCCTCTCTATCCCCTCTTTTGGCACAACCTCCATCCTCGCCAACCCAAACCTCACCACATCTCCCTCATAACTCACATCCAACAACCGCTTCACCAGCAAAATGCTCTCCAACGACATCGTCAGCTGCAACAACCCCCCCAACGCATCCACCGGTACACTATTCAACCCCGAATCTATTACCGCAAACTTCAACACCACCAACGAGTACAACCGCGCAATCTTTTGCACTGCCACAGTAAACAACCGCTTCCCCTGTGGCATCTTTGCCGTGTCCTTGGACGCTATCTCGTTTAACGAGTCCTTCTTCATATTCGCCAATGCCTCCACAAAACTCACCACAAACGTCACCTTTTCCTTGTACGAGCCATGGTGAAGTATAGACGATAGCGACTTCATATTTGCACCCAGTTTCTCCTGCTGGATATTGGTGAGACGTTTCTGGAGCTCTGCCGCAGTCAATTGCGCAAACGACACAGTGCTGGAAAACTTGCTCTGGGAAGCAGAACGGTCAATCTCGGTCGACAAGGTGTAGGCCAACGACACCGATAAGAAATTGAGTTCGCGCTCGAAATACAGCGATGGTCTCATCACCTGTTTGAGCGATGTCAACCCAAGCATGTAGTTGATCAAAAACATAAGTGCAATCTCCTGTCTCTCCAAAAGAGAAATGATAGACTCTTCAATGCTGCGAGAGGGTTCTTTAAATTCCCCAAATTCGGGGGGGCCTTTTTTGAGGTAAAGTGGTTCGTAGAGAGACGTCGAAAGGTTGGGAAGATTGAGAAGAATCATAAAGTATGAATGTGCAAGTTTGTTAAATGATGAGGAAATGGGAGAGAGCTCGGAGGTCGAGCTCTTTTCACTTTTATTCAAACTTGACCTCATATTTTCACTCCCACTATTATTTTTGTTTTCACTATTATCCTTTTCACTCGAACTCGTACTCATATCACTTCCATTATTCTTATTTTCACTCGAACTCGAACTCATAAGTTCACTCGAACTCATATTTTCACTCTCACTCTTTTTCTCACTCTCACTCTTTTTCTCACCCTTTTTCTCACTCTTCTTCTCACTATTCCCCCTTATCGACAACTCCACCAAATTATATCCCGTAAACCTCAAAAACACCAACAAATCCACGAAATTCAAAGTGGCTTTCTGTATCAATGTGAGCACCAACTGCGGCGCAATATCATCCAAAAGCGGGACTACCAAGTCCGGTCTGCCTGTCTCGTAGCACGCGCGCAAGAAGTGCGCCAAATGCGGGAAGAATCGCGACAAGTAAAAGTACCGGTCCTTGCGGTACTGTGGTTTGTTCACTAGTTGCATGTACGCAACCATTGACTTCTGTATACTGCCAAGGAGGTCCAGCGCCTTGTCCAATATCGAAAGCTGGAACGAGAGGTCAAGCACCTCGAGGTACTGCCCGAAAACACTCTCGTGGAGGTAGTCGAGAATACTCAGCGTCGCCAGGAAATCGCGGTGCACGTGACCGAAATCCCCCAAGAGGCGGTTGATTTTCTTGTCAATGACGTCAATCAGCGAACACAAGGACTCGTCGGCGGCTAGGTTGGGGAGCTGTTCGTTGAAGTAGGCAACGAATCGCGTTATTTGCTCAAGGAGATGCTTCATGCTGACGAGCCAGAGCAATTTGTGGGTGCTGCGCGGGTGTTTCTGGAGCATGCTGTATGTTTCGTAGAGGTAGTCTTGTATGGCGTCGATCTTGACGTTGAACTCGTGGAGTTTGAGGGACTTGCCGTCGAGCAGAAGCTGCTCCATTTGTTTCTGGAAGTGCTCATTGATTTTGGGGAGAAGGTTGCGGTATTGGTTGGGTTTGTCGAGGTTGTCGGGGGATTGGTAGGAGAGTTCCATTACAATTGAACAATCAAACAATTGAGCGCAGCGAAATTGTTTGATTTTGCAATTGTTGTTAGAATGTTGCGAAAAACAATGAGCGTAGCGAGTTGTTTTGCGAGATCCTCACTAAAGAAATGAACGTAGCGTATATTTTGCGGAAGACAATGAGAGCAGCGAATTTTGCGAGAGTCAGTAAATTTTCCAGTGTAGCGAGAATGTCGCGACAAACAATTGAGCGCAGCGAAACTGTTTGCGATATCAAAAGTAAAAATCAGCGTAGCGAGAATTTGAGTTTTCCGGCGAGAAAGTTGCGAGATCCTCACTAAAAAAATGAGCGTAGCGAATATTTTGCGAGAGTCAGTATTTTCCAGGCAACGGAATTTGGGAGATCCTCACTAAAATCAAAAATAGAGCGTAGCGATTGTGAAAACACTAGTCAATCAATTAGCTTAGCTAATTGTTTGAGTGTAATCAGGGCACACCAATAGCAATTGTTTTGAACTCACCAATCAAACAATGAACATTGAAATTGTCAGTCAATGAGCGTAGCAAAAATGAATCAAGTCAAGTCAAAGCAATAAGCGTAGCGGTGTTTGAAATTATTTTTCTAGCGAGAATGTTGCGACGCTCACTAAAAAAATGAGCATAGCAAATTGTTTTGCGAGAGCTCGCTAATTAAACAAATTCACCCCCCTCATTGTGTGAGCCTGAAGAGCACCCATGATAGCAATTGTTTAAAGTCGGTAAAGAGGATCAACTTAGTTGTGGAGATTGAAGAATGTTGTTACTCAGAGTTCCATAACCAAGGATATATCAAGCTCAATCGCTCAGGTAGCAAAATTTCGACACTCACTAAATTTAAAACCGAGTTTGTGACTACATCAATGAGGGTTGCGATTGAACTCACTACAAGTAGGGATAACCGCAAATTCAACAGTGAGGAAGGGATGCAATAACTTCCTTCTACTCCAGTGTAAATTTCTACACTGGTAAATTGGTTGGGAAACGCATTTCTAGCGAGATAGTTCTTTATTACTACTAATGCAAAGATATACTAGATAAACCATGCCTTGAAGATACTAGATAATCAGTACAGTATGATCTAATATGAAATAGTACCCAAGCAGTCCAACTTGTGTTCGAACTGGTGATTTCGTAGCGAGTTGGCTTTTGGAAAGTTTTCACTGAGCCGTATTCTCAGTCACTCATTTCTGAATAGAGTACCTCGCTTCATTCAACATCCCTTGCTCATACTAGTGCCAACTGCATTTACTTCCTCTGGGCTTCAGCTACACCTCAAACCTTCTAACTGGGGTCAATTTATCAAGTCCTATGTTGTGCCTATATGCAGTACACTTGGGTGCAAACATTTTCGAAACCATTCTAAAATGCAGGTGAAACTATTTTCTAGACAAATCGAGCTACACATTACTCTTTACTGAAATGTTGTGTTTTGCATACAATGAGCGAAGTAAAATTGTTTTCTCAGTGTTCTACTTCACCATCAATTTGGCTTGTCTTTTTGCCTTATTTGGTCTATATTCACAACGCAGCAACAATTGAGCATATGCTCAATTGTTACTGTTGGCTTTCCTTCACAATTTCACACCGATCTTTAACATCTCAAACAATTGAGCGAAGCGAAATTGTTTGCTCAATTGGTGCGATATGTTATGAAATGTGTGAAATGGTGCTCAATGATGCACAAATGTTTGCTACTCTTCACAAAAATTTCGCAACAATTTCGCTCATTGATGCTCAATTGTCTAAGTTGTCCTTCATCTCACCAACACCATTTCACAACAATTTCTCTTCGCTCAATTGTTGCTCAATTGCTTAAATTGTTTCCTTATTTCACACCAATTCACATCATTTCACATTTCACACCATATCACACCATTTCGCTTCGCTCAATTGGTGCGATATGGTGTGAAATTTGTGAAATGTGCTCATTGGTGATCATCTCAACAGAAAAGGCAACCTCCTATGACTCCTCACCAAAATCTCCCCGTAATTCTCCTCATTCTCCGGGGTCACCACCCCGTGTCTAATCAAGAAATCCACAATCACCACCCTGCAATTCGGCTTGAACTCATCCATCCTCTCCATCACCTCCTCCACATCCATCAACCGAAAGTCCACAGACTCTCCATCCACCGGATGCGGTTCCACTCCCTCTGGAAACTCAATGTCATAAATATACTCCACCTCCGGCTGAACTCGTCCCTTGGGTGTTTGGTACATGTACTGCACCACCCCCGCCGATTTCGCCCGAGACACCACAAAATCCTCATCAAGTCCCGCCTCCTCGGCACTTTCCTTCACCACAGTCTCCCAGATCCCGTGGGGGTACCCCAACCCACCAGCCACCGTATTATCCAACATATTTGGAAACGTTGGTTTTGTGGGAGACCTCCTGGGAACCCACAACTTGAGACTTTCCCTGCCATTATCTGACGTCCTTACGTAACCAGTTATATGAGCTCCATAAGTTACCACACCAATCAAGACCGAAAATGCCCGTTCTACAAGAAAGTACGGGGTTGATTTGGGGTAGTACACCAGGTACAACTCGTTTCTCCACCCTAAATCCAACTCCTCATGAAACGCAGGTTCTTTCCGAAGCTCACTGGCCATTTTGCTAAAGAGTTGGTTGCGTTTTTCGAAAGTGTCCATGTCGGAGCTGATCTGGATGGTGTTTCCAGACACGATAAAACCATCGCGGGAGAAGTAGGAAGCGGTCTGGGGGTCGATGTAGCCAAGGGGGCTGCCGTCGTGGGTGAGGAGGGTAAAGTAGGTGGGATCAGGATGGTAGGGGAAGTTGTCGACCAGTTCAATGGCTGATAGGAGGGACATTCGAATAAATGAGCAAAATTGAATAAATGAGCGGAGCGAATTTGTTCGATTTTGCTCCATTTATTCGATAACTTCTTCATACAAACTCACTTCACTCACTTCCCTATTTGTTCGACTACTTTCTTTCGAATAATTTCGAATAATAAGCGATTTATCAATCAATTTCCTTTAATGAGAGAATTATTCATTAACTATCTCTTATCTCTGCCTCTGATCTTAGTTATATGCAGGATAATATTGAAGTAAGTAGATGGGCTACATGATATCTTTTAACATGTCATTTTCTAAAAAACTTTTACCCACTGGCCCTTCCAATGAGCTTTTAATTCGCTGCTGTAATCGGGAAGTAGTCAAATTACAAATTGACTAACTCATATGAAGTGAAGTTTATACAACCTACTTTTGGTCCGAATAATAGAAATTTATACAACTTACTTACATCAGGTACCTCTTTGATGCAATATCTAGGATAATTGTTGAACGAAGACGAAAGTTTGTTATCAAATTAGGACGTTTTCAGGAAGGATAAGACATTGGATATGAAGATGGATAGGATGAATGAGGACGAAGATGGAGATGAAAATGGATAAGGTTGATGGTGGTGAAAATGGATGAATATGAATATTAAGATGAATGAATATTGAGATATCAGAATATGAATGAAGACGGACTTGAATGGAGTAAAATCTATTCTCAGTATCTTCCTTCTCAACTTGTAGATTGCTCGATTTCGTAAACCTGTCGCTCAATCGCTCAGTGGCTGCGAAAATTTGAGGGTTGCGGTTGCAATTGAGCGAATGAAGAATTACAATTTTTGATGGACAACGAATAGTAGTTAGTTCGAGTCGACGGTGAGTTTATTACAAGACAGATAGAATTGCTGACAAGAAACACAAAGGAAGCAACCATTTATGAAAAGACAAAGTGAACTAGTTAGAAAAGTAGCCCATCAACCTAACTATCTTCGCTCGAAGACCAAGTTGAATACAATGCTAATTTACATATCCACCACTCCAAATAGGACGAGGAAGAAACTACCGAAGACAAAGGTTAAACTTGAGGTACAAAAAGAATGTCTCTTCTTTGGATTCTCACTCTTTTTTGTAGAATGATTCGACAAGCCTAGGCAAACAACGAATCATTACAATTTACTAAAACTCTACTTTCAGTGCTTCAAATGCATCTCTTTTGGTACTGTTCCTTTGGTTATTGCCTCTACTGCTTGTACTTCTTGCCTCTACTGCTACTGCTTCTACTTCTTGCCTCTACTGCTACCATTTCCCCTTCCACTTTCAATTACTGTCTCCTTTTCTGCTATATAATGTGCTCCATCCCAATCACTCTAATCTGAATCTAGAAATGAGTCAAAATGACTCCAAATGAGTATACATGACTCCAAAAGACTCCAAATAACTCCAAATGAGTAGAAATGATCTAATGCAGTATTAAGTAGTTCCCTTACTCTTCACATGCTCTTTGTGGTGGCTGCGAAAATCCAATTCGGAAAAGATCTTACATTGCATCACATTTGAGCTCTGCCCCAACGTCCTTATGACTAGTGTCGAACTCATCAAACCAATCAATGACTCGTTAAACTGTCACACAGTGTCAATCACGATACTTTTTCATAATTTGGATAAATCAAGTGATAATTTTTTATAATTTCGACAAATTTCTGGAAGTCCCTGTAAAGGCCTTGTAATTACCTCAAGACCTTGTTTCCAGACCTTGTAATTTCCATGTACCAGTGATCCCTCATTTAAAACTTATATTATCTCAACACTTGTATCCTCATTATATACTCATCTTATCCCGTCTAATATCTCAATTCTTACTATCCACCCCTGTGGCTTCGGAACTTTTCCGGTTCGGTGATTTCTGTACCGCTCATTACCGGAGAAGTCAATCTTTAACCGTAGCAATCAAATTGATTAGGTAATTGGGTTCATTGGGTTGAGATAATTGCGTTGAGGTATATTGGAAGTCGGCTCTAAGCAATCAACCGGTATTTTTCACTAGTCTTGGCTCTCTTATTCATCTTATTGGTTCCTGGTTTATAGTCCATCTTTTTGGTTTATCTATTGTCTACCTATCTATCCATCTACCTTCACATAGACAGCATAGCCCAGAGAGTAGAGCCCAGAGAGGGAGCCCAGAGAGCTTCGCTCTAGGCTCGATGATCCGAATCATCCAAATGGCGCTACCATCTAAGCCGACCTGCATAGGACCCCACGGAAACCGTGCAGAAAATAAATGACTAAAAAGTACAAATACCAAGAGCTTTCCTGATCCAATTTCATCGCCATGAGTAAAGAATACAATCCCCCCACCGGAGCGCCACCTGAATGGTCGCAGAAAAACGAGTACAGCTCCCCACAGCCCGCATACAACAACTCCCAGCAGGACAGAGGCTGGGGCGGCGGTCACGGGTACCAGCAGGGCTACCCCCAACAAGGATACCCCCAACAAGGGTATGGGGGATACCAGCAACCGCAGGGGTACGGGGGGTACCCCCAACAGCAGGGGGGGTACTATCCCCAGCAGCAGCAGCCAATGTATGTGCAGCAGAATAGACCGGCGGGTGGAGGAACCGATGGGTGTTTGGCGGGATGTTTAGCCGCATTGTGTGTGTGTTGTACTCTTGATATGTTGTTCTAACAATTGAGCGGAGCTCAATTGTTGAAACTACTATGGATACTTCTATGTATACCATCTAGTTTGGATACTGGATACTACATAGTTTGTCTACTACTGTGGATACTACTGGATACCACAGTTTGGATACCAGTTCGGATACAGTGATACCTTGATGAGAAGGAATGATTATGAGAAGAAGGAATGACTATAAGAAGACAGAAGACAGAAGACAGAAACTAATGGATTTGCATTTCCACTGGATTAATGATAATATGGATTGCATTGCAAGTCAGATAAATTTGATGGATTGATCTGCCATATATTAATAATAAATGATAATAGGAACGAACGACGAACGAACGAGCGAACGAACGAACGAGCGAAGCGAGTGAGTGAGTAGTGAGTGAGTAGTGAGTGAGTAGTGAGTAGTGAGTGAGTAGTGAGTAGTGAGTGAGTAGTGAGTAGTGAGTGAGTGATTAGTAAGTTATTAAGTGATTAGTGAGTAGTGGTATATAGTGGTGTTAAGTGTTTAAATGTCCCACTAGCGTTTGGTGAATTGAAAACGTGGGGTTTTTCAGTATACCAATACTTACTCTTCATATTCTACCCACTACACTTTATGAAATATAAAACATGTATTGGTATAGACACAGCGATACGAAGAAAACAATGAGTGAGCATGGTAACAACGAGTGTAGGAAACTATGGCTGAACAACGAGCGAAGTAGTTACGAAATGAAGTCAATGTAGTCTTAGATCTGTTAATCAAATGTTGAACAGTCAATAATCTGTAGTCACTGTTCATAAACAGTTCATAAACAGTTCATAAACAGTTCATTAACTGTTAAATAACTTTCACTCTCAATCAAATGTCAATCACTGTTAACAACCTGTCATTCACTGTTAATAAATGTAATCACTGTTAATGAACTGTCAATCAACTGTACTGTTATCAACCGTTCATGAACTGTAATCACTGTTATCAACTGTAAACTTTCATCTCTTGTGAACCCACAAAGTTCAACAACCAGTATCCCAACCTTTGTACTATTACTCTTATGCTATGTCTATAAATGCTACCTATACCGTATAAATCGAAAAGTCAAAATGTTGATGTAGTTGAATGTTCAAGCTAATCAACTCTAATTGGTGTTGCGAGGGCATTGCTCTTTTACAACTACTCGCTTCGTAGTTCAGCAATCAACTCTCTAAATACTCGCTTCGCGAGTAAATAACTTTTTCTACTAACTACTCGCTTCGCTCGCAGTTAGTAGAAAAAGTATGCCAACAAAACATCCGCAACAAAAACACACCCTCCATTCATGTAAAACGCATACTCCAACATCCCCCTCTCTGCAAGTCTCCCCGTGAATATCGGTCCAATGCACCGCGCAAACGTCTTGCCAATGTTCACCACCCCCATCATCTTGGTCAACTCGTGTCTCGGCACCAACTCCGCAAGCATGATCTGTCTCGGCACAACATCCATCGTCGAGGTGGTGTAGTACAACACCAACGCAAACGCAACTCCCATGAAGGACAGGAAAAGTGGAACTGACGCCATAAAGATCGCAGACGGGATTTGGGCATATAGGATGGCACGCACAGGACCCAATAACTTGGCAAGAATGGCTGAGGGAATCAGTGAAACTGCATTGATGCTATTGTTCACAAAAAATAATGTGCCAACAGCTGATGGATTGGTGTGGAATCTCTTGTTGAGGAAGTAGACAATCCACCCAGCAGGCATGAATCCGTACCCAAGTGAGTCCATCATGAAGATGGAAAGAAGACGGGGGAGTAAGTATGAGGTTCTTAATGAGAGACCAAGAATTGGCTTTTTAGCTTCTTTTTCTCTTTCTTCATTTTCTCCTCTTGTCTCTGCTCTTACTTCGTTCTCTCTTCTGTCTTGTCTTAATTCTCCCCTCTCCTCTCTTTCCTCTATCATTTCTTCAATCTCTTCCACTCCTTCCACACTTTCCTCTAACAATCTCTCCGTCTCTCTATCTGTATCTCTGTCCCTTTCTCCCTTCAACTCAACATCACTTGAGAGAAAACACATGCAAACAAACTTGAGTCCAGCAACTCCAGTGTACACTGCAAACACAGCACGGTAACATGCCAAGAGTCCCCAGCCCCGTTTCCTCAAAAAGTCAACGAGAAACCCTCCAGCCAACGAGCCAATGGCACCACCAGCAGTGGCCAACAACCCATACAACCCAAATGTCTCGGGCCTCTTTTCAGCAGGCACCAAGTGCGCAATACACGCTTCTTCCACAGACTTGAAGGGACCGGTCTCGTCCCCAGAGGGAGAAATCACCCCGAGCGTGGCAGCAACAAGCAATATCCAAAAATGGCTCGAGGTGGTGAACACTATCCCAGAGACAAACATCATCAAGGCACCAAAGAGCATCACGTGTCTGCGCCCAAGACGGTCGGCGTTCCACGTTAAAAAGTACGAGATGATGGTGTCCCCAAGAAGAGTGAGCGTCATGAACCACCCGATCTGGGTGGCGGACAGTCCAAGTATCTCAAGGTGGAGAGTGAGGACTTGGTTGGTGAGTCCATAGCTTAGAAGGCGTAGGAAGACGGAGGTGATGAGGATGGGAATGTCCATTGTAGCACGATCGAGCGTAGCGAGATTGTGCGATTGTAAGATTTTAAAGTACAATCGAGCGTAGTACAATCGAGCGTAGCGAGATTGTACGATTGTAAGATGAAGGCAAAAAAGTACAATCGAAAGTGAAAAAAGTACAAAAGTACACTTTGCTTGACTTATTTTTCGCTATACCGTCTTTTTTCACTCGTGACTTCCCTCGTGATTTATGGTCCCAAATGGACATTTTCAACCATTGGTAAACGAGTTCCAAGTAGTAAGTAGATTAACAATACTTTAACCGTCAGTTTCAGCAAAGTTGCACCTCTATTGCAGTACTGAACCTTCATTACAGATCAAGAACATCTTTCCGTTCGATTGATTTCAGTTGATTGTCAGTCTGATCCAGTCTGATCATTTCAGTTCTCATAACAGATCTCACTTCAATTCTCATTTCAATTCTCACTTTAGATCACTTCAGACCTCTTCAGATCACTTCAGACCTCTTCAGACCTCTTCAGATCACTTCAGATCTCAATCAAGTTTATCCTTCCAGCTCCCTCCAATTCAATGCCTTACCAGATCTTTGGAAGAACAGTGTTTAACAAAGGCAAAATTTTTTCCACCATTTTGCAGCATTTACAGCTATTTTTACAGCCATTTTTTAGTCACTCAAATTAGAAAACTAACAAGTTACACGATACTAGAAAGATAGACCAAGATACTACAAGATGCTGAAAGAAGATACCAAAAAAGATACTGTCGATCTTCCCAATCCCAAATTCACTTTCTACAACATTCTATCGTATCTCGTATCTATTATCTATAATCCAAAAGGAGTGTGTCTATAAAGGTTCTGGTGAAATGCTCTATGAATTTTTTGGGAGAGTTCTTGCAAACGCTCTTTTTTGGGGTGTTTTAAGGTTTTTGGTTGTTTGGTGGTGGTTGGTGGTGGTAGGTTATTGGTTGTTTGTTTGGTGGCAGTTGTTTATTTGGTGGCAGTTGGTCATTTGGTGGCAGTTGGTTTTTGATTTGATGGTTGGTTTTTCTGTGGTGTTAGTTGGTCAGAACTCTGGTATGTTCAGTCACCAACGAATAGCCATTTTTTGTAACAGCAACAATCTCGCTACGCTCGATTGTTCCTCAACAAAAAAACCTCAACACCTTCTTCCAAACAGGCAACTTCCCAAACATCTCCTTCTCCTCCATTATCTCCTTTGCCAAAATCTCCGGATCAAGGTCCAGCCTCCCCACATCCAAATCCACGTCATTTACATTCACCAACAACCTCATATTCCTCGAGTAAATCTTGTGCCCAAAGTAAAACACAAAGAAGATGACAAACCCAAGGTAATTCTTAAAGAATTCCACTGGCAGTGGCTTTTGTCCAACTGGAAACAATGAGATCCAGAATTGCAAGCCAAGCACTGCCACATTCATTGCAAGACCATAGTACGCACCAATAACTCCAGTATTGGAACGGTAGGGAAGTTCATCGAGACTGCGGCCCTGTTTCTTCATTGCTCTTCTGAATTGAATAAGTGAAGCATTGATGGATCCCCATGTGAACAAGGTACTCAAGGCCGAAAGTGCAACGAGCCACGCGAAAACCTCACCCTGTTGGGGGGATGCAGACACAAAGGAAAGGAGTCCCACGATGGCACTGGTGAGGATTCCCATGAGCGGGCGGCCCTTGCGGTCGACATAGGTGAATATACTTGGGGCCAAACCCTGTTGGGCCAAACCAAGCATTGTTCTTGAGAACCCATAGATTGCCGAGTTTCCAATTGCGAGAAGTGCCACGAGCACCACCACGTTGAAAATTGAGGGCAAAGCCTTGATTCCAGCTTCACGGATTGCAATCACAAATGGCGAGGCACTTGCATTGCTGCTATCCTTCAAGAGATCTGGCGAGTCTGATGGAACGAGGAATCCCAAAAACATGAGGGTCAAGATGTAGAACACCAAGATTCTCCAAAACACCTGCTTGATGGCCTTGGGGAGCACAACCCTGGGGTTTTCCTTGGATTCGGTGGCTGTGAGTCCCACCAATTCAGTACCTGCGAGCGAGTAAGTCGCGGTGATGAGCACCGAAACAAGTCCCTTGAACCCAGTTGCAAATGGTTTGGGGTGGTGCCAGTTCTTGCCTCCAATGTATCCCTGGTCTCCACCACCTGCAATGAGCACGATGGCCAAGATATCGAATCCCACCACTCCCAAGAGTTTGATGATGGCAGAAATAAATTCTGTTTCACCAAATCCCTTGTTACCGCAGAGGTTGAGGAATACAATGAGGACATAGAATATGGCTACCCAGGCCACTGGGTTGATATTCAGTGGCCAAAAGTTGATTGTGAGGGATGATGCGACCAATTCAAGAGGCAATACCACCACCCAAAACATGGCATAGTTCCAGCCCATGGCGAATCCTATGGAAGGGTCGATGAAACGGGTTGCATAAGTTGCGAAGGACCCAGAAACTGGGTACATTGACGAGAGTTCGGCCAAGGACTGCATGGTTGCGTAAAGAAAGGTTGCCACTATGCCCCATGCCACAAGCACTGTTCCCGGTCCATTAGTGAGGGCTTTACCTGAAGCCACGAGCAAACCGGATCCCACGCATCCACCAAGTGCGATCATTTGGAGTTGTCTCTTTTTGAGTCCCTGTTTCAATTGGGGCTGTTCGCCAGCCTCGTAGTCGTACTCTGGTCTTTTGAAGGAGTCTTTAAAGTTCTGCCATGATCCATGTGATACGGAACCGGATGTTTCTGACACCTCATGGGAGGTCCCATGAGATTCTTTGTATGAGCAATTTTCCGAGCTAGATTTCAGCATGGCGGTCAAAGTGGCCATGGCCTTGGCTATATATTGGGCAAAGTTTCTTTTTGGATGCAAAAAAGCCGTTACGGTGCCTGAACGGAGAAAAAAGACAAGAAAAGAGGAGAAGAAAAGAGGAGAAAAGGGAGGGAAAATGAACGGGAAATGCTATAGCATAGGGACGGGGAGATGAGAGGGAGGGATGATGAGGCAATAAGGAAGACAGTTGATGAGATGGGTGAGGAAGAGAGAGTATCGAGGATCGAGTAGGGAAGAAGAACAGGAGACTACATCACCTGAAAGGTCTAGAGTTAGGAAAAATACGTCATGAGTTTTTCCGGAATGATCTGCGAGAATAGGGTGGGGATGAGAAGGAATGAGAAAAGGAAGAAGGAGGGAAGAGAACGGAAAAGGAGGAAAAGGAGATGTAGGAGATAAGGAAGATGAAGTATGCACACTAAAAGAGACTAAAGATGACAGGATGATGTGGAGGAAGTCCGTTGAAAATTTCCTGTTTCGCCTCAGGTGATGCATGTGCGAAATCGGCGTGCAAATTTTTTTTGTGGAAGCAAGAAAAGATGAGATGAAACAAAGGCATACAATGAGATTGAGCACAATTGAGCGGAGCGAAATTGTGCTCATTGTATGCGAAATTGTGAGAGTGGTAAGAAGATGCGGAATTGAGCAAAGAAGCGATATGTGAAGTGGAGGTTAAGTTATCATTAAATGGGAGTGAAAATGGAGTAGAAATTGAGGAAGTGGAAGTGTAAAGGACAACTGAGAGTTCATTGTGTTTGGCACTGAGCACACTTCGCTTTGCACAGTGTGCTCTTATTTACATACCTCACGTCATCTGTGATCATATTTGCATACTTTACTTGAATACTTCGCCTTGCACACTTTCTCCGCTCAGTGTGTGTCTGTTCGGTGTGCTTGGTATGCTCAGTGTGCTATTTTTTGTCTACCACGTTACATTTCATTTCCAGTCCCTTTAGCCTAGTCCCTAGTAAGTTTAGTCAGCCTAACCTGATTAGGGAATGTAGGCGGATTTGAACTGGTCTCTGGGAATGATGACGTCCACGTTGCATTTATGCCCGCCAAGTCAAAATTTCAAAGGAGTCACTTTGAGTGTTCTTATGCTTTGTAAGACATCTCTTCTCTACCACTACAACTACCACACTTCAACTCCAACTTCCACAACTCTACCAGAACTCCACCACGTACACTACAATGACCTTTCACATTCTCCACAATTTCGCTCATTGTGTTCGCTCCGCTCAATTGCGCGTTCCCTTTGCATCTTCCTCTTGGCTTTTCTTTTGTACTGTTTCGTTTTTGTCTCCTTTTGTCTTTCAAGCTGGTTTCCGAGCTCTGAAAAATACTCATGTTGTAGGGTGCCCTCGTATTCTCGTCTCCAGCTTCCCCATCCTACTTTAAACTTTCTCACTGGTGTCATTGCTCATCATCTATTCGTCATTCACCTCTTTCACCATCTCTCATCTCTCATCTCATCTCTCACCTCATCTCTCACCTCATCTCTCATCTTCATCTCTCATCTCACCCAACTTTTATACTTACCCCACCACTTCACTTTGCCCTAATTTAGCAACAATTGAGCGAAGCGAAATTGTTGTCGCTCAATTGTTTGGTGTTAGTTGTACCTTTCCGTCTTTCGGAACGGTCCGTTATGTCGGAACGGACCTTTGTGTCTACCCCTTTTGTGTCCTGAAAAACGGCTTCATCTAATATAAGAAGTCAAAACCCAGAAAAGACACTAGACAACAGTACAAACCAGTACACACCAGTACCACCAGTACCACTAGTTCCACTAAGATCTACCACTAAGATCCACCACTAATTTGATCAGATCACTGTGACTGAAAGTGAATCTGAACTGAATCACTGATCCAAGACTTCTCCACAGTCACTGAACGTTGACAATCGGTTTGAAAGTAGAAGGTACTTACTTCCGTTCAATATTAGTAATTACCACTAAGTACTACTAAGTACTACTACTACTAAGTACTACTACTACTAAGTACTACTACTACTAAGTACTACTACACACCCAATCTCGCTTGCTCGATTGAGTAAATACACCACCTACACCCCACAATCTCGCTTCGCTCGATTGTGTGATGTACACCTTCCACTCCACCACATCCCTCCCCGAGCTCCTCCATGTCTACTCCCTCCATGCCATGGAATGGCGAGGCAACCTCACGCCCGATGAATTTGCAAACCTCCATGCGAAAAAGCAGGTCCACTACGGAGCAAGGTACACCCGTGCATTTTACATGAAACACGGGGACACTGTGGCCGCTGCCGCAGTTGTTTTGGACCAGCCCGCCGTGAATGGCCGCGTGCTATTACTATCGTATGTGTTTACGCACCCCGAACACCGTAAAAAGGGATTGGCTGAAGAGATTGTGAATTACGCGATCGAAGAGACTGAGAGGAGGGTAGAGGAGGATGAGAAGAAGAAGAAGAAGGACGACAAGAAAGAAGAGAAAAAGAAGAACAAAAAAGACTTCCACTGGGTATTGTACCTGGCAGTTGGAACATACTATGAAAGATTTGGATTCAAGGGGTACCCATTAAAGTACTATGCTATAAAGCAGGGCAGACCTGGTAGTACATTTGGTGATTCGAACTGTGCGATCTGTGATAATTCGAATTGTACTTCGTATGGATCAGCGTCTGCTGAAGCTGAATCAGCGTCAGCTGATTCAGTTGATTCTAATTCTGCTGGTTCTGCTTCAGCTAATCCTGCTAACGCTACTTCGACCCCACACAGAACAGCTCGCTGCGCTCGTTCTGTGGTCTATCTCTCCTCCTCCCAATCCTCTTTGATCCACCACATCTGGCAAAAAAAGAAACTTGCCATTTCCCAACGGGTGCAAAAAAACTCGTTTGGGTTCGACCTCGACAAAAGCCTTGACGAGCCGTACTTGTGGCAGGAGCAGAAAGGCGGGCCGTTTGCGATTCGCGGCGCCGCAGTCAGAACCGGAACCACGGTTCACTATGCCCTCTGGAACGTCTTGATGCAGAACAAGGTGTTTGTGGTGGACATGGGAACAGAGGAGATGGGGGAGATTAAGGAAGTGGATGAGAGCGTCCATGAAAAGTTGAAAAGTCTCCAGAACCAGGAAAATCCCACACAGGCGTTATTGGATGCGTGTTTGGAGAATACGAAGGAGAGGGGTGGTGATGTGGCGTATATTGCCTCGAGTGATTTGGGGGAGAAGGTTGAGGAGGTGAAGGAGGATTTGGAGGAGACAGACCCGAGTATTTTGCCAATGATGAGGGTTTTTGGGGGAGGAGAGGTTGATGTGGAGTGGGTGGGGAATGGGATGTGGAGTTGGGATTGAACAATCACACGAGCGAAGATTATTACGAACAAATGAGCGAAGCGAATTTGTTCGAATAGTCTAACAGTGAACAAATAGCGCAGCGAATTTGTCAATGTGAAATTCGCCGTTCACCATTGCTTCGCTCATTTGTTCAGAATTCCCATTATGAACACCGATTTTGAACAAACTCACTTGTTCAATGAATCTCGGCCCTCATCTAGTACTTTATAATATGGTAAAAAATTCTGTTTTGTTTCATATTCGTAACATGTTTGTTGTTGAACTAGTACAGTTGATTAGCGAGGCAATTCGGCAATCTGTTTGTTAGTTCACTGCCTCACGAACAAATTCGCTCCGCTCATTTGTTCTCTCATTTGTTCTAAGCCCCTCCCAATTGGGCAATTTGCAACCACCAAATTACCATACAAAACTTGCTCACAGCCAATGAGAATGCGTATAAAGTCAGCGTATTGTATCCCTCCCCTCTCATTCTTCCCTCAATCTCTTATTCTTTTTCTCTATTCCATTCTTGGTATTAACTCTTCATTTCTACACTTCCACTCTTCACTCTCCACTTTACTCCACATACATTTATTCACTGTTGCTTCCGACACTATTTTCCTTTTTCAGCATGTCATCTCAAGTCGTTTTGTGTTATTCTCACCTTCTCCAATCCTTTTCTTTCCTTTCACTTTCTAACCTTTACACTCGTTCACCTCATTTGACTTTCTTAATCACCTCATTTTCAACCTTCACTTTCACTTTCCTTTCACTTTCTCTCTCAAACTTGCTTTCTCATTTTGCACTACAGAAC
Organism: Kodamaea kakaduensis; assembly: GCA_030558435.1. NCBI lineage: Eukaryota > Fungi > Ascomycota > Pichiomycetes > Serinales > Debaryomycetaceae > Kodamaea > Kodamaea kakaduensis. Next base: position 357,644 of record JAJMSN010000006.1, read on the forward strand.
AATTCCAACTGTACCTTACTTGACGAAGTATCAACATCAACTGAAGTGCTGACTCTGAAATTACTTTGAATTCCTTCACTAAAAGTACTTTTCTTTTAACTTGAACCACTTTGACTTCCTTAACCTACTCCTACTTTTGTATTAATTTGTGCATCGCATCTGTACAGCCTTTAACTACAACGACTACAATATTGTACACAACCTAAAAAGTTTTAGATTCCGAATCTCTTGGTGTCCCAACTCTTGAATCTCTTACAATCCCTTCAGCTTTATCTCATCAGATATGAATTTTTATCTCATTCATATTTGGTGATGGCCTAGAACTTACTTTTTTCATAATGAGGAGCAAATGTTCATTCTTAATATTAATCTTATTATCCATTTATATTCTTATATTCATTTATATTCCATCCTTACTTAGCTCATTGTTCATTATTATATCAACAACTCGCTTCACTCATAGTTCATCTTATTCTCGAACAATTCGCTTCGCTCATTGTTCAAATTTCGCTTCGCTCAATTGTTCTCAATTGTTTAATTTTCACCATGGCGGCAGACGCTGCGCGACCCTCCCTCGACTCCCTCGCCCACATCGCCAACATGTCGCACGAGCTCGATGTCCTCAAGCAAATCAAAGACGAGGACGACAAACCCGACGAGCCCAAGCCCAAACAAGCCAAGCGCATCGCGTGTGTGGAGTGCCGCCAGCAAAAGTCCCGCTGCGATGCCCACGAACGGTACCCCGATCCCTGCACCCGCTGCCACAAGAAGGGCCTCAAGTGCGACCGCAAGTCCGACTACAAGCGCACGTACAAACGGGCGCGTATTGCGCAGATCGAACGGGAGTTTGCAGAGTTGAAGAACACTTTGACCCCGGAACAGGCTGCAGAGTTGGCCAGTAAGGTGCCGAGTTTGCTGGCGATTCTGGAAAAGAGTACGCCGGAGACTCAGTCGAGTACGCCGTATGACGACAACGCGAACGCTCATTCAGTGAATGCTCATTCAGTGCAGAATGCACTGAATGTAGGAATTCATCAAAATACACAAGGAGCACACAATACACAGAACTTACAAAACATACAGAACTTACAAAACATACAGAACATACAGAACATACAGAACACACAGAACATACAGAACACACAAGGGATACAAAACATACCACAAGCTATATCACAACCTACATCACAACCTACCCAAACTCACAATGTACATTTTGGAATACATACACCGCACATACGGAGTAACAGTCCAAATTTAACTCCAAACTTGCAAAGTCCATTGAAACATTCTTTTGATAATCTCAACCAGCATAACTTGGATCAGCATAATCAGAAATATGAACGGTATGAGCAGGGTCAGGGTCAGCAAAATTATCAGCAAAGTAATTATCAAAGTAATCACCAACAAAGTCAACAAAGTCAACAAAGTCAACAAAGTCAACAAAGTCATCAACATCAACAAAATCACCATTATCCACAAAATCATCAACCCCAACAAGGTAACCAACAAAACCATCACCAACCCTCTCATGCCTCCCCCTACTCCCCCTTCTTTTCACCCGAAGGTGCTAATGTCATAGCAACACCTCCTGCTCTTGTAAAGCCCACCTTTGGGGGTTTTGGCAACTTGGACGTGGCGAACTATCGCGACATGGTGGATGAAAGTGCCCTTGTGTGTGAAGAGAAACACCTTCATACGATTGTGCTTTCGCCCACAATGATCCGGTCCTTGTTTCTCGAGTACGTAGAGTATTACCACCCAATACTTCCGATTGTGGATGTGATGAAGGGACCGGAGCGTATTTATAAGCTTTGTCCGGCGCTTTTCTGGGTGATTATGTTTACCCTGTTGAGGAGATTTGGAAGGAGGGAAAGTGGAGAGGAGGTGGCTGATGTTGTTGGTGGTGATGGTATTACTGATGGTGATATTATTGGAGATAATGGGGATGGTGATATTGTTGGTGGTGGTGGTGGTGGAATTAGTGGAGGTGGAGGTGATGGTATTACTGGTGGAAGTGTTACTGGTGGTAGTATTACTGGTGGTAGTGGAATTAATGGAATGACTGGTATTACTGAAATTGATCCTAACATTAACAACATCAACAACATCAACAACGTCAACAACGTCAATAACGTCAACACCATCAACACCATCAACACCATCAATAGTACCTCCGGTACTATTAATGGTGCTAATGGTCTTGACAGCTCCTCATCAAACAAAAAACTCCTTGTTGAAATGTCCCCATATGTCAAAGGAGTGCTTGCTGAAATCATGATCTCCCCCGTTTCCCGCTACAATCCCATGGAAGAAGACGAACCCATTATGAATGCACTTTCCGTATTTGCAGTCCAGGCCTTTGTCATTTACTCTTACTGGCCCCCCATTACATCTTCACTCAGTGCTGATTCTGCCTATTCTACAGTTGGTGTGGCCCAGATCCAGGCCATTCGTATTGGTTTGCATTCACCCAGTACTGCCAAGTCTCCCATGGCTCAGGAAAATGCAAAGACTTGGGTCATGTGTAATGTGGCAATGCAAACCATTGCCACGGCATTTGGGCTCCCGGCCTTTGTCCAATTCGATACAGCAGTGTGCCGTCCCGGCCCCGGAATGCCCTCGCTGGTGCGGCACATGATGGAAATTGCCCACTTTGAGGCCCAGATGGCAAGTGCCTTGAATAGTAATCCACGTGACCTGCACGGTCTCGTTGCAGCGGAAGAACGGCTCCCACTTCTCAAAGTGTTGTTGCTGCGATTGGACGAGATTGAGGTGAGTATGGCCCTGGCTGACGATTTCCGGCTTTTGCAAGCGTATTGTGCGAGAGTTCACCTATTGGCGTACTATTTTGTGGATACATGGCGCATTGCACCTTTGGAACTCCACAAGGGTTTGATTCGGTTGTTTAATGCGTGTATCACGCTCATTTCACATGCCGACAAGGCTCATTGCAAGGACCGCAAGTTTGTGCGGTACCTTCCTTCGGTGTACATTCTCCACATATGGCAAGCCGCGTGTATTATCGGTAAACTTTCGCACTCTCCACTCAAACGGGCAGTTGATCTTGTGAAGGGTCGCCAGTGTTACTCGCGTGCAATATGGCTTGCTGCACGTGCGCTGATATTGAAGCACGACATTGCGCACCGACTGAGTGGGATTATGCGGAGTATGTGGCAGTTGTTCCGGACATTGGATAATCGGCAGCAGGCGACGTTGGGCATTAGTGTTCATTCGCGAATGTCTGCGCTGGTGTTTTTCGACTGTATGAATATGTTGCGGGACCAGGTGAGTAAGAATAATGAGAGTGCGGTGGAAGATGAGGAGGATGAAGAGGATGAGGGGTGTCAGAGACCGAGGTCGCTTTCAAACACGGTGAATGCCGAGCAAAAGGCACGTAAGATTATACGGACGATCCCACTTGATCCACAGCCGATTGCGGCCAAGAGAAGCACGATATTTAAGGTGGTGAATGAGCCGGCGGTGTCGCCGCCGTACCGCAACTCGCCGTTGCTGAATGTGCACACGAGTCATCTGGAGGAGAGTCCGCTGGGGTTGGAGAACTTGGAGCTGGTGGAGTTTGATGTGAATAATGATGTGTTGTGGAAGGATTTGGATAGTGTGATGAATGATTTTGGGTTTCATTATTGAGCGAGCATTCCAGAACAACGAGCAACTACAACAAACAACGAAGCTGTTTGTAGTAGTCTGTGAGTTGTTCATACTCTAGAAAGCAATACTCACAACGAGCAACTACTCAAAGCAGCGAAGCTGCGAGTAGTATGTGAGTTGTGTATCACTAAGAAGGAACGAAAAGATCGAGCGAAAACAGTGAGCGTAGCGAGCTGTTGAGTGAGTTGTTCATAAAGGAAGACAAGAAATGAGCAACTACACAAAGCGAAGCTGCTTTGAGTGTATGTGAGTTGTTCATACTCAAAAGGATTAAAAACTAAACAACGAGCAACTACTCACAAGCAGCGAAGGTGAGTGAGTAGTATGTGAGTTGTTTATATTCATGGGAGAAAATATCGAGCGAAAACAGCGAGTAACTACTCTGATTTTTTGAGTAGTATTTGATTTGTTCATACTCATGGGAGAAAATATCGATCTAGCGGGTTCGAATTTTCTGAAGATTTTGAGTGCCATTCAAAGGATGAAGAAAACAACGAGCAACTACTCAAAGCAGCTTTGCTTGTTTTGAGAAGTATGTGAGTTGTTATACTCCAAAAGGATGAAAGAAGCCAAGTTACTACCGTTGAGTAGTAAGTTGTTCATACTTAACAACTCATCTTGTGAGTGGCTGCGAATTTTGTGAAGGCCATAAGGATTAATGTGTGATGGGAGCCTGGGAGCCTTATGGGAGCCTTCCTGACAACTCACCTCGCTGTTGATGAACGGTTTTACCAACTCGCTGTTATTGGAGATGGAGACTGGAGACAACCTAGTGCAGGTGTCTATATTTATTGTATATGTATTGTATGAATATGAGAGTACTAATTTGTAACAATCGAGCGAGGTGACGCAATCGAGCTAAGTGACGCAATCGAGCGAAGCGAGATTGTGTTCATCGGGCCGACGAGATTATGTTTGCTTATCAAGATCAAATATCTTTTTTTCATTCAAGATCATATAACTTGTTTGTTTAAATCTAATTGAGCTTTGCTCAATTATTTGATTTTACTTTAAATGACCGCTTTCTTGCTTCTGTAACTGGATCTTATAATTGAGCAAAGACAAATTATTCTCGCTCTTGGGTCGATTAATTTAGCTTTGGGTTTTTGAACTTTCAATGTCAACTTGAAGACCATTCAAATATCTTGTTCCTTCAAGTATCATTGTGTCAACTCTCCAAGTATCTCGCTCATGTGTCTGCAGCCCGCTGGATTGTGACATTCACCACCACTCACTGTTTTTCATTCTCAAGTCGCCCATTAAGTCTTTTAGTTCATGGTGGTCCATGAAAGTCCGAAAGCATTCAAATGAGATTGTAATCGCTACAAACAATCGAAGTGAATTCTTCGCTCAGTTCTTCGCCCAACTGACTTCGCTTAATCAGTGTTCATTGTTCTCGCCTCTACTGCAAAATCCGACGATTCACTCGTAATCAGCAATATCGTTTTGTTCGATTTTGTTCACATTCAGTGGAGGCACTAATGAGCGAAGCGAAAAGTGACAAAAGATCAAATTCACGAGCAGTGTGAATAATTGAGCGATTAGAATACTCGTTGTTATCCCGTCATTGAATTTCGTTCATCACCATTCCAACTTACACTCACTTTACAAGCACTGAAAGTGTTTTCATCATGTGCCTCTTTCACTTCCTACTTCTCTATGTTCACTAGGTCGTTTGTACAATTACTGACTGCTTTACACTGACTACTATCTCATTAATCATTACTCATACTCTGCTCACTACTCGTTGATCACTCGCAACTCTTCCACTAGTTCGCTCCTTCGTTTGCACCCACCAATGGAGAGCAACTGTCACTTACTTAGATAGTATGCAATAGAGGAGATCCGAATATTTGACGCAGTAGTGTTCGGAGCTACTACTGCTACCGCTGATACTACTGCTACTACTGATACTACTGCTACTGCTGATACTACTGCTACTGCTTACTCACTCTTCCGCACTATTCCTGATTCACTCATGTTCGCTTCGCTTATTCGTTCTTCATAGTATTTCATCCTTCATTACCCCAGTCAAAACCACCATTCGTTTTTGACCTTTCTAGCACACCTCCAATCTCATCCTGTCACATCCTAACCCCAGAATTATCACTGATCCTCCTCCTCTCAAAATGGTGGAGAACCATCACTGCTTCACTTAGTTCCACATTTCACTGGCTGCGAAAAGTGTTCCGGTCACGTGATGGCCCAGATCCCCAGACCTCAGTCCCAGATCATGAGTGTCTTTTGATGTCCTGAAAGTACTAAACGTGTTAGATGAGCCACAAGATATCACACGAGATGTCACTGTCTGTGTTCTGATGCTGGCCATCCAAACGCAATCTAGATATTGGTTTAGCACGCTTAGATGAGGAGCGAATGATATCACTTCTTCAAGAGTAACTACTTTCAGTTTATTTCGCATAGATGAGGGCGAATGATATCACTTCTTCAAGAACCTCCACTCATCTATGATACCAATTTCTTCAAAAGTGAACCCACTTTCAGTTTATTTTGCTTACATGAGCGAACGGTACCCATCTGTTCAAACATAAACATTTCGTCTAGTTTGATTCACAGATTCGCTTCGCTCATCTATGGTCCACATCTTTTAGTTAATTTCGCATAGATTCGCTCGCTCATCTATGCAAAGCGTAAATCTCATACCCGCTTACCCCTACCAAAAACCACCTTCCCGTTGAGTTTTACAAGGTTTGACAATACACCTATATTCTTTGAGATGTCATCATCTCTACGTTCAAATACCAACTCACTAATTTTTGGCTTGGTGGAGAAATGACACTTGCAGTTTGTATTATCGGTATGACATTTACGCTGGTTGCAAAAAGTAATAGAATAGAAGTGAGTGAAGCAATTTGTTCTACGCAGACACTATTCTAATTATTACACTGCCGCAAAACTCACTAGAGTTCATTTTATTAGTTTTATCACTAGTTCTTTCGTTAACTTCCCTCATTTCGTTCATTTCGCGTATATAAGCAAGTTCTTCATCAGTCATCTAGTTAACTTCACTTCATACAAGTTCGTATAAGTTCACTTCCTACATTCTCGTTCACTCACGTTCTTTATTCCATTCATTTATTTATATTTATTCATATTCACTTCGTTCAAAGTTACAGTTCATTAGTTACCTCTGCCTTGATCTTTTAGTCATCGAGTGTTATATGCAGTACACTTAATTCAGAAGGCAAAGGTCACTCTCTGCTGGTCTCAGAGACTTGAGTGTCCATAGAAGTAATGGAAGGTTGGAGAAGGTGAAGATTAAGTATTAGTAAGAAGTAAAGGAGGAAGAGTTTTGTAGTAGTAATAGTGGTAATAGTAGTAATAGTAGTAATAGTAGAAGTAATAGAAGTGATGGTAGAAGTAAGAGAAGAAGTAATGGTAGACGAAATAGTAATAAGTCATAGTAGAATAGTAGAAGTAGTAGAGATGGACACTCGAACAAATGAGTGAACAAGAACAAGGTGAATTCAAACAAATGGCATGGCCATTTGTTTGAATCTCACCTTTTGTTCTTTTGTTCCTCATTTGTTCGAAAATTGAAAATTTTCATCATGTCTCAATACGACGATATTGAAAACGCCACGCCGGACATTGTCATTGGCGGCAACGAGCCCGAAGAGTTCACGTACGAGCACGACATCGAGAGTGAAGGTGAGGAAAAGCCCGAGACTCAGGACGAGACCAAAGACAAGAAGGTTGCATTTTCCGGTCTTGATGACGAGTACGATGAAGAAGCCGCCCAGCGTGAATTTGAAGAAGGTGGCGGACTTCCCGAACAGCCTGAAAACCCTGATTTCAGTGCGTTGACACCACTCAGTGCTGAGATTATCAACAGACAGGCCACCATAAATATCGGAACCATTGGCCATGTGGCGCACGGTAAGAGTACGGTTGTGCGCGCCATTTCCGGAGTGCAAACAGTCCGTTTCAAGGACGAGTTGGAGAGAAATATCACCATCAAGTTGGGGTACGCCAACGCCAAGATTTACAGGTGTGACAACCCGGAGTGTCCTGAACCAGCATGTTACAGGTCCTTCAAGAGTGATAAGGAAATTCACCCCAAGTGTGTGGTCGAGGGATGTACTGGTCGCTACAACTTGTTGAGACACGTTTCGTTTGTCGACTGTCCAGGTCACGATATTTTGATGAGTACCATGTTGTCAGGTGCCGCCGTTATGGATGCCGCCCTCCTTTTGGTGGCAGGTAACGAGTCGTGCCCCCAGCCCCAGACGTCTGAACATCTTGCCGCCATCGAAATCATGAAGTTGAAGCACGTGATTATTCTCCAGAACAAGGTTGACTTGATGCGCGAAGAGTCTGCGCTCGAGCACCAGAAGCTGATTAGCGCATTTATTCGTGGTACAATTGCGGACGGTGCGCCCATCGTGCCTATTTCGGCTCAGTTGAAGTACAATATCGACGCCGTGAACCAGTTTATTGTCAACTATATCCCTGTGCCCATGCGTGACTTTTCCGCGTCCCCACGTCTTATTGTGATTAGATCGTTTGACGTCAACAAACCTGGTGCAGAGATTGATGATCTCAAGGGAGGTGTGGCTGGTGGATCCATTTTGACGGGTGTGTTCAAGATTGGTGATGAGATTGAGATTAGACCAGGTATTGTCACCAAGGACGATAACGGAAAGATCCAGTGCCAGCCAATCTTCTCCAACATTGTGTCGCTTTTTGCCGAGCACAATGACCTCAAGTTTGCAGTGCCAGGTGGGTTGATTGGTGTGGGTACCAAGGTGGACCCTACCTTGTGCAGAGCCGATAGATTGGTTGGACAGGTTGTGGGAGCCAAGGGCGAGTTGCCCCAGATTTACACCGATATCGAAATCAACTACTTTTTGTTGAGAAGATTGTTGGGTGTCAAGACCGATGGCCAGAAGCAGGGTGCCAAGGTGCGCAAGTTGGAGTTGAACGAGGTGTTGATGGTGAATATTGGGTCCACTGCAACGGGTGCCCGTGTGTTGGCTGTGAAGGCAGATATGGCGAGATTGCAGTTGACTTCGCCGGCGTGTACCGAGGTGAATGAGAAGATTGCATTGTCGAGAAGAATTGATAAGCATTGGAGATTGATTGGGTGGGCGACGATCAAGAGTGGGAGTGTTTTGGAGCCGATGACAAACTAACTCAATCGAGCGAAGCGAGATTGAGTTAGTTCACGAGTTATTCACATTCAATCTCGCGAGATTGAATGTGTTTACTGAGTTCGGTGGATTTCACGTCAATCGAGTGAGTCATCACCGCTCGATTGAAGGTGATTAGTTGAGGTCATACTACTTGATTAAGTTCATCGGAAGTCAATCGTCGATTGACCGATAATACGAAGTTTAATCGAGGAAGACAGTCTCATTGAAATAGTCTCATCGAGATCAGATTGACTACAATGAGGTCTCAAACATGAAGTCATCTGGCTCACTGTTTAAGACTATCTAATCCAGTTTGTCTGTCATGTGACATTGTCACGTGCTTTCTCGATCAGATGCGCATGAGTAGACGTTGATAGAATGGTGTATAGCAATGAAAAGTAAGAAAGTAATGATAAACAATCGAGCGAAGCGAGATTGTTGAAAAAGCGTAAATTTCAACAATTGAGCGAAGCGAGATTGTTGGTAGGAGTATTTTGATATGGAGCGAAGCGAGATTGTTGGTGAGGGATCGTCATCTCCTCGGTACTCGTACGCTTAGAGGCAAATTATATCTAACTTATCTTATAACTTGTCTATTACAACTTGTCTTACGGAGAAATATCTACTTATACAAGGACTCGACCAAACTGTCTTCAGTATTCTGTGTCACGTGCGATTCACGTGCAGTTCTGTTTGTACACAAGATTTCGCAGCCATTTGTACTAATACTTAGTTCAAAGGAAATGGAACAAGGCAACGAAACTTGCTCAAGATCTGGCTCTCTGATTGGGATCGTATCGTGTGTTACACCTTTGAATGAGTCTGACTACAGAAATGAAGTCAAAGAAGCTCGTTCTCAAATCGAGAGTCCCCGAGCAAATTTGAGCAGGATGGGAAGAAGTGAAAGTTTAAACGATGGTTCTCTCCCTCATGAAACATTTATTCGAGACAGAAGAATGTCCATGAGTTTCCTTCTCAATGAAGACAGCCTCTAGCCGTCGATCGGAAGACCTAATTCAGCCACCGATCCAAACCTAATAGCTTCTATGTCGAGTTTCATTACAGAAAACCAGTGAAAACAAATCAGATCAAGAGGCTTTTTAATTAATGAACAATCGAGCGTAGCGAGATTGTTCGAGCAGGAGGGTTTTGAGTAGTGGAGTTCCGAATCAATCTGGTTTTGTTGGTAGTTTGTCCCTGGTAGATTTTATGGTATTGGCAGTATTAAGCTGTGAATCTACAATTGAGCGAAGTGAGATTGAGTAAGCTGGGAATTTCTGATTGTGATTAAACAATTGAGGAAGCGAGATTGTTGAGTAAGCTAGAGGATTGCTGATTGTGATTAAACAATTGAGCGTGGGTAGATCGATAATGGAGACAAGAGATTGGGTCAGACATTTAAAAGAGCAGTGTTGATGTTGATCAACAGTTGAGGATTGTGATTGAGTAAATTCGACCAAGAGGTTGAGGTTGATGAACCTTGCTCATTTGTTTCTCCGACATCTCAAAGAGCGAGTGATGATGAAGTGGTTGGTGTGGTCTTGCTCTTTGCTGAGGTGGAATAAGTTGACTAATAATCGAGCGAAGTACAATGAGCGAAGTACAATGAGCGAAGCGAATTGGGAGATGCGAATTGGAAGATGCGAATTGGGAGGTGTGAATTGGGAGGTGTGAATTGGGAGGAGGGAATTGGGAGGGATATTTCGAGTGCAATTAACGAAGCAATTGTGAACATCTGCAATTTGGCTGCGAAATGGCTTATGTAAGCAGGCAAGTTGGTTTGGACTTCCTTACCTTAAGAAGACTCGTTATGGAGATCCTCGTTATCTGTTGAGAGATGTGGTGGTGGATTACTCGGTGATGAATGACTCGAAAATGATCAAACGTTGTAGTAGCAGTTTTGATGTCCCTTTGTGATAAAAGATCTTTAGATTTCCCTTCAGTATTTCAGTGGTATTCGTCCCTACAATTTAAATTCACTTTTTAGGACTGGTATTTCCTGTTCAATTGCAGCAGTATTAGATGTCCCTTGTTTAGGTGGCCCTAAGTTCATTGGATTTTCAGATCTCCCTTAATGATTTAGCCCTACATTTATACTAATCTTTAGTTACCCTTTGATATTCAGAATGTACATCATTTTCCCTGTTTCTCTAGATTTCAGTAGTTCAGTCATTTCCCCTGTTAACTCTTGCCCACATCTACTGCTTGCTCACTTCTCTCATTTACTGTGAGAGTAACGGCGAAGTGGTTGTCAGAAGCAGAACACCCTTCAAACTAGTGGAATGAGAGAAGCGGGATGGTGCTTGACAAAAAGTAAGTAAATTTGTGGGTCTGAAGTTGGCCAAGTGAGATTGCAAGTTAATAACCTCCCTTTGCAATAGAGCATGCCAACAACCTTCCTTCGCTAATATTACAAGAGCTAGTTGATCGAGAATCATGATTACGGTTGCAAATTCTTGATGCGAACAATCAACGAAGCGAATTGTTCGTGAATCTGCACATATCATCACTGCAAATGATAGTGTATGAGTTGAGTAGGAGAAATATCAAGGCACGTTTTTCTTCGGTATCCTTCACCAGTTTGTTGCAGCCATAAGGCGTCTCAGGAAAAGATCAATGGAAGAGTGGTGGTATACAAGCTACACACCCTTTCCTGATGAGAACAGAGCGAGGTGCTGTTGGGAATACTAGGAGCTACGAAGAAGTGCCTTCAATTGTTGGTTGTTAAGGACTACCTAAAAGGAGGTCTTGTTGAAAAAGTATAAGCGTTACCTTTTTTTTTAAATCCTCTGCGAATTTATACAAAATCACGAATTCACTGATTTCCCATTAATTAATCAAGATGGTTCTTGCCTTTTACCAGAACCATCCGGGGGCTGCCTTTGCTAATGGTGTACCTTTATATTTTGGAACCAATCCGCTCATCTTGATGGCGACTTTTATATATGTCTAAAAAAAAAAAACAAGATCTCCTCAATGATACCGGGTTCACATGTATCATCGGATGTTACTCACAGTTAGGGTTTTGCATCCAGCTTTACTTAGGGTCGACAAGTCCCACCCTCAACTGTGCTTGTATATCACCATAATACACCACTTGCGTTTAGTTCCTTCGCGATGAGCAATTTCGGACATCTCTTACTGGAGTGTCTTTTGTTCTGAACAATCTTTCCCAATTTGTACACCTCCCTTGTCGCGATTTGCAGCCACATATTAAGAGTCAAGATACAATTGTTATTATACAAATTAGTTAAAGATTCCTCACTCGTTTATATACCACTCATCATTTAATAATCCCTCACTCCCCCACTCACTCGCTTCGCTCGTTCGTTCGTGAGTTAAAACAACATCCGATCATTTCTTGTCTGTACCTTCTCACACACCTCCCTGAACATGTCCCCCCCCACAAACTTTGGCAACAGGTCCCTCTCCATCATCACACACACATCATTCGACACCTTCTTGAACAACTTTGATATCTGCATCAATATCGCAAGCGTACCATCTCCCTCCACACTGGAACACGTGCTCTTGGAGCAATGGTTCGAGAACGTCAGGATCTTCAGCGAGTCGTCAGATTCGTCATCGACTTCAATCACATCCATTTTCTCCTCCTCCAACCCCCACTCCGACCACGAACTCTTCCAGTTATTCCCCACCATTGTCTTTTGCACCGACTCCCTCAACTGGTAGTCTATATTGGCGACAAACGGCGAATTGTCCGACAAATACGTGAAGAATATATGGTACGCCAGCAGAAGACACATTTTCGAAATCTTTTCCACCAACTGATCCGCCCGCTTTGAATCCGCCAGCACCACCTCCATCCCTAGCAACTTGGCCAAAAGACCCGTTTTTTTCTCGTACAGCCTGAGGTGGAGATACAAGTCGAGATTCTCTGCACAGTACTCGTTTTCCAAGTGCTTTCTAAAGAGGTACCGCATCCCCGGGTCCCGTAGAATGCTCTGGAGTGTAATGTGGGGACTGCGGACCAGTGCCTTGAGTGGTTTGCGGAAAACGTCCCATCCCACCACCTTTGTTCCAGAGGACCCCAAGATATAGTAGGCGTTCCGGGACCCCAAAAAGCGTCCCCGGTGCGCAATCAGCGGTGTGAGCTCTACAGGCTCCAAGAAACCTCGGCTGAGGAGAAGGTTGGCGATTTCAACGGCTTGTGCAGGGACAAAAATGTCGGTACAGTCGCACAACCATTGTACAATGGCCTTTCCACTGACACACAACGGGACGATTTGGGTGCCGAACTCTTTGTTTTTGAGGAGACGAACTCCGCACGTAGAAACGTAGTACTGGATGTGTGAATCAGACTCGGGATTGGTGAAAAATCGGTGGTGGAAGGGGGAGGAGGAACCTGAAGCTCCTGAGTTACCAGAAGCACCAGAAGCAGAATTACCAAAAGTACCCAAAGCAGAAGTGCCAAAAGTACCCAAAACAGAAGTGCCAGAACCAGAACCACCACCCACAGCTGAATTTGACTTGAAAAAACCAAAAGTGGAATCGGAACCAGTCGGGGAACCTCCAAACTTCTTCTTTTGGGCCTCACGAAAACTTGCAACCACCGGCGAACTTGCTTCCAAAAACTCTGTCAATTCAAGTTCTGGGTTAATTTTTGGGGCTGGGAGCAGGTCTGGTTTTTTTGTGGGGCTCCATACATTTGGTTCGGGTCCCATCAATTTGATCATGAGGACACACAAGAAAAAGTCCGAGTACAATATCTTGTCTGAAAGCACGTCTCTTTCAAACAGCACTAGTTCCATTGTGTTGAAACAGGGATCCGAGGTAATTGGCGGTTTTTTCTTGATACCGACCCTGTCGCAATAGTCCAGTACCATCAGCACACCTTTGGGTGTTGGCTGCAAAAGCACCGTTGGTTTGGGCTTGTTTCTGGTGCGGTCGGCGGGGGAATGAAGGAGTTTGGCCAGGTAGAACTTGTCAATGAGACTGATGGCCTGGGTAGGTTCTATATTATATGAAGTTGACAATTCAGCATCCACACTGAGGTCTTTCATGAGGGAAACTGCTCTGTCGAGTGTGAACAGGTAGGGGTAGTGTTTTTTCTGGAGGAACTTTGAGGGGGAGCCGGGTGATAGTTGGAGGGAGATGATGAGCATGCAAAAGATGTCGCGGAGGTCTTTTTCGAAGTAGTCCATATTCACCTTGAGCGCAGCGAAAGGTGGTTATTAAGCAAGAACGATTTTCACCAAGTGGTAATTAAAAAAGACGAGCAAGCAGCAAAAGAAGGAGCTCTATAGTGGCTAACGGTTTGTTATAAGGTCAACTTTTTGTTAAGGTCAGCTTTTGTTAAGGTCAACTTTTGTTAACTGAGATTCTGGTGAACTTTTTGTTATGGTCAGCTTTTGTAATTGAGATTTTGATAACTTTTTGTAACTGAAGATTGTCAACTTTTTGTAACCTCAAGAAACGATTATACAGTGATGATGTCTACTTTTAATCTAATCTTTATAGCTCCACCTTTTTTCTCTATTTATGAAGGCCAATTTGCAGCTATGTTTCATGCGTCCCAAAGAGGAAATCCGCAACAGAAAATTTCACACATTTTGAGAATCTGAAGCATTTGAGGAACTGTCAGGTGTCATGTCTATAGACAATGGAAATGTGGAGTTTCAGAATTTCACTTCGGAGGTCCGAGATAGATGAGCATAGATGAGCATAGATGAGCGAAGCGAATCTATGCGAAGGTTCGCAAGTGGTGGTTGGTAGAGCATAGATGAGCGGAGCGAATCTATGCGAAGGTTCACTAATGTGGTCGTAAGTTTAGGTTAGTAAGTGTGGAAGTGTAGTTAAGTGAGGCTGCAAATGTAGTTGCGTAAGTGAGGCTGCAAATGTAGTTGCGTAAGTGACTGCAAATGTAGTTGCGTAAGTGAGGTTGCAAATTTAGGTCAGCCAGTGAACGATCCCACACAATCTTAAAATCCATTAGTGATTTATGTTAGTCAATTTGTTATGAAGTGTTAGTTTAGTTCGTAATGCCAGTCTTGAAAAGTGTGAATGTTGATGTGTGTGATGTCAGTGTTCATGAATGTTGATGTGTGTATGTGTGAACGTTCACGTGTGAGTGGACATTCCCAATTCGGCGATTACATAAAGTGTTGCAGTCCCGTGACTGGCTGCGAAAACTACAGTCGAAAAGAGAAATGTTTATTGAACAATTTGTTCGTCGAAGTATGGAATAGAGCAAATGAGACATGATGGATATTGTAGGTTGAGATATGGGCAAATGAGCTTGCCCCATTTGCCCAGATCAAAAAGGAGATTGCTCTCATGTCTCATCTGCATGCTCACTGACCATCTGGTTAGTGATATGTGCACAGCTTCTTCACTGGATGAGCTAGCGCATATGCTCAATGTACTGACACTTTCTGATCACAGTGAGCAGCATTTCTCCGCATAGATTCGCAAGCGAATCTATGCTTCGAATCTGCTGCTCATGCTGAATGCTCCTCCATCAACTTCTTATCATCCACCTCCTCCACAAACGCCTGTTCCGGCTTCTCATCATACCTGATATGATCCCCTCCATCCACATGGATCTTGTTAACCTCCGAGTAATCAGGACACAACTCAGGACCCTTTCTTCCAATGAGGTACCACGGCAAGTTAAAGATCTCCTCCATACTCTCCAAGGAACGGCCTGCCACCTCTGGAATAAAGAACCAGCACCAGAACAACCCGATGGTCATCACCCCCACATAGAAGAAAAACAGCCCGTTGTTACCTAAAGTAATCAACATCTTTGGAAGTGCCTTGGACCCACCGTACTGGTTGGCAAAGTGAATGGCCATGACCAAAGACTGGGCAAAGGATCTGATGTAAAGTGGGAATACTTCGGAACCAAGAAGGTACTGGACACAGTTGAATCCCATACAGAAACCTGTTCCCGACAAGTAAATGGCGGCCAAGGCAGCTCTAGAGGCGTGGTACTGGGACTTGGTAAATGTCATTCCCTCGTGAACGGGGACAATTGTGAGGAAGATTGCAAAGTAGAGAATGGAAAGCAACTGGATAATGATACCGGCATACAACGTACGTCTTCTACCAAAGAAGTCAATGAACACAAAGGCAGTGAGGTATCCGGAAACCGCCTTGACCACACCAAACACCACACTCATTTTCAAAGAGTCCGGGCCCTCGAAGCCAATCATCTTGAAAACAGTCGATGCGTAAATGGTGATGGAAGTGGATCCCGACCATTGACCAAGGAGTTGGGCCAAAAACGCAATTGCCCAGAAACGGTACCGAATGGACTTGACACACACAATATCTTTAAGCATCCCGAGGATGGTTGACTTCTCCTTTGCCTCCTTTTCCATCAACACCTGTTCGTTGATATCAGACACTTCTCCCACAATAAACGGGTGGTCAGCAGGCAATTTACGAAGTTTGGTGAGGTTGGCTATGGCCTTATCGGTACGACCAACTTTTAAAAGCCAACGGGGCGACTCGTAGCAGAACATGAAGGAACACGACAAAATGAAGAGTGCCAACACAAACTTGACCAAAAGCCCGGTATTCCACTGCATACGTGAATGTTCAGATATGTGGAGAATACACCCGTAGTTCACCATGTACCCAAGCATGATACCAAAGTACACAGTTCCCGAGAATGTCGACACCGCAAGACCACGAATGCCTTTGGGGGCAACCTCTGAGGTGTACGCGGGACTAATGGTACACGCTTGTCCAAGTGCGAGGCCTTCGATCAAACGTCCTGCATAAAGTTGTCCGATCGAGTACGATGTGATTTGGATGAGGGCAGCGATAATCCACACCACACAAATAGACTGAAGCGATCTCACTCTCCCGAGCTTGTCGACGGAATACGATCCAATCAAAGCTCCTCCAATGGAGCCCAACATCACCATTGCGGTAACATTACCTTTTCTGTCTGCCAACTGCTGGGCGGTCATATTGGGGTTCGCGAGCCCAAACTGTTTGATGAAGGAAGGTTGCGCAATGGAACCGGCAATGTTGCCTTCGTCAAAACCGTAGGAAATACCAAGGATACCAAACACAAAAATGGAGCGGTACAAGGTCCAGTTGTATATTTCGGGGGGTGAATCATCGGGCTGTTTCTGCCATTTCCACTTGCTTTTTTTGGGGGGTGGTGGGGTGGGGGCCTGTTTTTCGTAGTCCACAATAGACCCAGACTTTTCAGCTTCCAAGATGGACATAAAAGAGTTTTTGTGTTTAGTGAGTACTAGTAGGAACCTAGTATCTGTAAGTAGTATCTGTTAGTATCTAGTATCTAGTATCTAATAGTAATATCTAGTAGTAGATAAGTAGATAAGTAGTAGATAAGTAGTAGATAAGTAGTAGAATATTTAGTAGTAGAGTGGTGGTTGTAGTATCTAGTAGAATATTACTAATAGTATCTAGTATCTAGTATCTAGTAGTAGTAGAAGTAGAAGTAGTAGAAGTAGTATATCGTTTCTAATAGCTGCACACCTACCTTATATACGTTTTCTTTTATACGTTTTTATACGCTTTCTTTTATACGTTTCTTCTCAGCCGATTGTTTTTGTGTGTGGTTAGTAGTTTGGCGTCGGGGAACATTCCGGCATAGGAGTAAACGATCATTATGTTTATTCAAATTTCGTTACCTTTCAATTTCACTGTGATTTCACTCATTCACGTCACTTCAGCAGTCAATCAAGACGTTCACAGACCCTACCCAGAAAATTCTCGTATAATTCGGCTATAGATCCTTGGCATGATGTCATCTCGGACTAGCTCATTGCAAGGCCGATGGTGGATTCTGTGTGCAGGGCCACTCCCCGCTTCAACTCCGGGGTGATCTTCGGAGATTCTAAAAAAAGTGGTTTCATAGTTTATTTGAAAGCAATCGTGGGGTATAAAATAAGGTAGCAAGAGGAGGGGAATATGGTGGATGAGAAGAATAGAAGTGATAGAAGGATAGAAGGATAGAAGGATAGAAGTGATAGAGTGGAGAGTGAACAAAATAAGAAAGGAGAAGAGAGTCAACAAAATAAGGGGAACGGGAATAAGAAAAAGTATCGGGGAAACAATAGCCACCCCTGTTGGCTTTGTGAATATTGTTGGTTGCATTAGTAAAACTTGTCGTCTTAATTTTGAAGGTTAAACTTTGACGCACCGTCCGTTTCAGCTATGCAAAGTAGAATGTAATAGTATTACTACTACTATTACTATTACTGAATATTAGAATACTATCACTTATATAGAAGGTGTAACATAAATCACACTCCCTTGTTGTATTACATCCCTTTGCATCCACCACACCCGGTTCGCTTCATCTTGAAGGTTTATTTTTGTGTCATTGCAGTAGAGCTGAGAGACGATGTGAATGAATGAATGTGGATGAATGAATGTGGATGAATGAATGTGAATGAGAAAGAATGACAGTAATCACTATGAATACAGATAAGGTACATCGAAAGGCTGACCGATATGCCGATTGTGATTCAAATTTGCGCACATTGGGTAAAGGAGTTAAGCCTCACAAATAATGCTCGAAATATACTGAAATTGCCTCGTGTTTTTTTTGTAGACAGCCATAGTCGTGTAGACTGCAGAATGCAGTCTACTCAGTTGTACAGTACAGTCCTACAGTACATCCTACAGTACATCCAACAGTACAGTCTTACAATACAGTCTACAACCTATTCAGTGTACACCCAACAGTACCCTACAATCAAATTTTAGTCTAAATGTATCACAGCCTCTCTATCTTCCTACATCTTCACATCCCATCTTTTCTTATTCTCTCCTATCATCATCCTATCTCATTTCCTTTATCTAACATCTCCACCTCTTCTCCTCTCTACGTCATTTTTTGCGGTAATTATTCCGCGGCTGGCCCAGAATAGAATAAAAATATGAACACAATGGAACACGGAATGTGCATCGATGGAACTGTTACCCTAAAAGGGGAGTGAGATTTGTATAATACTGTTTTCATTGAGAAATAAATAGTGGATATTGAGATAAGCTTACCTAGAGCAGCTTACAGAGGTCACATTCTCAAAACCAATTTCTCAAAACCAACTTCTTAAAGCCAACTTCCCAACTTCTCAAAACCTGGTTTTGAGAAGTAAGTCATCTTTCTCTTCTAATTACTCTTCGATTGCTCTCACTCTCTACCCTACTCTCTACTCTCTACTCTCTACTTTCTACTTTCTACTTTCTACTTTCTACTTTCTACTCTGTTACCTGCTCTAAAAATGAAGTTCGCATAGATGCTCCGGAAGTTGCAAATTATTCCATATGCAGGACACTCAACCCAATAAAGATTGTACCACTGATGAACAATGTGACAGGGTAGAGAGTGAACTGGGTGATATAGAGTTGCTGGTTTCAGACCCTGGTGACCACTATTTAGACATAATTTTAAAGAGGTAGTTATTCATAGTAATTGCACTATATGGAGACTGTAGACTGAAATTCCACATTCTATTGATTGTTAGATCATCAGTTGTTCCTTCATTTGTAGTCATATCTCCGATTCCTCTCAATACTTTCTCGGCATTCCCAATATCTTCCGATATCTTCCAATATCTTCCAATATCTTCGAATATGTTCCAGTATCTTCCAATATCTTCCAATATCATTTCATCATGTTCATTCTTGGTTAATTGTCATTCTCATGAATTGCATCTCTTTACTTCATATTCTTTCGTATTCTCTTACTTATTCTCTACTTCATTCACATTGTCATTCATTGTCATTCTCATTATTGTTTAGTTCATTTCTATTTCATCCAATTCATCCAGTCTTGAAAACTCGCTCCGCTCATTTTCAATCACATTTTCAATCTGCACATTTAATCGCTTCAAATCAAGAAACTCGCTACGCTCGTTCCTTTAACATGACAGAACCCCCCCACAAAAAACCCAGAACCTCCCCCTGTTCCCACGACATATCTTACACCCGCCGCCAGGTCCTCCTGCAACTTTTAGGCAACTTTGACAACCTCAAACTCCTGCTGCTCAACTCCAAGTACACAGAAGTGTACCGTCTTCTCGAGCACACGGTGCGCGACCACGAAGGCCACTCGACCCTCATCATAGGACCGCGTGCCAGTGGCAAGACGGCGATTGTGGAGACCGCTTTGGGCGATTTGGAGAGGAATTACCCTGACCATTTTATTACCGTGCGACTCAATGCTTTTATACATGCTGATGATAATGTTGCGTTGAGAGAGATTGCAAGGCAGTTGGATATGAGAAGAAGAAGTAACGGAGGAAGTGATAAAGGGAGTGGGTTTAGTGAAGTAAGTGGAGTTAGTGAAGTAAATGAGGTGAGTGGAGAAGTAAGTGAAGCAAATGAGGTGAGTGGAGTAAGTGAAATGGGAATGAATGATGAAAGTGAAATCAACAATGGGGAGGATGGCACCTTCGAACAACGCTCCATCAACGACACGTTTGCCAACATTCTTTCAATTCTCGAACAAAAAAACATCGAGCCTGGTCTGCGACTTGCCGTGGTGTTTGTCATTGACGAGTTTGAAAAGTTCACTTCCAGCAACAACAAACAGACCTTGTTGTACAATCTCTTTGACTTGACGCAGAACAGCGACACGCCCATCTGTGTGGTTGGCGTGCTGACGCGGTTGACGGCACGAGAACTGCTTGAAAAGCGTGTCAAGTCTCGGTTCTCTCAGAGAATCATCAGTATCAACAAGTGTACTCTGATTGAAGAGTTTTGGAGAGATGCGAGACTAAACTTGATTTTGGGGCCGAAAAGGATGGAGGGGTTGGTAGACAAAGCGTATGGTGAGGAGTGGAATAGGAGAGTGGATGACCTTTTTGAGAGGCCGTCGAATTTGAGGACTTTGGTGTACCAGAACTTTTTTACAGTGAAGAACTTGAAGGAGTTGAATAATTGTTTGGTGTATGCGGTGGCAAAGGTGGGGGAGGAGAAGGAAGAGAATGAATATGAAAATGAAAGTGAGAATAATAAGAATGAGAATGAATATGAAAATCAGAATAATGACAATGAATATGAAAAGAATGAAGATAATGAGAATGAGAAGGGTAATGACAAGAATAATGGCAAGAAAGAAAGAACTTCGTTCTTGCCTTCTTTCTTTCTTTCTGACTCTCTTATCAAAGTATATCCCTCCCACCAAATGCTGAACAACGTACAAGCCATGATATCCGCCCTCTCACCACTCGAACTTCTTCTTGTCATTGCGGCCGCACGGTGGATCGAAAAGTTCGAGCTCCAGGTCATCAACTTCAACTTGGCGTACGCAGAGTACAAGGACATGATCACCAAGTATAATATTAGTGCCACCTCGAATACAGTGGGGAGTAGTGGACTCGATAGCAAGATGCTCACAAACATCAAGATTAACCAAAAGGTGTGGCTGCCGCAGATCTTGACAAATAGCTGGGAGTTCTTGTACAAGTTGGGGATTCTCCTTGATGCATCGGGAGTGACGACAAATAACGACGGGCACATTATCACAAACATTAGTTTGAATAAGAACTTGGTGATTGAGGATAGTAGGCTGGTGCAGTTGGATATCAAGTTGGATGAGTTGGGGAGTTTGTTGGGGGGGCATAGTTTTAGGAGGTTGACACAGTTGTGATGATTGCATGAGCTCAATTCGCTTCGCGAATTGAGCGAATGCATCATCATCGCGAAAGTGTTCAGATGAGCGAAGGATTGAACGAACAATGAGCGAAGCGAATTGTTCGTTTGATCTCCCAATATAGATGAGCTTCGCTCATCTATATAAATTCCTCATACAGAAGAAACCACAATTCACCATTGTCCATCTCAGATATACTGGTATTCCAAAAGGATAGAAGATATAAAAGACAAAGCAATAGCACGAGAAACAATAGAGAGCATATAGAATATCAAAAGTGGCCTTTTATCGTGAATGTAAGTAAAGATGAGAGACAATGAACTTGAGTAGGTTGACTCTTAATCTGTTTGATTTACTGAGTGACTCTTAATCTGTTTGATTGACTGATTGACTCTTAATCTGTCACACTCTACTCTATGGCTCTCAACATTTGACTCTTAGTCTGTTACCGAGCCATAGTAATTCTATGCTTTTTCTTTCAAATACAATCACACCAACCACCCTCGAACTTTCGCATTTATTTGATTGTAAATGCACTTTAGCAGTTGATTGTGGTGACGTACCTGGGGAATGGGTCTACAATTTTTAGTTAATAGATGTACGTTTCATCAAAAACAAGCCCCTCAATCTGTGTATTATATAATTCCATCAACAGATGTATGGGTATCTCATCAATAGCTATCTCAGAGTAGTTCTGGTGACTAGATAATAGGCAGTGTATTGTATGATTACATAAGCAAAATTTGCACCCATCCTGGCACTTTAGCTACACAAGAGTGGGTCAGTGTTTGGACAGAAACTCATTCATGCCATACTCACTCGTACTCGTATATCATTCATAGATAAGTCATTTATAGACTGTGTCCATTCATATACTACTCATTCATATACTACTCATTCATATACTACTCATTCTCACTACCCACCAAAATTCAATGACCTAACACAATCGCTGGCTAGAGCAAACATAAAACTATTGTCTAGCATTCCGTGGATTATGAAAGGATGTTTTAAACTTGAAGCAGGAGTGTTAAGTGTCCTCTTAGTTCATTGACAAGCATTTCTTCCGATTTTATCAACCTCTTCACTCCCTCACATTCTCACATTCTCACTCACATTCTCACATCCTCACTCACATTCACTCTCTTTTCTTTTTCTGACCTTACAACTGTTCTTGTCTTCGCTGATTCCATCTTATATGCAGCACGTGCAATATAGCAACAGTCGAACCAATCCACTAACCGAGCCAATGTGAGCGAATTGAACCAATGAAATGAAGTATGAAATGAAGTATGAAATGTGAAATGTGAAATGTGAAATGTGAAATGTGAAATGTGAAGTATGAAATGTGAAATATGAAATATGAAATATGAACAAATACTATATATACTATATGCACCATCTGACATTCTCTTATTCTTGCCGTCTGACTAATACCTCCACTCTCATACGATAGCGCCACTGCTGATTAGACATTCTACATCAAAGATTTAGACATTCTACATTATAAGAATCAGACATAAAGTGATGGTCGATTATCGTGTAGGTTGAATCAAATAGGCTGCCAAGCGTCAATTTCAGATTTCCAATTTTTGTACCAGTTCTTACATCACTGTTCGTTAAAACATAACCGGTAGTAAACTTTCCAATTCTACTAAAACCACTACTACTTCAAGTACAACCACTACTACTCTACTCTTCTCTATGGGCCTTCCAGACAACGTGACCAATCTTCTCAAGTCGACGCACTTTCTCCATCTTGCGACGTGCCACCACGACGTTCCCCATGTATCGTTGATGAACTACACCTACTACAAGAACGGGGACAGCGACGAGATCATCATTTCCACGCCCAAAGAAACCACCAAGTACGAGAACATGGTGCAGAACCCCAAGGTGTCGGTGTTGATCCACGACTGGTTGTCTGTGCAGAGCAAGGACGAGCTGAGTGGGCGCAGAAATAGCTTGTACGAGATGTTGGCAAATATCAACAAGAACGAGCTCGGGAGAGTTTCGGTGATGTTCATGGGCGTGGCGGAAATGGTGGACCTGGGGCTGGACAAGTTTGGGTTTTATAAGCTGTTGCACAGGAACAATAGCCAGATTGATGAGAGCCAGGTGAGAAATTATATCGAGGATGATGCGGCGTTGGTGGTGATAAAGGTGGAGAGTTGTAAGGTGACGGATACGGAGAATAATATTAAAGAGTATAGTTCCAACAATTGAGCGAAGCGAAATTGTTGGAACTATACGCAGTCTTGGTACTACAATTGAGCAACAATTGAGCGAACTTGTTGGTTAATTGTTGGTGTTCGAGTTTTCCAGCAATTAACGAACAATTTCGCTTCGCTCAATTGTTGGTTAATGGTTGATGTTCGAGTGTTCCAACAATTGAGCAAAGTGAAATTGGTCAATTCGAAACTATTCGTTCAATGGTTCAATTCCTCGTTATGTTATTCCTTAAGATTTTCCAGGATTGTGACCTCAACAATTTCGCTTCGCTCAATTGTTTCAATTGGTTCAGGCAGACCAACAATTGCTTCGCTAATTGTTGCTCTCGTTGCTCAATTCTTATGCACCAAAATTTCCTATTTTGGATTTGAAGGGAAGATTTTCAGCAACTCTGTGAGCTGGTTTTCAATTGTACAAAGAAATGTCAATAAATGTTAAATCTATGGTAATAGTCCATTGTACAAGTAAATGTTGGATTCATTAAGTCTATATGCATTACCAACATCTAGCGAAGATTTTGGCCTGGGAGGTTTCGCTCTATGTTGTCCTATAAAGAAAGAGCTCACTTGATGTTGGCCTATCAACTTTATGAAAGAGCACTTCTTGTGGGAATCCACGATAGAAACGTACAAGCTGAATGAGGTGTACAATGACAAGATTGCTGGTGTGCTCTTACACTCCGCAAGCAAGTGCAGCAGCTTTCCAATCGCTCAATTTTTGCTTGATTGTAATAGCTCCAACTATCGAGCGGAGGGAGATGTTGGAGATCATTGGAGATTGAGTGGAGCACATATTACACTGTTTCACAACAATCTCTTTGCTCGATTGTTTGTTTCAACACAAATCGAGCTAATTCTACTCTTTTTTGCACCCATCGCAACACTTTGATGCTCTTCCTTAATAGTTCAGAAGTGGAGCGAATTTAGCCTTGCACTAATTCACAGCAATCGAGAAACGAGGTTTTTTAGCTCATTCGAGTATTGTTGCTCAATATTACGCTAATTGCCGGTTTTGGGTGGACCCAATTCTTGCTGATACTTCTGTTTGCACCCACAAATAATTAGAGGGTAGTATTAATTCACATCGAGAAGCGAGAATGTTGTCCATTTAGAGCTTTTGCTGGTTCATTGAGAAGCTTTGTGCAAGATTGTAGTCTGTATCAACTCTATCGACTTGCAACAATCTCGCAAGTGAATTGTTGAGTAGTCATCTTTTTACTCACAACATTCTCGCAAGCGAGATTGTTGTTCGATTAGAGGGCTTTCGTAAGTTCACAACAATCTCGAGCGAGATTGTTGAACAAAGTTGTCTTCTTACTAACTCACAACAATCGAGCGAAGCGAGATTGTTGTTCGATAAAGAGCGCTTTTAGGTAAATTCACAACATTCGCTTCGCTCATGTTGTTCAATCATAGTCTTTTTATTCTCGGCCACACAACCATCTCCACCCTCCCCACCATCAACCCCTTACTTATCGGCCCCATCACATTACTATCAATCGAGTGAAACTCATTGTCGCCCTCCACCCACACATGATTCCTCGGCACCACCACCTCCAGTTTCGGATAGTTCTTGCGCGGGCGGATCACGTCGCCCTGAATACCAGTAACGCGCTTTGTCACAATCTTTTCGGGGTCCAATGGCGAGGCAAACATCACAATGTCCCCGCGGTTGTACTCGCGCTCCTTGGCCCCGAACTTGCTCACAATCACAATGTCGTTGAAGGTGGTGGAGGTGCCGGGGTTGAATGTGGGGGACATGGAGCGGCCGGTGATTTGGTAGGGCTGGTATGCGTGGTTGGAGAAGGTGTAGAGGACGGGGATCCAGGTGAGGGAAATGAGAGCGCGGTTCATTTCTAACGAGCGAAGCGAGTTAGTGTAGTGAGGAATGTAAAACTAATTCACTAACGAGCGAAGCGAGTTAGTGTAGTGATGAAAGTATAACTATACTTCACTAACAGAAACGAGTTAGTGTGAGTTTGTATGAATACTCCACTAAGAAACAAGTTAGTGTAGTTTTGTGACTTCACCAACAGTTAGTGTTATTTGTATAGATACTTCCTAACGAGAAGCAAATCAGTGATGAATGTACTTCACTAAAAATCAATGTGACTGAAATCACCAACGAAAAGCACTTCACTAATGAGTGGTTCAATGTTGTATAAGTACTTCACAAGCGAAATAGTAGAATGTCCTCAAGATTTAGTGTTCGGTGTAATCACTGCACCACTGTAGTAACAGTGTGAAATCACTAGTCACAATACCACTAAAATTGACTGTACCAAATATGGATCAGTTCTATACAGTCTGCACGTCTTCAACGGTCAATGTTGCTCCTGATTAAATTATCAACTGATACAATAGCAACAGTAGTGGTGGGGGAGTGCTAGGTGGTGGTAGTATTACTGCACTTCTGATGGTAGATAGTAGATAGATACTGGTAGTAGAACTAGATGGTAGGTACTGGTAGTAGGCACTGGTATTAGAAACTGGTAGTAGATACTGGCAGTAGAACTAGATAACAGATACTGGGTAGTGAAAATCCTGTGACCCTTCAAAGCTTATCTCTAAGAAGAAAGGAGAAGATGCATCTAGAAAAACCGCGCTGGATCGAAAATCTAAGACTTGCTAAATATTAGTACTACTACTATTAATACTAATACTGCTATCTATTAATACTACTATTAATACTACTATTAATACTATTACTACTACTATTACTACTACTATGAGCTCACTTGATCAAATTCTTCTTGAGGACATTGCGAGGTACTGCCCCCAGCAGTTTCTTGCATTCCACCAGTGTATGTCGAAACCAGAGTCTGTTTCGTGCGAGGCCCAGCAGGCGGCCTTGTCCAAGTGTGTGAGGGGCGAGGTCCCTACGTTTAGAAAGATCCAGGGCGAGTGTGCGGGCAAAATGCAGGCGTATGAAGCCTGTTTGACGATTAATGGGATGAAGCAGGAGAAGTGTGAGGGGGAGTTGAAGGTGTTGAGGGATTGTGCTACGGGGACTTTATAAACAATCGAGCAGAAGATCCAATTGAGCGAAGCTCAATTGGATGTTCATGTGAGATTGTTCAACCCAAAGAGTGTGAATAATGAACAATTGAGCAGAACATCACAATCAGCGAAGCTGATTGTGTTCATGTGAGATTGTTCCCTAATGAAGGTGAAGTATTGAACAATTGAACAGAACATCCAATCGGCGTAGCTGATTGTGTTCATGTGATATTGTTCCCTAATGAGAATGAGTGAATGAGTGAACAACTGGATGAATGGGTGAAAAATCGAACATAACATCTCACAATTGAGCGAAGCTCGATTGTGAGGTGTGGTTTTCGACTTTTCATCCTAACGATGAACTGAAAAATTAGGGGGATTAAGTGAATAGTGAATAGTGAATTGGTGAACAGTTGAGAAATTTGGTGAATGGGTGATTGAGTCAATGGGTGAAAAATTGGTGAATAAGTGAATAGTGATCAATTGAGTTATTGAGTGAACTGACCACTCAATTAGTGATGGTGTGACTATCAGCAATCATGAATAACTAAAATGGTGACTTGAAAATGACTGAATTCAATCCACAGTGAAATTGTCACAACTGAAAATGTATTGTGAAATTGTTCCAAGAGGAAATCGAATCACCATTGCTGATTCAACTTCAACTGATTCAAATTTGTACATAAAATAAATTCTTGTATAAATGTAATGGAGTAGAGTACGAATAGTCTTGTGAACAGTTAATGTTAGCAGAATGACTTGTTGGGCTTGATGAGCGAAGCGAATCAAGTGAGCTGAACCTGATTAGAAGATGTATAGTTTGAAGGTTGTAAGAGTAGCTTAGGGAACATTTAGTCAATTGTGTAGCTCGATTTGAGGCCTGGATGTGTAGGAAGGTCATCTTTCCTCAAAATTTCACCAATTTACACAATTTACACAATTTACACCATTTCAGCAGTCGAAACAATTTCACTTCACTCAATTGTTTGCAGAGTTTGGGTAGTTTACAGGCAGGAGACTACCTACAATACTCTTACTTCCAGTTTTCTTCATACCCCGTTTATTTATTCTTATTCGTACATAACATTAAAAGCAACAACGAGCGAAGCGAGTTGTTGCGAAATCAGATCGCTTCCCCGTTGTAACTCGTCTCCAACTCACCCGTTATGTGTTAATTGTCCCATTGAAGGGAAACTCGCACATCTCGCTCGCTGTTTCTAATAGCTCAACACGCCCGTCTGAACCTTTAATTCTGTATGGCTCTCGTCGCCCATCGCAACACGCACCTTGTATTCTATGTCTGTATGTTGGAATGGTTGATGTGTGTCGTGTGATTTATGTCACATGATATAGTTCATGTGATACAATGCACATCAAATCAGGACGTATGAGGTACTTTCCTTCAAATTGATCAGTCTGCTACGCAAGATGTTTAGTCCTCATCTCACTGAACATCTCGTTAAACATCTCACTACGCTCGATGTTTAGCTCGAATTGATCATTCTGCTACGCAAGATGTTTTGTCCTCATATCGTTCATAAACATCGAGCTGAACATCTCGCTAAACATCTCGTTAAACATCTCGCTACGCTCGATGTTTAGCTCGATGTTGCTCGATGTTAGCTCGCTGTTTAAGCTCTATACTTCTGTGCTAGGTTTTCTCTCCTCACTCCACTCAAAAACTTCCTCATCATATCTCTATCCGGCGCCAGATCATGTGTCTCCTCCATATCATGCTCGTGGTGCAACAACTCGTGCTCGATATCCTCCTTGTGTTTGATCAACACATCCGGGTCATTCTCCGCATGGTACTTTTTCCAGTGGTGTTCCTCGTACTCGCTCTCAAAGTCGAGGTGGTGTCCCTGTCCGTAGCCAAAGTCCGGGAGCACGCCCTTTTTCAGGTACTCGAGCCACTCCTGCATCGATACCTTTTTGTCCCCGTCCGCGTCCATGAGCCCCAAGATGGTCAGCACCACGTGATCCTTGGCCTCCGCCGTGATCTGTTCCTGTTCGTGGTGGGTGTGTTCTCCCATCCCAGAACCGTCTCCAACTACCAGCTCACGCATCAATCCGTAGATGTTGAGGATATCGGTGCGGTCCCAGAAACCTGTGTCGGCCATGTTGTGGATCTTGAAGAAGGTGGGGAGGTCGTAGTGCTCGAGGTTGTGTTCTTCCTTCATGTGCCAGTCTTGCCAGGAGAGGTCGTTGGGTTTGAGGACGGCTTGGCCGTGGCAGAGGGCGAGGCCGATATTAAAGAGAATGGAGAGTTTCATAACAATGAGCGAAGCGAATTGTTTGTATTGAAAAGTGATTGACAGAAATGACACGAAATCAGATCAACAAAATATTAAGCAAATTCGCGAGCGAATTTGCAACAATTGTATATTAGAGTGAAGTGATTACCCTCAAAAATACAATGAACAATTAGGAACTAAGTATGAACAATTGACATGGGGTACTCAAATAAATCTCGGCTTCTGAAATTCTTGTGCTGTATAAGCGATTAATGATCTTTGAGATGATCTTGACGTTTGACTAAGTGATAATTAGATTGATCTTTGGTAGTGGTGTTAAACAGGAAGTGACAGTGTGATCATATGACATTTAGCTTAAAGTGGTAAAATGAAGTGAACGTTGAGCGTAGAAATGTTCAGTTGCAACCATTCTGAAAATTACCCATATCACGTTCTTTCGAATTTCAAACACCTCTCCCTAGACAGCCAATAATATCGACCCTTCAAAAAGACTACATGTACACCTAGTCCCTCTCCCGATTCACATCATATATTTACCTCTTTGAAATTCTTTCTGTACCTCAAAACCAATAGGGGTAAGCAGGTATGATATTTACGCACATTGCAATAGAAGCGAGCTTGAGGAACATTTAGTATTAGTTGTCTAGCTTATAGTGGATAGACTAGTAACTGAAAGAAGTAGTATACTAGAGTGTTTGGCTAGTTAGACTTAGTAAAGTGACTGACTAGTTAGACTGAAGTAATACTACACTTATTTCTCATAATCTACAGCCGAAGATTGAAACTGTTCAGAATATTAGAGAATTGAAGTGAATCCATAATTCACAATCAGTACCGCTAATCTCCCTTTATAGTACTCAATTGTTTGTTCACTTTAAATAATCTAAGTATCATTGGCTGTTGAAGGGGAATTACGCAAAAGCATAAGGTACAATCGTGAGTTGTTCACAAATTCAATTGAACAGTAGAAAGTATCATGATAGTTTCATTTAATCAGAATGTTATATCAGATTGTTATATCATAGTGTTATATCAGAATTATATCAGAATGATATCAATTAATCGTGGTGAGCATTGGTCTAAGAGCATTGGTAAGTGAGCATTGGTTGAAAAGTTCCGTTTCGGGTAATGTGGGGAAGTACACATTTAGTCATTGTCAATTGTGGTCGTGGAGTAGTCATACTACTCATCAATTCTTCATCTTTATATTCTACTTCTTCTTTAATCTTCAATCTTCAATCTTCAATCTTAATCTTCAATCGTAATCTTCAATCTTTCTCAATCTTTCATCTTAATCTTAATCTCAATCTCAATCTTCTTTATCTTAAATCTTTATTCTTAATCTTCTGTTCATGTCCCGCCCAGAATCATCCCGAGTAGGCAGAAACAACCAGGCGTACACCGAGAGCGGCTCCCGCCTCGTGGCCGGGTGTATCTGCCTCAACGAGGCCAAAGACAAGGTCATTATGATCCTGCTGCTGCTGCACCCCGGCAAGTGGGTGCTCCCCAAAGGCGGTGTTGAGCTCGACGAGAGCGACTACGTGGAGACCGCCATTCGCGAGACGTGGGAGGAGGCCGGTGTCGAGGGCAAGATTGTGCGCAAGCTCCCGGTGGTGTACGATTCGCGGGGGAACAAGGCGCCGGTGATCAAGGGGGAGTTTGATCCCCACAAGGCGATTCCAAAGACGGAGTTTCACTTTTACGAGCTCATAGTGGCGGAATTGAGCATGAAGTGGCCGGAAAGTGAGATGAGAGAGAGGCGCTGGTGTACGTACCTGGAGGCAAAGCATGAGTTGGAAAAGGCAAAGAGGGGGGAGTTGGTGGAGGTGTTGGGGGAGTCGGCTATAAGAAAGGAGGATGATTACTAGCAATCAACATGAGCGAAGCGAATGTTGATTGAGAAGTGATAGTTCAACAACTGCGAAGCAGTTGTTGTTGAATGATATGTTGTGATAATTCAACAATTGCGAAGCAATTGTTGTTGATTTGAGATGTTGTGATGTTCAACAATTGCGTAGCAATTGTTGTTTGTGAATGAAGATAATGATTCAACAATCGAAGCAATTGTTGTTTTTAGTTGACGTGATAATTCAACAATTGCTTCACAATTGTTGTTGTGAATTGACGTGATACTTTACGTGATACTTGATGTGATAGTTCGACAATTCTTTCGCAATTGTTGTATTTGAGTAAAGATACTTTAATAATTGCTTCGCAATTGCTGTTGAGCTGAGATTATAATTCAACGATGAAGGCAATTGTTGTTGAATTGAGATGATAATTGACGTGATATGTCAACAACCGAAGCAATTGTTGATTGTGTTCATTTTTAAAGCTGGTGATAATTGAGCGAAGCCAATTGTGCATCAAGGGACTCAATTATAAAAGACAGCACCTATGAAGACGAACAAGTTAATTGAACCAATAATGACGACAATGAGCTAGGAATTGTAGTTCCAAACAATTGACCATATTGTCAACTTTTATTGAGCATAATGATTGACCATCAATTGTCATTTTGTTAAAAAATCGACACCAACTGGGCAGTCATGCCTTTGTGAGTGTATGCGGCCTTGGATGTATCTCATGTTGATTGGTTAGTGCTGATTGACAAACATGAACAATCGAGCGGAGCGACGTAAGGAACAATTGAGGAAGATGAATATGAAGAACTGCAATGAGGAGGTCAAGGGAAGGTCAATGAGAAGGTCAATAAAGTCCACTTGGTGACGGTTGACGAATACGAACATCTTGAGAAACCCACCCGTTTCACCTCATTTTTACTTCTTAAATCACATCCCTCATATTCCTCACTTTAAATTTACTATTGACTGAGACGAATGAGTGTAGAGGCAGAGTTCATGCTCTCTATATTTTCTAATCATATATTTCATGAAACATACTTTCAGAAAACCTCCAATGCTCGTAGTAGTATCTCACCGCTTGCTCATCAGTCACATGTTCTTCCTTATTGCTCTGCTAACTCGTATATTCATTACGCATGTCATGCTGTACTATGTAGCTATTTCATCGAGCGAAGTTACCATAATCGAGTGAAGTTACCATAATCTCGCTTCGCTCGATTATGGTACAGTGCATTCATAGCTCACCACGATCGAGTAATTCACATTCATATACACTTCATTCGTAACTAGCCAATCCCGCTCTTCTCGATTGGTACTTCACGTTCATAAACTTTCATTCGCAACCACAATCGAGTTTCTCGATTGTGTTACTGCATTCGTAACTTGCGCCTTCACTGATTATGGTACTCTATTCATACTTGCTTTCTTCAACTCCCAAGTGATTACTTCACCTGCATAACTCACAATCGAGTGTAATTGGTCAATTTATTCACCACCTCTTCACGTTCATATCTCGTAATTCACCAAAACCAAACGATTTGTTTTCATACTTGTCATGCCTAACCACAAGAAATCCCATTATGGTACTTTTCATATACTTTACTCACAATTGAGTGAAGATTGGTACTTTTCATATGCTTCATTCGTAACTCACCAGAGAAATCTCGATTGTGGTTACTTCGCATTCATATTGGCGATCGATTGTGGTTATTTCACATTCATACTTATAATTCGTATCATCTCACTTCGCTCAATTGAATTACTCGATTGTGCTTATTCATTCATACTTTGCATTCGTACTTCGCTCAATTGTGAATTACTCAATTATTCACTAGCACAATCTCGCTCCGCTCGATTGTGAATCACAGCCAATCACTAGCACAATCGAGGAACTCGATTGTGAACATTAGTCTTCAATAAGTCACATCTCGCTTCGCTCGCTGTGACTTATTTAAATAAACCCCCCATCAAATTAGCCAACATATTCTGCTGATTTGGGTTCCCCAACTTCAACCCAAAATACACTCCCCCCAAATACTCCACTGCTCCCAACAACCTATTCTCCGTAAGCACCTCTCTGTACTGCCCCAACAAGCTCATGAACTTGCTGCTGCTATCCCTGTCCAAACGCAACGTGGCCACCAACATCTGCAAAAAGTTCATCAATGGGTAGTCCTCGTGGTACACAATGCCCTGGACCTTTTCACCCTCCAACCCAAACACTTCGATGGCCTCCAGCGAGAACTTGATGTTGCGGAGGTATGCGTAGTTGATGACAGCCCTGCTCAAGAAGATCCCCGGGTCGACAGTTTGAGACTGCGATTTGTCGTGGGTCGCCGATTTTTCATACCACCGTCTGAGGTAGCGCACGTAATGGGGAAGCGCATCGTGGGTGCCCAAAATCAAGTGCAATTCCGCGTATGCAAAGAGCTTATCGCCCTCTTCTTTTGGCACTGCACTGGCCTCCAATGCGCGCAAGAACTTGACACCAAAAAAGGCGTGCAATTCAGCGTCACCGTACTTGTTGGTTTCGGTGGTGGACCACTCAATGGTCTGTTTGGCCAAGTCCACAAGAGAGGACTCATCGTCTGGAAATAACGAAAGTAACTCAATGAGCTTGGATTTGTCCAGGGAGTTTGCTGTTGTTTCCTTGAGTACCAGAAGTAGATACGACGTAAGATCACTGGCACTGGCGTATTCCTTGTTCTGGGCAAGCACTAGGGCACCTTGGAAAAGGAGATCGCGGGCCGAGTCGTACTGTTTGGCGTGCACGTACCTGTTGGCAATGGTGCGGAGGGTCTGGTGGGCCTCGTAGAAGGAGCCGGCGTCGATCTTGGCCTGGAAGCGCGCGAGCGTGCGGGATAAACTCATGGTGAATGTGGAAATTTCGAAATTCGATTGAGCGAAGCTCAATCGAGTGAGAAGATACAAAGATTTAAACACAGAACTAAGTAGACCATAAATACATAATGATTATGATGAAACATAATGAATAAAATATGAATCATTGGATCAATGAATTATTACTTATAAATTTAAAATGAACACAATTGCTTAATTGTGTAATCGGGAATACTCATGTAAGAATACACACATAGTAACTTAAGATTGTAAAGAGTTTACTTACTTATTTAGTAATGCAAATCTGTGACTACATTTGAGTTGTCTATAGAGGAAATTCACACCAAGTCTTTTTGTACCAATAGATAGATCTCAAGAGAACATGAGATTAACATCAGTCAAGTATTTCTGTCGTTTACCTATTTCTTGATAGATGATCTCTTTAGACATCTCTCCATAGACAATCTCTCATAGAAATCTCTCAAATCTCTCAAATCTCTCAAATCTCTCATGGCATACTTGATCACTTACTTCTCTTCACACTTCATGTAATTCATTACAATATCATACCTATTCATTACAACAATGAAACTTATTAATAATGATACTTCATTTAATTCATGTTATACTTTACAATACCCACTACTCTCTTGGTATCATTCCCACATACTGAGAAGATGACGTAATTTATTAGGTAATATATAGATATTGTACATTAAGGGAGAATAGGGTATCAACTGCTTCTTGATTGCCAACGTTCAATGATCCGAATGTTCAATTTGAGCAATAGTAGGATTATTTGTAGTTCAGTTGTCGTTCAATTCTTACACTAACATGACATAACTAGCTACTCTTACATAGAAAACAAGGAGTGTTTGAGCACATTTGTGCTTGTGTGTCTGTGTACTCTAATGTTACTAAATACTTACTTACTTGATTCTTAATTAATTACTTAATTAACTACTGACCTACTTAATTAATTAATTAACTACTGACCTACTGACCACTACTCACCCGCTTCGCTCGTTCATTCGAATGTCCTATAAACAAAATATGCAATGAAAATAGGTTGGCTTTTATGGGTCCTCCCTACCTTTGCCAGAACCATTCACATGAACAATGCTTTGAATGGGGCGTGTATTTCAATCAAAAGTTCTCCCCGAACCTCTCTCGAAGTGAACATTGTGGACCCCCTTATCGACTTCACTCTGATCCCATGGTTATTTTCAACTACCGTGATCGTTTGAGGTACACCAATCTCCCTGACTTTACTTTTTAGACATTGGCGCTTTCCCAGACCCGGAACGATATCCA
Organism: Kodamaea kakaduensis; assembly: GCA_030558435.1. Classification (NCBI taxonomy): domain Eukaryota; kingdom Fungi; phylum Ascomycota; class Pichiomycetes; order Serinales; family Debaryomycetaceae; genus Kodamaea; species Kodamaea kakaduensis. The sequence goes on from JAJMSN010000006.1 coordinate 392,588, forward strand.
TGGAAGTAAACTTCATTTTAAAGGACAACTACCAAGACGGCGACACCTTTAGCGAGTCCATCATTCTTGGGGAGCACAAAGAAATAGGTACGTCAAAAGGGCCAAATTGAGTACAGGATTGAAGAAAGCGGTGTTTATTGCGTGTACTTCCCCCGGATCGAACGAGAGGACGGGATTTTACCTCACCCATTCAAGGCTCAGTTGTCAGTTCAAAATGATGACTTGTACAAAGGTGTTGCAATTAACGTACCTTCTTTCATCTGGACTTTTATTGCTATATTGGTCACATACTTTGGGGGTGCGCCAAAGTTCTTTCTCCCACTTCTAGTTGCGCGGTTCATCGTTCCTTTAGTTCGTATCACAGCCCATGAAATTAATACGCTAAACCCTCAAGATAAAAGGGCGTTGGTTATAGTGCACTACATGGAGACTTTGCTTGTGCCATGCTGCTCTCACATTTGCATTGTACTTGAATGACGGCCTACGAGGCCCGTTACGCCCGCCCGGACCCTCATCCGGACCCTCATCCAAAATCTCGTTTCGCCCGTCAGGACCCTCATCCAGGCCCTCCTCCAGACCCTTGTTTCTAATGGGGATATACTATGCAACCTTGTTCTACAACACCTTCCAGGTTGACCCCTTTTTTTCGCTGACTGGTGTCACCATTGAGGGAAAAGACTATGAGATGTATGACTCTGCGATTGTGCGCCCAGAGTACCTCTTGTTCAGGTCCAACATGGACAAGATCAGTTTGCTTGTGCTCAACAACACGGTGCATTTTCTTGCCACAGCTGGGATGTGGCTCTACACTGTACGCAGTGCGTACAGACAGTGCAAATCATTCAAAACACGGATGGCATTTTCGATGGTGGTGCACCTTGTGGTGTTCAAGGTGGTGAGGTTTGTTGGGCGGGTCCCCCATGTGGAGATCGAAAATTCTCCATTAGCGCTAGTTCGTTTATTGCACTCGGGAGTTGACCTCGTTGGAGTGAATATGTGGATTTGGCTGAGTTGGTGTTGGTTTGGATAATATGGAAAAACGAGTAAACATCGAGCGTAGCGAGATGTTTACGAGTGTTTGTGACATCCAGAACATAAGAGGAGAAGGAAGATAAAAGAAGAAGGTTAAGAAGGGAAGAGAGGAAAAGGTTAAGAAGGGAAGAGAGGAAAAGGTTAAGAAGGGAAGAGAGGAAAAGCTGAAAGTATATGCGGATATCAACAATTGGGTAGTCGACTGGACAGCTGGAAAGTCCATCGAAATGGAAAAGAAAATTGGGAATCAATCGAAAGCTCCGGTAGTTATTTGACCCACCTCTAATTCTCCTTATTTTATTCTCAAATTTAGTACCCATAATTTATACCCATAATTTTAAGCAAGTAGATGAAAAGTGAGCAGGAAGATCGGAAATGCAGAATATATTAGTTCAGTTCATCAAACGTACATAAACGAACTGAGCATTCTTATCTTAGCTGAGCACTCTTTATTTTTGTTCACTTCCACAATTTTGCACCCATTTTCGCAGCCATTTCATTTTTAGAGCACATGAATAGAAGCAAATACAGAAGCAAACAGAAGTAAAGAATATAAATACAGAGTAAAAAGAATGAATCAACATCATTATACAAGAGTATAACAACAAGAAGCTCGAATCTCGATTGTTGTGCTCTACAATAAGTAGTACATATTCTCATGCTCAACATACTCTATCACACACTAACTCTCAATGGGGATGCATCATCCCATCTCTACCGGTAATACCTTCCCAAGCCCAGTTCGAGTGATCAAGCACCCACGTGTTTATCCAAACAACATGAGCCCAACTCACCCAACTTTGCAATGAGAGTCCTGAAGCTCTTCCTAGCATTTCACATCCACTCAATTGTTCAAATAATTTCTCTCAGTTCCTCATTTACTTCAATTACTAATACTACTACTTCATCTATCTTCATCTTCATCTATCTTCATCTTTATCTTCATCTTCATCTTCATACTTTACTCACCACTTTTATTCAATGTCTTCACTAACCACAATTCACCCATTCACTCATTACAACCTTTTCTCACCACAATCCTCACAATCCGCTCCGCGAATTGTGAGGATTGTGAGTGTGCATATCAACCCTGAGCACCTCCAAATTCGGCAACTCCACATTCGCCGTAAATCCAACCTGCTCGAGCCAAATCTCCCGCAAACTCTGCTGGTTCCTCTCAATGATCTCCTGCACAAATTGTGTATAAATCATGGTTGAACGACGGTTTACCCTTGGACAAAGTAACTGGATGGTTCTTTTTCCCTGAAGAGAGAATGCAAAGTGGTGGAGTCCTCCTTCTTTCCCTTTTTCTTTTTTTTCTTCTTTATCTTCTTTATTCTTCTCTTGATCATCCTCTTGTTTAATCTCCTCTTCTTTACTACCCTCTTCTTTATCATCTTCTTTATCATCCTTCTCCTCTTTATTCTTTCTCTCCACCAACCCCCTTTTTATTATCACCCCCAACAGCTTTGTCAGCTGTGGAATCCTCCCCATCAAGTACCGCGCCCCCTCCAAACTCACCACCATCACCAACGAGTGTAAATTGTGGAGCCTGTCCAAACATCTTCCCACCTCCGCATAATTTTTCGCAGCCACATTCAACGCCCGAATGTACTTGCCCAACTCCGGGGGCCTGCGTGTGTCCAATTGAAACGGTCTGAGCTCAAACAATAGAAATCTGTAGCGATAGAGTGTTTTGCAGGTGGATACAAACAGTACAATGTCCCGAAGTTGTTGGGTGGTTTGGTACAAGTGGTAGAGTGTGCGGGTGATTAGTTCGGGGGGTACCCTAAAAAGAATACTTCTACCAGTACAAGTACTGGCAGAAGTCCTATTAGAAGTAGTAGTACCAGTACTAGTAGAAGTAGAAGTACTTTTACTAGTAGAAGTAGAAGTAAGATTAGAGTCAGTAAGTGTAGAGTGTGTGGAGTCAGTAAGTGTAGAGTCTGAGCCAAACTTCATTCTTATAATCCTCATCCATTGAGTTCCTTTATTCTCTTTTACATCCTTAATAACACTCTCTCTCTTTTCTATCTTCATATCTTTGATCTTGCGTTCATTCATCTTTTATATTTCTAATTCTGTTCTTTTTCTCCATTTGTGTTTTGCAACCGTCCTGCATCCATTAGAAATTGTTGACCAATTAAAAAAGTTTACACATGAGACCAGCTACAAGATTACTCAAGCACGTTCCACTCATCAAGTTTGTGGGTGGACCCCACGTTGGTGCTAGTAAGTAGAATTTTATGAGAGGATGAGATGATGTTACGAATGAGAGAGCGAAGCGATCGAGTGAGTACTACCAGGTACATCCGAGGTTACCATGGTCCTGCAAACCAACTCGAGCAATGCTACTACTACTGCTGCTACTACTGCTACTGCTACTGCTACTACTATTACTGCTACTATTACTGCTACTACTAATGCTACTACTGCAGTTATCAGTTAATGCTACCACATACTGCACTATTTATACTGCCTACCACTTCCCCACTAATTGATCAACTACTAGTTATTCAATTACTACCACTAATACTACTACTTCGATTACTACTACTTCAACTACTACTACTTCAATTACTACTACAATTACTACATCATACTACCATGCAATTTTATCATATTTATTCCATCTCCAATTTTCATCTTCATGTTCATATTCATATTCATCCTCATTTTCCATGTGTTTAGTCTTACGACACGAACACGAGCGAATACCAGAGCTCTCTAAGAACATTGAGCGAACCTTTCGCTTCGCTCAATGTTCGCTCCATGTTCTTACTAACTCCAGAACCATCCTCCACACCCAAACCCCACCCCATGGCCCCCAACGGCGAGTTGCCCGGCCAGGTTGGCGGAGCCTCCACCTCGTCGTACGTCAACACCAACCCTGTGGAACCCCAGAACGGAGAGTTCTTCTCGAGAAGCGAGTTGTCGGCCAGATTCAGATACAAGCTTCCGAGTGATGCCGAGGCTGACGATATTAACTCGGGGGGAGCAACTTGGGTTTTTTAGGCATAATTGAGCGGAGTCACTAATCGAGCGGAGCGAGATTAGTGAGGAGCGCGATTAGCGAGATTGGGGCATAAGTAGAGTAGGCAAGATTTCTTTAGAAGACAAGTTTGAGATTTGTAGAATCGAACAATATCGAACAATGAGCGAAGCGAATTGTTCGAGTAGGTTGATGTGAGAACAATCGAACATGAGCGAAGCGAATTGTTCGAGTAGATCTCCGCTCATTGTTCGGTAGATTGAAATGAGAGTGAGAATGAGCGAAGCGAATTGAGTAGATTGATGAGAGAGAATAATGAGCGAAGCAATTGTTCAAGTCGATTGATGTAAATCTACCCAAACAATTCATTCTACTCAATTCGCTTTGCACATTGTTCAATTTACTATAAAGAGTAGATAACCCACCATTTCTTGGGGTATAACGAGTCTGTTGTGAGTATGATTCAAGTTGACCATTTTGCTTATGTAAGCTAACCATGAATGATCAAACATGTATCAGGAATGAGATAAAGTTTGCTTTGCCTACATCATTGATGCTTGTTAGTTTATACTGTTCACTTACTCATTCATTACTTATTCATCACTTCCTTCATTCTTTCATACTACTCATTCATTACTTAATCACCATTCATCATTCTTATCATACTTCTTCATCATTCTTATCATTCCTCTTCATCTTATCATACTTCATCATTCTTATCATTCTTATCATTACTTATCCAATCATAAGAATTCATTCGTGATTATTCAATCATGAGAAGTCATTCATATTAATTACTCACTTACTTCGATCGTTCATTCGGCCGTACGTTCGTTCCCGATTTGGTAATTTTCAGGGCGTAGTAATGATCACTCGGCTTCTGCTTCACTTTAACTTCAAGGTTCACGGCTTATTCTCGTATGTTCATAGAGGAACCTATAATTAGACGTCTGATACTGTTTCTACAACTGTTCCCTCTGTTCCCACCGTTCTCCTATTCTCCTATTCTCCTATTCTCCTATTCTCCTCTTCTCCTACTGTTCTCCTCTTCTCCTACTCTTCTTTCTCCCCCCACTACCCCTACCATTCAGTACTGTTCTCTCATCGCCTTCTCTTCCCTAATCTCCTTATCTAATTCGCCTTCTCATTCTGTTTCACATTCTGTTTCACATTCTCTTTCACATCATGACTCGAGTTGGAGTCATGTTGATTTTCACCATGACGTCATGGTCCTAATTACGAAATCAAATTTACGAAATAGATAAATACAACACAAGATAATGTACTTCAATTAGTAATTAACTGTTCACAAGTTCATAAGTTACAGTTCATACAGTTCATACTCAAACATAATACACTATAGTAGTCAGTTGTTGCTTATTGTTGTTACTACCGATTACTCATTGATTACTACTACTACTACTACTACTACTACTCATCCTTGGTATGACTGAACTTCCACCATACTCAAGGGAACCTAACGACCAACTGAATGAACCCAACTCCTCCAAACACCCATTCATCAGCATTCTTTCTGAATCATTCGAGTCGAGTTTTGCCACACCCCGGTACCACCACCAAATACGAAAACGAACCAAAGGCACCAACTTGCCCAATGTCCCCGAGACCATAGTTCATCTCAAGCTATTAAAAGCATTTGAGGTGATGCGCAACTCCATCGAGTCCACGTCCCAGGACCCAGAGTACAATGCAAAGAGCTGGCAGGTGTTTGTCACAAATGCAGTGAGGCGGTTTATCGTGTTGTTGACTGCTTTGAGAGAGAGGTGGAATGATATAAGAGAAGAAGAAGTAAGACAAGGACTAAGACAAGAAGTACGGGCAAAAGAAGGAAGACAAAAACCCTTTAATGAAATCAAGTTGTTTGAGGATAGTGTGGACGAGTCCACACTTGCTCTATTTTCGCTGTTTTTACCCCCATTAGATGTGCTCATGGTATGGCATGCTGTTCTTCTTAATCCAAGAATGTGCTACGATGCCTTCATGAGAATGAAGTTCTATTGTTTTGCACGGTACCCGTTTCCTTTGTGGTTGATTAACGAGGCAATCGATAATCACACGTTTGAGTATAATCCAAAGAAGGAATTGGTGGAGGGTTATTTCAACATAATAGGGAAGGGTACTGAAAAGGATACTAATGGACTGAAGAATGGACTGAACAATGGACTGAACAATGGAGTGACTAGATTGGGCGAACCTGGGGACTTTCACCTCAACGACTTCTCCATGTACTCGTACCTTGTTGACTTGAGGTGTCCTGTGTGTAACCAAATCATGGTGAAGAATGTGCCGTATACCAACGACCAAAAAGCCGGTTTTGCAGACGAGCACTTTGTTGCGACCGTCCTGTGTCCGTGCGACTTTCCCAAGGTGGTGACCCACGACGAGTTGCGCAAGCGCCAGATGTACGCAGACAAGGACAAGGACGTCCCAATGCCCGGGGTGTTGCGGGTCTCGTCGGAGGTTTTGCCGCGACCAAAGCTCGCTGCGATGAACGACTGCAACAAACTTCATTTGTATGCAAAAGACACAATTGATAGCTTGGACGATACTACCAGGGTCGTAGCCCGTTCGCGCGGAGAATTGCGCTCCCCTCGTCACGAGCCCCTCTACAATAATATGTTGAGAATCATAGCGAAACACCGACCACCAAAGGAGACCCAGGTCTTGAGGTCGTATTTGTCGATGAACTTGATTCATTTGACGGTGACAAACTCTGCAGACTCAAACTCTACAAACTCTGGAAACTCTGTCTCTGTCTTTGAGTTTCATGACGACTTGGTGGGATGTGTCATCCGCCAGGGCAACTTTGTGGAGAAAATGAACAAGATCGACTGGCTCCATTCCCCCGCCGTCGCTGAAGGACTCCAGGAAAGCAGTGTGCGGTACTCGCGCTTCCTCAACCTCTTGTTCAAGAGCAGGCGCATGCTTGTGCCTACCTTGGACATCGACTTGGTGTGGCACACACACCAGCTCCTGGGCCACTACTACATCGAGGCGTGCCGCGCATCTGAAGACGGCTCCATCATTGACCACGACGACAAGGTGGAGCTGAGTAAGCTCGACACTAGTTTTAACGATACGGCAAAGGCGTACAAGCGGTTGTACAAGGAAGAGTACTCGATCTGCACGTGCTGGTACTGTGTGTTGGCACGTGCGCAGTCCACGTCCAAGCTCCGCAAGCTCTTCAAGAAGGACGATGACTTTACCCACAACCCGTTGTTTGGGGTGGGGTTGACACATATCAGCAGCCACAACGCGGTGGATCTCGGGATGAAGCGCGCGGTGAATGCAAGAAAGCGTGCGTTGAGAAAGTACTCGAGACAGGAGGAGGAGTTGCCGTGGCACAGGGACAGGACGTGTCTCTACTACCCTGCGTTTTTTGTGGTGCCGCCATTTGTGCCGATAGGTGGGGACCCGAATCTCTACGGAAACTCCCAATGCTGTGGGTTTGTGGATGGGAGTAATTGTGGGAGTGGAGGTTGTGGAGGTGGGGGTTGTGGTGGTGGAGGTGGTGGAGCTTGTGGAGGAGGTGGTGGAGCTTGTGGTGGAGGAGGTGGAGCTTGTGGTGGTGGAGGTGGCGGTTGTGGAGGTGGTGGTGGAGGTGGAGGAGGTTGTTGATAGTCGATTAGCGAAGGTAATTGAACAAAGTATGGATGGAACACAATATGGAACATAGATAAAATGGTCCAAATTATGGAACATAGATAGACCAATTATGGAACATAGATAAACCAATTATGGAACATAGATAAACCAATTATGGAAATTTATGAATGATACGAATTATGGCTGCGAAAAGTGTAGAAAAAAAGACCGAATGTGGAAATTTTGACAAATATCTGATAGTACCAAATTAGTGAGGAGGAAGATGGAAGGATTGAGAAGGTTTGCATACGACATGCTGATCTGTTCATTCTGCATAGTTATTTGACTGTTGTACCTCTTACTCTACTGGCACCTCTTACTCTACTGGCACCTCTTACTCTACTGTTCTACTCTACTACTCTACTATTCTACTGTCATACTCTAATGTTCTACTCTACTATTCTACTCACTCTACTCAAAACACACTCAACCTTGAGGTTCCCTCCAAATACTATTACCACGTCTCACTTTCGATGTTTCCTCGAGTACTATCACCACTTGTTTCGAGACAAACTATGGTCATTTTGGTAGTCATTGATAGTCATTGATAGTCATTAATAGTCATTGCTAGCTATTGCTAGTCATTGCTAGTCATGCTAGTATGATGACTACCAAATGACTAGCCCCTCCACTATGCAAAAACAGGAGCAGTGGCTGCAATTTCCGGGCTCATAATGAAAAACATGAAGTGGTTCAAGACGACGCAATGAGTTCTGAAGCATGAGCAAAAGAAGCAATTGTTGAATTGGAATTGTTGAGATGTGGTAGACAGCAATATATGTTTAGATAATTAGTGAAGACTACATGTTAAGTCTCGGCTAAATTAAAATCTATTGAATGAGCACTCATTTGTTATTAAAGGTACTTGACTTCCAACAACTCGCTTCGCTCGTTCACTTCACTCGTTGTTGAAGTTCGCTCGTTGATTTGTGTTAAATTCGACCAATTTTGAGAAATTATAAGCAGCTATCGTCTTTTTCGCGTCAGCCGCGTATTTTCGCGTGGTGTTTGAGATTGAAACGAGCCAGCATCGATCAGCGTTCGTATCCAATGGACGTGTAGTGCTGACAATCAAGATTGTCAACGCGGTATCTGCGAGCTATGGTTCATAAGTTCTCTATCATATAGGGGCTCTGTATACATAATTCACATAGATTGTTCATAAATTATACATAATTCGCATAGATTCGCACAAGCTATGCTCGGTATTGTAGGTTCGATCGCATAGAGAGCGTAGCATTACATAGATCGCTTCGCTCTCTATGTATTGCTCTATGTATTGCTGAAGTCGCACAAACACGTACAAAAATTTCACCGCGTCCGAAAAACATGATCACTTTCTAACACACCTTTACATGGACCTTCTCAACCTTGGCTCGCAGTCGCGAAAGACGGGCATCCGCCCCCGGCAGAATCTCCGCAAAGACAAGTACAACATGGAGGATATCAACGACTTCTTTTCCGACGACGAGAGCGGCGGAAGTGCGCAAAGCAGGTGGAACGCGACCCCCAAAGACAACTTTGACAATGTTGCACGCAAGATCAACTTTACCGACGCCGAAGCGGCCTCGTTCAACCTTCCAATGCCGCTCAGCAAGGCCTCTAAGAAGAAGAAGAACAAAAAATCACCATTGAGGTCGCCTCTTCCTGATAAACGCAGAGATGAAGTGGTGAGGGTGGAAAGGGAGGTGGAAAGAAGGAGAATGGAGGGAAGAGAGGGAATAGAAGGAAGGGTGACAGATATAGAAAGAATAGGAAGGATAAGGAAGGATGGTATAGAAAGGATAAGGATGGATGATAAGGAGAAAGAGAGGAGGAAAGAGATGGAAAGAAGAGAGAGAGAAAGAAGAGAGAGAGAAAGAAAAGAGAGAGAAAGAGAGATAGAAAGAGAAAAGGAGAGGGATAGACAAAGGGAAAAAGAGAAGGAAGAGATGGAACAGGACCTACTCGATATGTCAATGAATGATGACTTCTATAATGAGGGTGGAGAAGACCAACCAACACAAAGAAGCAACTTTGACTCGGGTCTGTCTGATGGATTTGATGAGTTTGACGATGATTACCAGCCTTCAAATCCAAATACTCAAAAAATGGGCTCTTCAGAGGTTCCAACGCAGGAGACGGAGTCGAGGTCGCAGGAGTCAAGGTCGCAGGATTCAAGGTTTGGGTCACAGGAGGAGGAGTCCAATTTTCAATCAGAGTCACACTCACACTCACCCATACAATCACATCCAAGACCTGCTAATCTTACAAAGAATATGGCATTGGGAAAGACAAAAAATACTCATTCTAATTTAAATCCTACTCACTCTACTAATTTGAGTGCCCTGGCACCCCTAGTGTCCCCAGATACTGCATCCCCCGCATCTCCCAAACGAAGAGGAAGACCAAGAAAAATGTTATCGCCAACCTCACCCAACAAACGCACACTCAAAAGGCGACAGGCCGAGCGCGAAATGATTGTCAAGGCATCTCCGCTCCCGTCTCCGCCCCCCGACGGACTCCGCCGGTCGCGCCGCACGAAAATCGCGCCCCTTGCCTTTTGGAGAAACGAGCGCATAGTGTACACGCGGGCATACGAAGACGGGCAGGCCCCTGATTCCGTGCTAGTGGACGATATTAAGAAAATCCCCTTGCGGGAAATCAAGGAGGTGGTGCACTACCCCCCCGAGGAGGTGGCCAAGAAGAAGGCAAGGCCCAAGCCCAAAAAGAAGAAACTGGAGGAGTACGACTACGAGTCTGACCCTGAGATCCAGGGGTCCGAGTGGTTTGAAAATGGACACAAGGTGTTGGAGGTGAACCAGGGCGACGATGCCAAGGTGGAAAAGATTGTTGCGTACACGGCCAACGGACCGGAGTTTGTGGCTCCGAGAAGCCTGGACCTGTTGGACAATTTTCAGGTGGGGCAGTTGTTTGACGATAACAAGGACTTTAGTGCAGCGGGAGTGTTGTCGTTTCCGGTAGAGGGCGTGAAGATGTTGAGGAACTCGGGGGATATAGTGTACAATTTTCACGTGGTGAAGGGACTCATTGAGGTGACGTTGAATGAACAGCAGTTTGTGGTGACCAGGGGGTGTTCGTTCCAGATTCCGAGCAGGAATACGTATGGGTTTAAGAATTTGGGGAATGTGGACGCGAGGTTGTATTTTGTGCAGACGAGGGTGCCTCAGGAGGAGGAGTTCTGAAAACAACCGAGCGAAAACAACCGAGCGAAGCGAGGTTGTTTTGAAGAAAGTGAACAAAAAAAACTAAAACAACTGAGCGAAGCGAAGTTGTTTTAGTTGTTTCAATTCGAGGTTGAACAGACAACTGAACGTTGTTTCGAAGTTAACACCGGGTGGAGCTTTCCAACAAGAAACAACTTCGCTTCGCTCAGTTGTGTACATCATTTAAAGGATGATGTCTAGGTTGACTTTGATAATAGCATAACTGCACTGCAGAATAATAAAAGTCGGACTGCATTGAAACAGTGTAGAGTTAATTAGTAGTTTTTGATACACCAAGTGGAGCTTGATTTTTGAGTCCTATCTACGACTTTCTCATCTCTTCGAATTGCTGCAAAAAAAGAAATTTACACACAATCTCATCCCATGAATTCTGTACTGAATTTTAGACAAAGTAAAGGAGGATTTTCACTCAGTAATATTCGTGCTCAATAATAGATCGCAACAAACCAATCACCAACTGTCCATCACTTCCTCTATTAAGCTTCTTCCCTTTACTTTTTTCTACTCGTTCTATGTTCCCTACTCGTCAATCCCTTTTCTACTCAAAAGATTCTTTATTCCCTTATACTTGCTCAAGATTCCTTTAACGTTTCTATAGCCTATCGAACTATTTGTTTTCGCATAGATGAGCGAAGCGAATCTATGCTTATTCTTTTCACATAAATTCGCTCATCCATGCTTTTTCTTCACATAGATTCATCCATGCTCTTATTCCACATAGATTCGCTCGTCTATGCTACGCCCATCTATGGTCCTATCCTATTCGTACATACCTATGCATCTGGAATGTTTTAGCTCGCCAACTTCGTCACCTCAGCACTCTCCCCATCGTAGTAGCTGGTCACACCAACCTTGAACTCAGCTGCCGCAACACCAAACTGCTTCAAAATCAATGCCTGTCTCACATCCAACACATCGCCCTTGTTACACACAACATACGGCTCGGCAAGAGTGATCTTTCCAGCCTTGATTTTGGTGGGGATCTTCATCTTGTTTCTCATCGTCTCCTCCATCGAGTGCGACATTGGAACATCCTCCTCCTCGGCAATCTGCCCGCCTCTGGAGTACACTATTCCGGCGGGGATGACAAAGTCTATGGGGGCCTTGGACTTGGCTCTGCAGTAGTCCTGCTTGGTGTAGGCGGAAAAGTACGCCTGCACGGTCTCTGGGGTCTCATCGGTGAACAATAACCCTGGCAATCCAGTCACGGTTTTCGACAATTGACTGAGGTTGTCCTTGTACTCCTCCTCAGGGGTGTCTCCAAGTGCTTTCTCCAAAACACGCCTCTTTCCCATGATCAACTTGGACCCGGCCCAGTCAGATCTGATGTCCTGCAACACAGGTGTGCGCACGTCGTCCAACTGCAAAACCCATACGTATCTGTGTGTGTCGAGAGCAGACCTTATCTCGTCAAAGATACGGGTCTTGTTTTCCTTGCCTTTCTTGTCGGTCTGTGCTAATGTCACGAGCTTGGAACGTTTGGATCTGGGCATGTTGGTGGAAGAAAATTAGATGCTCATCTCAAAAAAGAAGGGAAAAAAGAGTGTACACAACAATCAACAATCGAGCGAAGCGAGATTGTTGATGTCAGAATATAACAGAATATACAACAATCTCGCGAAGCGAGATTGTATATAGTGGATAAAGTACATTATTGTATTAAAGAATCCAACGATTGAAAGTGGAGATTGGCATTGATTGTCGTACAATGTTCCATTCTGAATCTATAGGCACATTCAACTTGAAGTACTACAAGTTAAATGCTCAAATCTTTCCCAATACTATTCTAGTCATTCTAGTCACTCTGCTAGTCACTCTGTTAGTCACTCTTCTAGTCACTTCTACAAAAAGTCAAGCTCTTCTCATAATCTTCTTGTACTCTTCTAACTTCTCACAATCTCGCTGCGCTCAATTGTGTCGATTGTGTCGATTCGGTCGATTGTGCCTACTGTACCGCTTATGATTCCTCATCTTCTCTCTAAACCTTGAACATGTGTACCCCAGTTCCTTAACCACCTCCCCCCCCTCAATCACCTTGCAAACAGCCTCAAATTTCGCAGGACTCAACTGGTCCCCATTCTTGTCCACGTACGTCCTCAAACAGTTTACAATAACCCCCCTCTTATGCTCATCACATGTCTTAAGATACTCCTGTACAGTGTCCAAGAACATCCGCTCAAAGTTGGCCCCGTCCAACGAACACACAGTATCGCACAATGTGCTTTCAACACTATTGTTGGCACGTGCAGTCTGTAAAAGGTGGTCAATGGTATCGCTACACCGGAAGCTGCTAATGGTGTCAGAGTACCCAAAATAGTCTTCAATAAGTAGCAATAGTGTCTTGTCAAGTTCCGTATCCAGCCCGGTGATCTTACTCAAAATTAGCTCATAGTGTGCATCAAGGAACTTTAAAAATTTCGCAGCCACCGGCTTTAGTTCACACTCCTCAAACTCAATCGCAAGTATACACCGCAAGTTCTGCACAATAAATACCTTTTCAGAATCATTGGTGTACCGACTAAAGGTCTTTTCTACTTCGGCCTCAACGAATAGTGATTGCTGCTTATCACCAAGTTCACTGAACTTGATGAGGTACTCCTCAAATTTAACCAAATCGAACTCAACCATGGCCGCTTCAAGTCTTGCCATACTCCCCCCACTTACACTTGCTCCACTGCTTATTTCTCCACTGCCCAATTCTCCACTGCCCAATGCTCCACCGCCCATTTCTCCACTACCTCTTTCCCCACTGCCTCTTTCATTGCTTCCACCTTCACCACTTCCACCACTTTTATATTCTTTGCTGGAAATACTTCTTGTCGTACCACTACTGGGTCCACTTGAACTAGGCTTCAATGACCAAACATCAGTGCGTATCTCTAGTGTGGATGCTGAAACTTTCGATTCTTTCTTTACTTCGTTATCTCCATTCTCTGTAATACTTGTGAATACAGTGACTACGGGCTTTAAAAAGGTTGCAAATTTATAGTCACGATCAACCAAGGTCTTGTCCACGTCCCATGGAGCCTTATTAGCCACTACTTTGCTTCCAACTTTTAATTCATTCGGTAGTTCAGTCAATGTTGATGAGTTCAGTTCACTTTCACTTGATTCCTTCGTTTCGTTCCCTGGATTAACGTCAACTAATTTTGCAGCCGTTGACGTATGTGGACTCTTGGACTCAAAAAGGTAGTAGAAAGTCCATCCCAACACAAACGTGAAGCAAAGTATTATTATCGACGTTTGCATCTTGTTCCAGTTGATAATTTCATTCAAGTCACCACTGAGCACAAGTATATCGTCGTGCAAATCCCAGCCAACTTGCCAATTCAACATCAAATGATGTTTGGTTTCATCCAGAACTGTCGTTTCATTAAGAACTATCGTTTCATTTGCAAAAGATGTCCTCAATGTATCTATCTGTTTAAATAAAGATGGACCATCCATAACTTGAGATATCTCAACTTCTGGGAAACTTTCTCTGAAACCTTCTGTTCCTTTCATTACATTCGTTTCAATCCTTTCGGTTGCATCTAGCAATGGAACTTCTCCCCTGGGTCTCACTTTTATCATGAATAAGAGCGCCTCTTTAAAGATTCGCCAAAAGTCCTTGATCATAATTGCTGCAAATTTAAGCGCTGAGGAAATCGAAATGGATATGGAAATTTCGCGCCAGCCAAACAAAGATTAGCTAGTACTGTCATCACATTAAAAGTTTCTTACGTACTTATTCAAATATTATATTCTTTAAATGTTATCATGAATCTTTATCCTTTCACAACCTCTTACTTACCTCTAACCTCTTACTACCTCCAACCTCTTTCTCCCTATTAACCTCTTCACTCTCTGTCAACCTCTTCACTCTTCGTCAACCTCTTCACTCTCTGTCAACCTCTTCACTCTCTGCTAACCTCTTCTCATACACACATTAACAAGACAAGACAGACAATTTCGCTTCGCTCAATTGTCTTCTCCTACACCTTTCACGTTTCTTGTTAAAATACATTATATAGATGCTCTGTTTCCGCCATTATTGTCACTGACTCGGCAATACTCATTAAATAGCTTCAAGCATTATTCAATGTCTTTATATGATCCGAGTCCATACCCTCTATACCTTAGATCTTCTATCTTGGTTCAGATCTTCTCGGTATATATCTTCCTTGGTTCAGATCTTCAACTTCAGATCTTCTAATTCAGATCTTTTTAAGTTCCTCTACTTCAGATCCTCGGTATATCTTCTTGGGCAAATGACTTTCCTGACTTAAACTACCAGTCTCCTGGAACAAGTGGGCCCCTCTCAACAGGGATGTTTCTCTGGTACTTGGTACCACCTGGTCTACATGGAGCGATGTAAGGGTCAGGATGCTCAAAGTATGCTAATTTGGTCTTGGTTTCAGCAATCACCTTCTCCAATTGTTCAATGTTGTCGATCGACTTGTTGGCGTCAAACTGCGCTCTGATTTTGTTGGCCTCGGCCCTGTATGCATCGAACTTGAGTGAGTGGTCGTAGGCGGTTCTTAATGCCTGTCTGAACAAAGAGGCCACTCTTTTGCTGTTGGCTTCAGTGAAGGGTAATATGGCTCCAGACATGGTGTATGGAAAATAATCAAATTTTCAATTTCATGGTTTTCATTGGATGGTTCCTGTATTATGTAATTTTTTGTGATGCTTAGGTCATCGTTCGCTTATGTAATGGAATACAAATTATAAAGATTTACTAGAGTACTTGAAGGGTTTTTATCGAGAGTAGCTCCCTCAACAATCTTTTCCAACAGTCATATAGGAGCGTTGATAATTAATAGAAACCACTTCTTTTCAAAAGTTTCAAAAGTATTTATTCGTTCAACATACTTCCATTTTCAAATGTTCAAACAACCCTATTCTTTTCACTATTCTCTCTCCACCAATCCAATTTCTTCACTACCTACCCATTCCTACCCTACATTCATTATAATACATTTCAATATTACATCATAGACTGCAAAAATTGCACTATATTTTCACGGCATCCAAGCCCACTGTTCTCTGGTCTTTCCTCGCTCATTATGCCGACTTCTCAACAGCCATCAAACTACCCACGAACGACAACACCAATCTGCTTCTCACCTCGTTGATATCCTCCGGCACCAACCAGATCAACGCACCCATCTTTCTGGCGATCGAAATGGCCAACTTGGCGTTCGCATACTTCTCCTCCTCAGACAAGTTGGAGCCAGTGTACACCAAATCGTAGTCGACGTAGCCGGGCTTCAATCCGTTCAACACGTCCAACAAAAAGTTGGCAGACGAAATGTTGGAATCGCCAAACGATCTCACAGAAGAGGTCTTGCCGCCCTTCTGCACCTGCGAGTTGGCCCACTTCAAGATATCGGCATCCGTCAACTGGGAAGAAGATTTGGAACTCAATTGAGACATGGTGTTGGTGATGTTTCTACGCATCAACTGCCACACAAGTCCCAAGGTCAACAACTTGTTACCGTCCACAATGTCCGAACCCTCAATTCCAACCAACGAGAACTTGTTGGCCTTACCTATCTCAACAGCATAGTTTGTGTTCTCCAATGCCTTGAATCTCAGCACCTCAAAGGCTCCAGGCTGCTTCTTGTTCACGTGCTTGAAAGAGACCAGGCCGGGCATCACCTTTTCGAATGCCTGGAGCAATACCAAACCATCCTTCAAGTCCTCAAAGAGCGACACCACTGGTGGGTCACAGTCCAAGGAGTTGAGCCACAAGGTGAACACACGGGCCTCTCTCTCACCTTCGGCATCAAAGTCCTCAATCTCAATATTCTCATGCTCTTCAATGGGGTCCAAACCTGGGTAGGTGTTGAACAAGTGGGCGACAAACGCAAGGTTCAACTTGGGGTTACCGGCAACAAGCGATGATGGGGTCAAGTACTTTCTGCACCCAATGCGGTCGGCATTGTCCAAAACCTGCTCGGCACGTCTATTCACATCCGAGGTCTGCAATGGCGCGAGACTACAGTGCTCTGGCTGTAATTGATGCAACAAAACGGTATAGTTTTCACCGTCGCTGACATCCTTGGAGAAGTTGGCCACTCTACGTTGCGATCCAGCATTCTTCAAGTGGTAGTTGAACCAACGCAACAAAATCTGCTCAGGTGGGAGACGGAGGAACTGCTCCAAAGTCTCATCCTCTTCAAGTAAACGGTACAATTCTGGGTGCAACTTGATATCAACCTTGGAAAGCAAACCTCTTCTAATAATTTGCCAAATCAAACCAAGGATCAAGTGTTCCTTACCGTCAATGATATCCTCGGAGTGCACATTTACAACGACACACCCAATGGCCTTGGCAGAGTTGATGACAATGTTTGCATTCTCCGACATTTGGAAATTGTTCAATGCCTTCTTTGTCTTGGGCAAGTTCAACACACGAGTATCAATTGTGTCTGGAACGGAATCGTTGATCAACTTGGACAAGACCAAACCATCACGACACTCGTCGAAAATCTGGAAAGTGTTGACATCAAAGGGCAAACGGGATCCAATCTCAGCATCACCGGCCAAGACCGAGTTGATATGGCGGGTGAATTCGGTGCGCTCCTCATCGTTAATTGTGTGTGTGGTTCCGGAAGTTTTACCCGTGAGGTAAGTTTTGTGCGAAGCATTGGCAGTGGGCACTGGTGGCGCGGGCTTCTTCTTGAGCTTGCCTGGGACACCTGGGGCACCGGAGCCACCTGGGCCTGGGGCGGGGCCATCTTCCTCCTTCAATTTGGCCATCAATTCGACGTAGTCATCCAATTCGACGTGGCCACTGGCATCAACGTCCACCTTCTTCAATGTCTCTCTAGCTTGGTCATATGTGTAGGCACCTTTTGCGCTGACGGCAGCAATGACGTCTTTCTTCTCGATCCAACCCTGGTCCTCAATGTCAAGGGCACGGAAGTCCTCAATGACAGCGAATATCTCAGGTTGATCGAAGACGGGATACTTCTTCTGGTACTTCAATACGTTCATGGTAAAAAAAGGGAGTGACCAAAAGATAATGCTGCCAAAAAATGCTGCCAAAAAAATAGAGTCCAAGAAATGGTGGAAAAGAGGCACAGCCAGCTGGTAAGCGTGATCAACAGAATTAGCATTTAAAATGGAAGTCAATTGACAAGAACTTGGAATTGATGACGAGGGTCATCTCTGTGTCATCTCGTTCAACAAATCCGACGGAACATGGTGTGTATTTACATGGGCATGCACGATTGCTACCAGATCATATCACAGAATCGAAGTACAACTAATGTACAACTAAACAAAGTACTAATCTAGAACCAAGTAGGATCAAAGTTAGACTAAACTGAGAACCAAGTAGAAAAGGTTGAAGAAGGTAATGTTGCAGAATAGGGGAAGTGTTAGTAGCAAAGATCAAGAACACTTCAATTGTATTGTTTATGCAAAACAGGTACGGAGAACACAGCAAGGCTGTCTCAGCCATACAATTACACCAGATATTTATAGAGTACAGAATGGCCATCAGTGGCAATGTTCATCAGAGGGGAAGATCACTACCAAGTGATACCGATTGAACAATAAATCTCCTTTTTCATCTAATTACCGAACTTCCAAGATGGCTGGTCTACAACGATTTTTCAATTGACAACCTGAATCTTCAACGCAACAAACGAGCTCAATGCTAAGCGAAATGTCTAGTTCGTGTACTCGTTTGTGTAGCCTATACGATTGTTTTGTGCCATCTATACTCCCTCTTGTAATAAGAGTCAAAGTACCACTTCACAAGTATGTTCTCGATGACGTAATTTACACTGTAACAAACTGTGAAAAAATGTTACGTAAGACGAGCAAAAAATGGGGCAAGCTGGGAATCGAACCCAGGACCGCACGCATATTAGAGAAATCCCTAAGCATGAATCATACCACTAGACCACGTGCCCTCTTGTTGAAGATACTCAGAAACAATTGTTTACCACGCTAGAAGCACTAATTTATAGCCGATTTCACGAGCTTTTTGGGGCTCCATAGTACCCCAACTGGGCATTCTGAGGTGTCAGGGTGTTTCTGGATTCTCAAACATCCAAATCCCATCTTTCTGACGACTTTTCTAGTTGAAACCCCCCCATTTCACAAACAAACGTTGACAAATTCTTCGCAGTTACTTCTGCGGCTCTCAATCATTCTTCTAAACTCTTCAATCTCCCTTGAATACCCATAGTTCTTCTTCCTTGAAACTAATACATAGCGTCCAGCTATTCGTGTGAGATATTAATTGTTTGTGACATTAATTTTCCTACGATTTCGGTACGCTCAGTCTGATGGACCAACCCACATTCAACATTGAGAATGTGCTGCTTCAATTCGAATTGAGCCGGCTCCGTCGTCTTCTAGTCGAAGACGACCATATGTTTCTCCTTCTCGACCACAAAGTATACAAAATCGACCTCAAGAACCCCTCTGGTGTTCACCACTACAAACTACCCGAGGGCAAGCTTTCCAACTGTTGGCTCCACCCCAACGGTCTCCATCTCTTCGTACAGATGAATGGAACCTCGCACTACTACCTCCATGATACATACACTACATTCAAACCGTTAACCCGGTTCAAAAACACTAGCATCTCACATATGGCCTTCTCCAAAGAGGAGGGCAACTTCCTCTGTGCATCCAACGACACGCTTTATGTCGCGTATGTGAGCCCATCTTCCAAGAAAGACGACAAGTACCTCAAGCAGGTATACAGGGCTCCCAAAACTATAGACGGGGTCTTTTTCGCAGACCTCCAAGCGAGTGTTTGCACAAATGGCCGTGTCTACACATGGGACATCTTTGATAAATCCTACGCGGAAATAGTACTGGCATTCAAGGTAGCACCCCAGGAGGATAGAGGTGACGAAAAGAAGAAGAGATGGGGAAAATCCAATATGTCGCATACTGTCGTTGACGACTCCACACCATCCATTTCTGCCGCAAAATCTTCGCCGCAACTATCGACCAAAATAAAGTCCGGCCTTTCGTCGTTCGAATCCAGTAGAGAATCATTTATTTACATAACAGACCACATCATATCCAATGACCCCGAATTGAATCCCGAACTCACACTCACCACCGAATACGGGCCCTTACTCGACTTTGTGATATCCGCGCACCATGTCATATTCCGGGCAGAGCACCATCTTGTCATATACAATAAGTTGGCGCCGGAACATGCACACATTGTACGTCTCGAAGAGCAGATTTTGGGAATGACGGCAGATTATACTTCCAACACCTACTGGTTATTCAGCGAAAGAGCAATTTTTGAGTTGGTGGTGCAGAATGAAGCAGCATCAGTCTGGGAAAACTATTACAAGATGGGCAGGTACCAGGATGCTCTCAAGGTACTCGACCAGAGTGCTGCAGAGGGACATACCGAGGGTATCGAGGCCAAAAAAGATATTGTGCTCATAAAAGAGGGGTACCACTGCCTCCAAGAGGGGGGGTTTGGCATCGATTATACGGAAACAGCGAAGTCCGTTACACAGTATGCACATTTGATTGGGCTTCAGGTCAAGGGAATTAGAATATTGGCGAAACTGACGGAACCTTTCGAAAAGATCTGCTTGATGTTGCTCAATTTGCACGGAGAAGATGCGAATTCCTTGACCCTGGTGTCGCACAAGTTGCTTGTGGAGTACCTCATAGCAAAGTTTGAGATTGCAAAGGCACAAAGGAGTAGAATTCGTATAGCAGTGTTGTCAAGTTGGATAGTAGAGTTACTAGTGAGAGAAAAGGGTGAAGGTGTCCCATCTGCTGCTGAATCTATTGGCACTGTATCTGCTGCCACCGGATCCCCAGACCCTACCCCCCAACTTTTCGAGAACCAACTTGAGGACTTTTTGACGGTCAACTACAAGTACCTCGACCGCAAGACCATCTACCAGATCATGATGGATTCGCATAATCCCTCTAAGCTTGTTTTCTATGCGGAACTCGTGGAAGACTTTGAGTTTTTGTTGGGATACTATATCAGCACATCGTGCTGGAAAGAAGCACTCAGAACCTTGGTGAAAGTGTACCTGAGTCTGATACCAAACAGGTACGAGATAGTGTATGCGACCTCGACTGTTCTTCTTGTGAATTCCCCCAAGCAAACAGTCGAGACTTGGTTGAGGTTTGGAAGTGAGAACGTGGACTATGAGCGGCTTCTCCCGGCAATTTTGACGTACAACAAAAACGCAGACCTTGCTTTGAGCAAGAACTACAGTATCCAGTTTCTCCTGAATGTGATTTACGAACAGGGGGTCAAGAGCAAAAAGATCAACAACTTGTTCCTTTCGCTCTTGGTAACATATCCCAAAAAGGAGAAAGTCAACGACCCATCCTCCAACCAGGTGATTAGGTTTCTCAACCATATACGACAAGAGTCGCGCAATCGAAAGACACAGCTTTACGATGCGCATTTCATCTTACGCCTTTGTCTCTCGCACAAACACTACCAGGCTGCGGTTTTAATTCTTTTGTATGATATGAACCTCTACGACCAGGCATTGAAACTCGCTTTGGACAACGAGTTAACTGCTTTGGGAGAGTTTGTGTTGCGGGAGTACGACGGGGAAAAGCCAGAGCATTTTGACAGGGAGTTGGAGATTGGCGTAGGGAAGGTCAAGCTCGAGGAGGAGAACTTTGCAACAAAGAAGAAGTTGTGGTTGATGTTTTCCAAGTATTTGATAGAGAGGGTGTGCAGTGGAAAGGGGGAGGATGAGATAAGTGAGGGTGAGGAGGTGACAGAGAATGAAAAGGAGGAGAGTGAAAAGGAGAGTGAAAAGGAGAGTGAAAAGGAGAAGGAGAGTGAAAAGAATAATGAAAATGAAAAAGAAAACAACGACACCCTCTCATCCATCACATCATCCCTCGTTCAATCGATGGTCCAGCCCCAACAGTCTGTTTCTACTGTTTCCAAGAAATTAAACAAAACACTCAAGTATATACTTGAGTTATCGAGTACTAGTGGAGAAGTGATTGGACTCAAGGATCTCCTTCCCCTCTTTCCCAACACCATTTTGATTAATGACATCAAAGATGAGATTGTCAAGTCGCTTGACCAGTACCACAATAAAATCAGCCAGTTACAATTTGAGATGAAGGAGTCGCTTCATATCTCCAACAACTTGAAAGAACAAATCAAGGCCTCTGAAACAACCGAAGAAATGGCAAAGGTCAAGGTTACTGTGGAGCCGGGGGAGCCGTGCCAGACATGTCAACAGCTTTTGGTTGCAAAGAATTATATATTGTTTCCAAACTGTCGGCATGGGTTCCACAAGGATTGTCTTATTAGGTACTACTATAGACAGAAGGGCAACTACAAGTTCAAGAAGATATTCAGCAACTTCAAACGGGACCCTTCGGTTAAAAAGGAGTTGAATGAGGTGTTGGTGCAGGAGTGTCCATTGTGTAATGAAAATAACATTTTGCAGGTGGATGCACAGTTGATTGATGCAGAATGGGACGAGGAGGAAATTGATGAGTGGAGGTTGTGACGAGCGTCAACCGAGCGGAGCGAGATGGACATTCGAGCGGAGCGAGATGGACATGAATGGTACTCGTTCTTATCCACATCTATCCCCCTATCTGCATATGAGAAGATGTATAGAAAAATTAATTTCAGCAATAATTCAGATGTAGGTGTATCCCAATGACTCCAAATAGAGTCTTGAAAAACCACCACTTATTACTAATCAATTCTTTAGGTCTCGTTTAGTCATTTATTCATCTAGTTCATTTAGTTCTGAATCTACCAGTACTTAATCGACATTCAAATACTGACAATTACTTTGTCTTTTCCCACAATTGTAGCTAACGAGGTCCTCTCATCGTCTTCCCCACCTTCCTATTTTGTCGATTTTAGACATCTCATCTCCCTATTCTTGACATTCCATACTCTGGTTTCCTCCCTCCCTTCTCTCATCTAATTCCTCATATCTACTACCACTTCATCTCATTACTTTCTCTATTCTTCTTCTCTATCGCACTTTCTTTTCTATCGCACTTTTCCTTCCTTTTCTCATCTCATTTTCTTTTTTTATCTCATCGCCATGGGTAAAACACAGAAGAAGAATTCCAAGGGACGTCTTGATAGGTACTACTTCCTTGCGAAAGAGAAGGGATACCGTGCGCGTTCGTCGTTCAAGATCATCCAGATCAACGAAAAGTATGGGCATTTTCTCGAGAAGTCCAAGGTGGTCATCGACCTTTGTGCAGCTCCAGGGTCGTGGTGCCAGGTTGCATCCAACCTTTGCCCAGTCAACTCACTCATCATTGGTGTGGATATTGTTCCCATCAAGCCCATGCCCAACTGTATCACTTTCCAGTCCGATATCACCACCGAAGATTGTCGTTCCAAGTTGCGTGGGTACATGAAGACATGGAAAGCAGACACTGTTCTCCACGATGGTGCCCCCAATGTTGGTTTATCGTGGGTTCAGGATGCGTTCACACAGTCGCAGTTGACTCTCCAGGCGCTCAAGTTGGCTGTGGAGAATCTCAGTGCAGGTGGAACTTTTGTCACCAAGATCTTTAGGTCCAGGGACTACAACAATCTCATGTGGGTATTCCAACAGCTTTTCGATAAAGTTGAGGCCACCAAACCCCCAGCTTCCCGTAACGTTTCTGCCGAGATCTTTGTTGTGTGCAAAGGTTTCAAGGCCCCCAAGAAACTCGATCCCCGTTTATTGGATCCAAAGGAGGTTTTCGAAGAATTAGCACCTGAAAAGGTGAATAACGAGGCCAAGGTGTTCAACCCAGACAAAAAGTCGAGACAAAGAAGCGGTTACGATGAAGGTGACTACTTGTTGTTCCACACACTCCCCATCATGGAGTTCATACGGTGCGAGGACCCCATCAACCGTTTGGGTGGCTTGAACAAGTTGGAGGTGCCGGAAAAGGAAGAGGACCACGAGTGGGATATCGTGCGCAAATTGAAGCAGTGGACCCCTGAACTCGTGGAGTGTGTCAAGGATTTGAAGGTGTTGGGAAAGAAGGATTTCAAGCACATTCTCAAGTTCCGCAGGCATGCGAGAGCACTTCTTGGGCTCGATGAAAAGGAGGAGGAGAAGCCAATCGAGGTGGAGGCACTCACTGAGGACCAGCAGATTGAAAAAGAGTTGGCGGAACTTGCAGCCAAGCAAAAGCAGATCAAGAAACGTGCAAAGAAGAATGCCAACGAGGCCAAGCAAAAGGAAATTGTGCGGTCGCAGATGAGCATGTTAACCGATATGAATGTGGGTATCGAGGCCTCGCAGAGTGCAAACGACTTTTTGTTCAATTTGAAGAGTGCCGAAAAGTCTGGCCAGTTGGACAAGTTGGCCGCAGGTAAAAAGGCCATGGTCTTTGAGGAGCAGGGTAATGACGACGTGGTGGTGGAAGAGCCTCAAAAGAAGAAGGGTGCGTACGGAGATAGTGACAGTGAGGAGGAATTGGATGACTTGGAGGCCCAGTTGGACGACTGGTACGAGAAGTTCCAGGAAAAGAGAGCTGAGATCAGCGCCAATTACAAGGCCAAGATGGCCAGAGGAGACGATGACGAGCCATGGGACGGTATCCAGGATGAGGAGGAGGATTCTGATGCAAATTTGATGGAGAAGGACTACGAGATGGATGTTTCGGACAGCGACGACGACGACCACATCAACGCGATTGCTGCTCAGCAAAAGAGAAAGGATATATTGTCCAAGAACGCCAAGGTGTTTTTTGCATCTGACTCGATATTTGGTGAGTTGGGAGACGATGATTTGATGGAGGAGGTGGAAGATAAGTCTAAGTCCAAGCCTGCCAAGCCTGCTAAGTCTGCCAAGTCCATGCCCGTAAAGGCAGATTCCGACTCTTCCGACTCTGATATGGACACAGACTCTGACTTTGAGATTGTGCCTGCAGAGCCCGAAATGGAGCCTGAATCCGATACCGACTCTGAAAATGAGCTTTCCAAGAAGTACAAGAAGGGATCACAACAAGACAAGGTGGACATTGCGACTGTGGAGGCCATGACATTGGCACACAAGGTGGCATTGGGTCAAATGAACAAGCACGATTTGGTGAATGAGGGTGTGAACAGATACTCGTTCAGGGACAAGGAGGACCTTCCATCGTGGTTCTTGGATGAAGAGAAGAAGCACTCCAAGATCATCAAGCCAATTACAAAGGAAGCTGCTGCTGCCATCAAGGAGAAGAATAAGGAGTTGAATGCCAGACCAATCAAGAAGGTCTTGGAGGCACAGGGAAGAAAGAAGATGAGAGCATTGAAGAGATTGGAGAAGATCAAGAAGAAGAGTGATATGATCAACGAGGACGGTGCCAAGAGTGAGAGGGACAAGGCGGAGGAAATCACCAAGATGATGAGGAAGTTGACCAAGAAGCAGCAGATGAAGCCAAAGACCACTTTGGTGGTGGCCAAGGGTGCCAACAGAGGATTGAGCGGGAGACCAAAGGGTGTCAAGGGTAAGTATAAGATGGTGGATGGTTCGTTGAAGAATGAGCAGAGGGCATTGAGGAGGATTGCAAAGAAAAATAGGAAGTAGACCGGTAATTGGGAATAGACGCAGAGTATGCTAGTGGAAATAGACGATCTGATAAAATCAATAATTGTGAGCATTGGCGAGTAGATCTAGATGGCATGAATTAGAACCGAGGGCTGGGGGAGAATTAACACAAGATTGCCGAGTCACCACAAACTAGATAGAACAGAAGATAGATAAACTAGGAGATAAATCGATAACTAGATAACTTGATAAACTAGATAAGAACTAGACTAGATAAGAACTAAACTAGATAAGAACTTGACAGATAATAACCTAGATAAGAACGAACAAGACGAACTGTGGTCTTCACGCCTTCCTGAATGACTGAAAACTTTTGTTGACTGTGAGGGTTGTGAACTTCACTGGAGGTGCATAATGATGGGAAGGTCATCGCTCGAAGGGGCAAAAGAAAGGAGGAAAAGAAAAGAGTAGTTGATGAGTGCAGGGGTATCGTCCTCAGGGATATGGTCCTCAGGGGTACGGAAGTCCACTCGATAGAGCATTCTGGATCATGTGAAGTAATGTTTAGCAAGTATTGAACAATGGTTTGAAATGATGGTTAGTAGTGTGTAATGGTTCGAAATGGTTTGAAGTGGTAATGGTGGTTTGAAAAGTGCCAAGTCGAAAGTAGCTCTCTATTGTCTAGCCACCCTTCGACCCTTGACCGTACAGAAACCCGATCGGAAATGGGTCCCTGATAAGCCCCGTCATGTGAAGAGTTGGTCCAGAATATTAGAATCTTTGCACAACGCTTCCAGCTAAGCCTAATGCACCCTATATGCATCGCGGGAAAAGAAACCACAGCAGTCTACTACAAGCGACATTGATACAAATGGAATAGTTAGATGGAAGCATGTATTTGGATGCAAACCCAAACTAACTTTATGGAATTTCACAACATATGCGCTCAGTGAGTAAACAATAAACGTTATTGGACAACAGCAGACGTAACTGGAAGACAATAAGATAAAGTTGGAAACATAGGCACTGGAGGGCAAAAGATAAGGTTGGAGAATAGAAGGAGGAGATGGGTTAGATAAACGACCTGGGCAGTGCCGTCGACTAAACGCGTCCCCAACACACTGCCTCTTTGGGACAAGCCTCTTTGGGACATAAAGCCCTGATTGTGCCGGATCCATAATAATCGAAATTCTGGGGAAGGTAGGGCACGAAAGAGACTTCTAGTCGACGGAATAGAGAATTTGTAATCTTAAACCAATTCCATTTAGGCTCATATTCCACCTTCTATTCTGAATTTTCGCTAATTGTCTTTGAATTCCCAACCTTATTCTGTTTAGCCTTTCAAGTAGAAGCTTTCGTAGCCTTTTTGTAGCCTGTTTTGTAACTTTTGTAGCCTTTTTTTTCTTGCACTTGACACTTGCCCAATTTCCTATATTATTCTCCAAAATTGCTCCAAAATCAAAATAACGCCAAAACCAAAAAATTACATCGCAATTACAGCCTCCTCGTTGTTCCGTGGGAGCGACGGTCTTTATTTTGCAGTAGCCGCACCTTGCCAATTTAATTCCTATTCTTATCTATTGTTTAACTTTGGATTGTTGGTGTTCCCAAATGGGTTAAATTGCACTCGAAGCCTTGTAAGTCAAACACTCCTTGAAGGGATTACCTCTCGTGCTTTGTGGTACTTTAACTAGATAGACAGGCTAGTCCGGGACCCTAGTCAGCCAGCAGTTTGATACATTTGCACTGTTTGCTCCTTTGTACACTCGTAGGCCATCTTCTATTTTTAGCTTTCTGTACATGGGAAAAATGCGTTCATCGCGTACATATGGAATTTCGAAACACACGTCTCGATTGGGACCATGGAAGCTTGCCATGTACACGCAGCGATATTGTCTGCTCGACAAGCAGCCGTATTAAGCATGCATGAATGCCATCCATCATCCGATCTTAGGCTCTGTCCGTGGCGTGCTCGGGAACATACTCTCTTGTGATGTTTCATTTTCATGCTCGTAACCCTACTCCTGTGAATGTTCGCAAGACCTGGGTGGTGGCCGCTGTGCCCGGTAGCACTGCCTTGTGGAACCTGGTAATTTGCTCGCATCAAGGAAAACTTGAAACGGTCTTGAATTTTACCCGAGGTGCCCGCAAAACGCTGCGATCGACGTTAGCGTGTCGATCAGGCCAGATGAGACGCCATCTTGTCCACTAGATTCACTATTATCATCGATTATAATATTTACGATTTTGTAGGCTATTTTTGGTTTATTATCTGCCATATTATCTAACACACATATTGATGCCTTGTCTATTCCGCAACATTAGTTATTGCACAGGACCATTAAAAGCTGATTTGTGACACTGGCTTCATCTCGCTGTCTAAAGGCGTTATCTCTTCCTCCATTATGATACATTCCTTCTCATTCCCTGTGCACATGAACCCGTCAACTTTGCCCAAGCCTTTTCGCATCCCTGGAAAATCTAATGTGCAAAACCGGGACTCGAACAAAAAAAATTTGTACACCACTTTTTTTTATCGCCCTCCAGTCTTGCTAAACCTATAGCGTCCATTCATTTCTGCATTTCCAAGCATAGTGGCATCCACATACACCTAAACCAACTGCAACATACACGACTGAAAGCGCATACTTCATCTCGACATTTTCCCGCAACCAAAACGCGATATTATCCTGTATTATCAAAGAGAAGCCTCAACAACCGCGGTTTCCTAAAAGTTACAACCACGACCCTTACTACCAAGCAGTCGACGACCTTCCTCCAGTTGATCCTGTTTGCCACAATACCTACTGTTAACTGTACTGCTAGCTTAACGACCTTTTTTGTTTACTTGTTTGCATCTTTCCCTCCCGCATTTACCTTTATTCTTCCGATGACATGACTTCCGTACCCAACCAACATTTGCTGGTGACTCCAGCTCGAAGGCATCGCCACAAACGTTCGGCCGCCATATCAGGGGACTTTGACGCCATGGGGTTGGGCTTGTTCCAACCAAAACTGGCCCCCTTGGAAGACGCTTTAATCGACGCCGAACAAAATTATGTATTCAACAACGAGGAGGATTTCAAGGGCGGCGCAGATTTCTCGTTCCCCATGAAGAGCACCCCGGATTTGGGCAAGAATACAAGGAAACCAGCGTTTCCCGCGCCCGCAAACACCATGTCGCCGCGTAAAATCCTTCACTCTAGCAGCCACAGTCTCCACTCTCCCATCAGAATCAACCAGCACAAGCGGTCTGCCACATTAAATCACTCGAAACTGCGCTTTTTTGAGGAATGCCAGAGTGACGTGCCAGAAGCTGTGATCGACTTGGACGAAATCTTGAATGCAAACTTGCATATAGGTTCGTACTCGAGAAACAGCTCACTGGGATCATTGCGCCAGTTTGAGGATGACTTTTTGGCTTCGCCTTTTGCAAAATCAACCCCTTCGTCACCATTCTTCTCACCCATGCAGCACAGTAGTGCACCCTCCAGTTTGGGGGCAGGTAACCTCCTCTTTAATCAGCCCATTCAGGAGTCGGCTGATATGATAGAAGAGGAGGAGGGTGAGCCAGAGTGGGAGGACAAGGATTTGCTGAACAAAAGTGGAGAAATGGCAGAAATAAAGGAGACTGAACTGTATGAAAACCAGGACTTTGAAAATGAAGATTACGGATCCACGTTCAAGATTAGACGCGATGAATTCAAGGAGGTCAACTCCCCGTTCTCACAAGCTCCAATTTATACATTGTCCGCAAACTCTTCTTGTTCTAGCATAAGGTCAGCGAAAATTCCCCCTATCGAGAAGACCCTTTCAAACTCCTCGAAGGAGTCTGGTACTTCTAATATAGTTACTGCTACGCCTCCTACAAAGAGGTCGGGTGCAAAGGCAAATAGGTATCAGTCTTTCTATGACCAGAGCAGCAGAATTTCAAACGCCATGAAAATATCTTCTACTGACAGTGTTAACATCATCAGGTCCAATAGTGCTACTGTCCCACACAAAGGCCTCTCAAACGACAGGTCGTTGGGGCACTCTTCAAGCTTGCCGAGTTTGAAGGGTAACAAGGGTAGATTGGTGTATTATCAAGGTAGACAAAGAATTGATGGAAAGAGAGGTATGATGATTCAGGAGACGGACAAGAAGGAAAAGTTCAAGGATAAGAAAGAAAAGGACGCAAAGAAACAAGGTTTGCCTGAACTTCAGGAATTACAATCCCCAATGCAAAAGCTGGAGGAGTTTGCTTCTGCTCAAACGAGCCCTGCTCAAACAAGTCCTCCTCCAATCAAACCGGCTGCATTGTCAACAAGTCCAAGTAGCCTTCATTCGGATATATCATCTGCAGTGATATCCAGTAATGAAACCATTCAATCCACGGATCATTCATCTTTGGCTTCCCAGCACGATATCACAAGTAAGATCAGAAAGGCTATTACGATCCCATGTGATACGAGCTCTACTCCAGCCATCGTGGTCAACGGTGGTTACGAGGGTGGTCTGTCTCCGTCAACAAACTCTACTTTTAAGCAAGAGGATGAAAATGAAACAGAGAGAAATGAGGACGAGAGATTGGAAGAGAACCTCAGGGAAGCCAGACACGTGGAATTCAAAAGTGATATTGAAGGTGATAGCTTTGACAAAGACGACGGTATCAATGAAGTCAGCTTTGACAATATCGATGAGAGCTTTGATAAGAATGATGAAAGTTTCGAAAAGCATGTTAGCTTGAATGAACAAAGCCATGAGATCTTCAAGAATGATGAAAGCTTCAAGAATGACGAAAGCTTTATTAATGAAAGCCCCAAGAAACATGACTTTAAGAACTTTAAAAGGTCTAGTTTCAGTAAAGGTATCGAGGCAGAACCTAGCTCAAAGCCTGTTTTGGTTATTGAGAATGTTCTATCACTGTCCTCCTCCATTTCCTCTCTGACGAAGTCGCCTAAAAAGTCGCCCAGGCGTCCTATGACTCCGGCTGAAGAGAAGATTTTGAAGTTGACCAAGATACCTTCTTTCAGACTCCCGACTTCTCCTTTGTCGAGTCCTACTGAAAACCGCACCAACAGGCGTAACTTATCGATGAATCGGAAGGGTTCGTCCAGCTCGGCAAATAATCTTATGATCGATACAGAGCAAAAGGAAATTCAGTGCAGTAGTCCTGTGGACATTGAGTGCAGCAGCCCTATACAGGCCAGCTCTCAACATAGCATGAGTACTATTCCAAAGCTCCCGCCTAGTCCGATCATCATTACAAGTCCTGCCATCAGTCCAGGAACGAGCCCAACCAAGGCTAACAGTATCACTAGTCCACGTATCCTGCAAACGGGTGTTCATGATATTCACAATACCTCTGGAGTGCTGATCAGCACCCCAGAGCCAGACGATTCCAATGGAGAATTTTTGTCGCCCAAGTTTTTTACGAAACAGAGTCTTCTGAGTAGTTCTGGATTCGGCGACAAGTTGAAGCCGGTTGCTTCTAATCAGAGCGCACTCAGACTCGGCGATGATTTGAAGGCCCAGAGGAGATACTCTACCTTTTCGCTATTTGGTAGAGAGCAAAGTAAGGAGAGGCGAGGGAGTGCATCTTTCTCGATTGCATCGCAACCGTATGCGGGACTGAAGTCATTATCTGCGTCGCGTCTTTTGCGTCATGGAAGGAGAAACTTTTCGAACGAAGCGGGGTTGGATGAATCTAGAGATGATGGAACCAAGCCTAGAGTTACCAAGTTCATAAGATGGTTCAGAAGAAAGTGAACTGCATTAATAGAGATGACAACAAGATATAGATATCAATATAACGTAATCATAGCACTGGATAGTGAAGAACAGTAGAGTCGAAACTTTTGTAATCTTGATGTCTGGCAAGAGGAGACACAAGTATTGACGTAAAAACCTTAAAACATAAGACGAAAAATAAACGCGTTAAATACGTGTTTCTAATGAAGCATCTCCCCTGTAAGCAATCGAATGCAAGCAACAACCAGCATGAAATATTTTTACGGAATTGTTTCATCCATTGACTTTTAATCCGTTTTTGCAGCAAGCTTTGTCAGCCGTCAGCAAATTAGTTTAGCCCAAAAAAAAACGAGTTGCAACGCAATGTTCTACCTGATTCCAGATAACTTTTACGAGGTTTTGTCCGATAAGTACGACAAAGCAGTCGAGTCGAAGGCCCTTTTGTTCAATGGTGCAGATACAGAGAATTCCATTGTGCATGAAAAACTTGGTAACAGTACCGTGGATTTCCAGATCACTCTCTTGCACTCTTTGATGCACAGACCAGAGAAGGGAAACAAAAATGACAACCCATTTGCAAAGCCCGAACCAGAATTGACTATTCTTGATGAGTATGGTCCAGAAAGCCAATTCAAAGTGGTGTTCAATAAGTTTCCTGTCGTACCCAAACACTTTATGGTGATTACCAAAGAGTTCAAATCGCAAGATACTCCCTTGAGTCCAGATGAATTGCTTGCAGCATACTCTTTGCTCAATGAGTTGAAGAAGCTGGATAAAAACGAAGATTGGTTTGCATTTTACAACTGCGGGCCTCAAAGTGGTGCATCCCAGCCCCACAAACACATTCAATTCATGACATTGCCCAAGGACTTCTCCGCTTTCCCTGAAGTTCTTGCCAACTCCAGCGCTCCTTTTATTCCCAGCACCAAAGAAGAGCCTTTGCAGAATGGAGACGTTCCGTTTGCACACTTTGTAGCTAGGCTTCCAGACCAGTCTTCTGATTTGGAGGAAGATGATTTGACAATCTGCTTTGCATCTTTATTGCAAAGAGCATTGACTGTGTCCAGGGCAAATGAAGCAGACCATATCTCGTATAACTTCATAATGACGACAAAGTATATGATGGTGGTACCCAGATCTACTGGAAAGTACAAAGACTTGGGAATAAACAGCTGCGGTGTTTTGGGTCTCTTTTTGTGCAAAAACGAGGAGATGTTGAAAATTGTCAAAGAAGATACTCCAATCGCTATTTTAGATGCCGTTGGATTCCCCAACACAGCCGGTCAAAAGGGAGACGAGTACGACTACTAGAAATGTATATACACCAAGTTTGGTTAAATTTTATTGTGAATGTAGACAGCTAAAGGTTATTTCGAAGTCTTTGGCGTCTGTAGTTCGATTCTTACAATCTGGCATACAGTAGCGACATGAGTTATTTAGTCTATTTTTTAGATTCCCCGTAGTGGTGTCACGGGAGGTCAACCGTTGATAACATGTAGCGACGAACAAGCACCTGAAGTCTCTTCTTTACGTTCAAGGCTTCTTTTTTTATTTAAGGGCTGGATTACCATTATACTCCATCAAACCTGAAAATGTACCAAATCCTTGGGAATTACTGGGTTGTAACAACCTTATCTCCCTTTAGGTTGCAAATTTGCCATTAATTCGAATAAAAATTACAAAAAAGACAAAGTAGACACCATCGTACGGATGACATTCATCGAATGACTAGAGACATAAAACTGTACTTTGCTATATACAAACAACAACGAAGAATACTAATTTACCACTAGCATTCAATCTGGTGGCATCAGTTGATTTGGACATTAGATCGGAAAGCATTTCAAATGAGTTGCGAGGAAAAAATCATGCGTGAGGCTCGCTTATTAATTTTCGTAAAAGTGTAGATTACTTCCAAATTAAGAAGTCTAATGCAGCCAATGAACATCGTAGGATTTTTGATTAAATTTTTTCTCACCAAACAGTTTTGAAAAATACTGTACAACCAATAACCATGGCTTCCATTACTTCTATTGTTAAGGCCGCGGACTTCATTTTGTCTAGACCAACCTTGTCTAAGGTTGTTGTGCCAGCCGCCAAGTACTTCAACAGCTATTCTGGCTACAGAGAGATGGGTTTGAAGTAAGTAATTCATGAAATGATTTGACTGTAACAATACTAACAACGCACAGAATGAACGATTTGATCATCGAGGAGACCCCAGTTATGCAGAAGGCTCTTTCCAGATTGCCAGAAGACTTGTCGTACGAGAGAAACTTCAGAATCTTGACCGCCCACCAGTTGGCTTTGTCTCACCAGATTTTGCCAGAGAACAAGGCTGTTAAGCCAGAGGAAGACGACCACTACTTGGTTCCATTTATTTTGGAAGCTGAAAAGGAAGCCTTCGAGAGGGCTGAATTGGACAACATTGAGTTGTAAATTCGCTAGATCATAACGTTCTTGCACATAATCATTGCTCCAGTGGGGCACCAATACATATTTGAAGACAAAGCGTAGTCTAATTCATCGACAGAAAATAACAGATAAAAAACAGTTAACACATCTCACCACGTCAAGTCCAACAACAGATGATTCTATGTCTATGATAGCTAGGTATCAGAATATTATTCTTCCAATCTACATTATTCGTTGCGCTATAAAATACGTGAGGAACATGAGTGCTTACTTACTGCGTTGTAGCTTTCGTAAATACACAGATGAATTCCATAATGTCTATTCTCTATAACATATCGTACAATCTATAATTTCTTTGCATGCTTTACATACCAATCTTGAATTTCCTCAACTGTTCAAGAGCCAAAAAGGTCACGATGGTATGAGGTCCCAACCTGATGAACGAAGGTAACCAACCTCTGAACATGAAACCAATTCCTTCATTTTTCACGGCCGTGGTTAAAATCGCAACAGGATTCGAATTTGCACCCGATTTGGCATTCATGATTCTGGTCTTAACCACATCTGCAGGTGAACACACTGTGGTAGCAACTAAACCTGCCAACAATGATGCACTAAAATGAGTAGACTTCTTAGAAGGATCCATGTGAACGTTATCCACGAGAATGTTCTTGGCAATGTCGTATGTTACAACTTGCGAGGCTGTCATTAACACACCTCTAACCAAGTTTGGGGCCAATCCTCTGAATAAACTTGACACACCTTCATCTTTCACAATACGGAATATTCCATCAAAAGCATTCCTGTAGTTTCTTCTTTGTTCAACGGGTAAAGATGAGTCATTCTGCATTCTAATGTTCACAACGTCAGAAGGGTTTCCAACAAGTCCTCCTAATGCTCCTGCAACCATTGACATCGGAAGAAGCACCGAAGTCAGAGGCTTTTTGTTACCAGTAGATTCCACATAGGTATCTTTCAATAACTCATAGATACCGAATCTTGCTGTCGAGTAGGTCGCTTGTCTGAGCAAAGAAGCAGTCAAGCCTGAGTAGATTTTTAAAGGACCTTCCTTGGTGAAGATCTGGTAAATCATTGACACCAAACCTTGCCCTGGAGTTTTGGCAGTTTGAAGACGAACCTTAGCCAAATCCAAAGGATGAGTGACAAGACACGCGATCATACTCGCTGCACCACCATACCAGAAACTGGATATTAGTATTCGATTCACTCGTGCTATTGTAATTTCATGATAACATACGGATAAACCACCTTCTTCTCTGATGTAGACATATTTCCAACTTGTTTGAGATATTAGATGAGTGCGAGATGCATATATATAAGACCAATATTTTTTTTTTTTGATTTTTTTCTCCGAGACAACACAATTAAAAGAAAAGATCAACCAATAAGCGTGATACCAATGTAATTAGTCTGTAATGAAAGCGTTCCAGCGAAGATCAATGGGTGACCCTTGTATTCGCTGAACTAAAAAATACAGGACTCTCAACAAAGATAATAGAGCTTATCTTTAGATTTGGATCTCGGACTTTCTCGGAACTACAAAATTAAAGTGCGGCTTTGCTTCCGACATCGAGCTATTATGCAGTACTCCCCTCAATCTCGAATGCCAACAAGAAATCAGTCTATTTACGTTACAGTAGACGAGATTACTTGATATTGTTGGGTTATGCGTGCAAAAGTACGGTTTCATCTGTGTAATACCAACCTTGTATTACAATGGATTTTCAATCTACTTTTATTTCAGCTCTTTATTCTTTAATGTCTTCAATGTTTTACAAAAATATTTGTAAGATCTTACAAATCTGTTCATTGTATTATGTGATTCCTCTATTTAGCATCCATCATCAAGAAAAGGTTGTATAGTGTAGTGGTTATCACTTTCGGTTCTGATCCGAACAACCTCGGTTCGAATCCGGGTACGACCTAATTTTTACATTGAAGCTCAAGATGAAATGTGAACGCAATCAACAGAGAGGAACAAAGTCGCATCGTAATCGGCCGCTATCACTGCTTCAACAGATTATAATTTTAAGGAATCAATAGAAGCAACTGCAGTCGTGAATTAAAAAGCCATGTCAATTTTTAGCAAAAAGAAGAAGTTTAACTGTTTCAATTGCTTATTTAGCTAGGGTGACATCTGATGACCCCTTATTGATGCTAACTCATTTGAGATAAGGTGGAATTAGAATCTGTTCAAAAATAAATTGAAACATAGGTGGAGCCCAACATGAATTGTAAAAAAAAAGAAGAAGGTCGTACCCGGATTCGAACCGAGGTTGTTCGGATCAGAACCGAAAGTGATAACCACTACACTATACAACCATATCTTGTGGTGTTATCTTATGGATACCCAACTAATGAGATCATGGAGATAGATCCGTTCGTCCGAAAAAAAAATCCGAACCGGCCCTTCGCTGTCTGCGTCGCAGCGACCTTGGTGATGGGGGACTTTCCAACGGGTGGTACAACCACGAAATTGGGAATGACGCACCAAATCGAGTCAGGGTTTTATATGGAGATGATGGTGAGAGCACGTTCGTTGGGATTTACCTTGGGATTGTGGGGCATTTAAAGGAGGTTTGGACTTTGTTTACTATTAAAGCCTATTTGAAACAGATGTCAGTCTCGTCGAACTAAATCTGAGAGAACTAAGCTGGTAAAGATATGTGATTGGTATTTAAACTAGAATTTCCCGGGTGCAAAAGCTGTAGGACAGACGAAGTATCCGAGCGTGAAAGAGAGAAAAGGATGCTTAAGGTCGAATTGAAGGTTGTGCTCACGTGACTGAATTTTGCAACTCGACTTGTTCGGAAAGCTATTTCGCTAGTCTTGCTCCAACTTGACCATTTCATCTTTACAAAAGCCAAGCTTGTTTTCTATCACATCTTACAAACCTTAAACTCTCGACGTTCAACTGTAGTCTGTATTGAGGAATGTGCCGGTCTGAAGCCTCCACTTACCACCCGATTGCGCATTCACAACGAGCGAAGAGAGTTGTTCAGAGTGAGAATAAAGAGTGGAAGTATTTCTCTGGATGATTCCCAATGCTCAAAAAGTGATTTTGCGCAATGTGATCGAACCTACACCCCACGGCTCGGTACATGCTCTCCCTCCTTTAAAGAATCGGTGTTTTGAGCGCTCTCATTGACCGCGAACCTCCGTAACTCTGTTATTGCCAGCTGGAGCTGTCGCTCGAGGAGCTTGATTTGATCCAGTACCCCCAAAAGTCCAACTTATTTAACTGGACCCAAGACAACTCCTAGTACGGCTCTGAAGTAGAGAAGAACAGTTAATAGGCTCCTGTTAATGGCTTCACATTTCTCAGAACTCTGAACAGCGGCTTTGTCTGAACTCGGGCATGTTTCTGATGAAAAAATAATTTCTGTCTCTTATCGTTCTTCTCCTCGACTCTACAAACTTTGGGCCATGTGAAAGATATCATACAACTCTGACGCAAAAGAATATTTTATAATACAATACTATTGGCTTCCCCGGTGTGGTCATAATCTACTACCGTCTCCAGGCTGCAAAATTTTAAAAGTAACATGCAAATTATTTGCATTTTATGCAGATTTTACAGTTTCTGTGTGCAACTACGTAAACTTTTCATCCGTCAAGTGCACAACCCCACCGCTTGCTCTACGGACCTTGAAGACGCCGCTTTCGCTAGAAATTGCCACCAGTTGTTGTTGTAGTCCTGTTTATTCTTTACATACCGTAAAAATCAATGCACTAACATCAAAATTTTGGCACAAATTAGTGAAATCATTGACTTTCAACACTTTACTCTTTTCAGTAATGAAAATTAATTTGACATATACTTTGCATTGAAAACCCATAATAAAAGGTGCCATTGAAACGCCAACATTTTTGTATCCACATGCAATGATAAATTTCTGTATGTGCCGTTTTTACTGTCAAGCGCAGGATATTCTTTTAAAAGTCTCGAATATAGTCCAAAAACGTCACATTTTAAAAGGGCAACAAAATTTTATTTAACATTGGTGTAAAATTTGTGGGTTTTACTGTGAAAGTTTTGTAACTTTGGCTGCAAAGAGCCTATGTTCGAGGGCAATCCCAGTATTCGGATTTATTTAATCGCGTGAGATATGTCTACAAAATCCTTCGAGTTCATATCATTTTAATTTAACCGTACAGCTGCTATATAATTTGTTTCAAAACCTATCATACATGTATGAAAGGAACAGGTTTCACATTGCATGATGGCGGTCTTCACCTTTCGAAGCGCAAATAATAATGCTAACTCCTCCTGATTCATTCAAGACTCCCTTGAACACGGTATTCCTTGAATTTGGCCAACTAGCTACATTAAGCTGTTACATGGCAGCCTGAAATCAAATTCATATATTATTTATTATCGTGTATTCATAAATCCATCATACACTTTTACTATATGTCTATGTTAAATTCGCATATCTGAAAATTTATCATTACATCCAAAAGTTGGTCTCTCTATAGTGATCTCAAACATAGTAAAACCGATTTGAATACTAAAACGATAAATGATACAGGGAAACCCACAAACATTTCGCACCTCTCTAAATAAGATTTCGCTGTGTTTTTTAATTGCG